>JARHVA010010024.1:50000-232909 GCA_037957365.1 Torreya grandis
GCTCATAAGTTTGTCTCAAAGGTATACCATGAGGTATTGACTCTACCCCTAATATTCCTCTACCATATATGATTTCATATTTACTAGAGTTTGATAAATCATGTAATTATTTTGAAATTTTTACCTTGGTTATCTATTTTTTAGGTTGAGTTACTTTGGAGAACCTATTAAAGTAGTGAGTCCACAACCATTGGAAAGGCTATGGGCTGAAATTAAAAGGAATTTAAAATATAACTATGGGTTTCTTCATGTTTCATTTCATAAACCCTAAACATTACAAAGATATTTTTAATCATGGACCCTAATTTATATGTAACAATTTGGTTATTTTATCCCACTCTACCTAAGACTTTTAAGTCTCAAAATAATTTAAACTTAAAATCCTAGTGTGGGTAGAATTTTTAGGCTTATCTCTTCTTGTATGGAATTTTGTTGACCAAATTATCAAACCTATGGGTCATTTTATCTACCATGAACAAAATTTATATGAATCACATCCTCAGAGAAGGTTCTATGTATAAATATACCTTACCAAAGACCTCAAAGAATCCATTGAGATTCAAGTAGGTAATGATCAGTTCACAAAGTGTGTGTTTTATATCAACCTCCTAGACACTTATTTCTAGTGTTAGGATTCAAAACATATGATTAGAATAGATTCCCCACTCATTTTGATCCTCAATACAAAAGTGGGTCTGATTGAAAACCAAATAACTCTAATGGGTGGACAATAGTCTCTAATAGGAAGAATAATGTAGTCTATGGAAATGCCAAACCCCATCCAGTTATGTATCAGCCCATAGGGGGCCAAGTTCCTAAATATCTAATGTTAAAGTCCCTATGCCGATGAAATTTAAACCCTCATATCTTATATCCCATTCTTATCAAGCAATCATCCATTTTGTTTATTCCCCATCACTCATTCCTATGGCTCCATCCTCATAGCCCCCTTTAGGGGTGAATTATTTATATTCAGATCTTGGTCTGATGACCATTAGCGATAAGGTTATTTTTTTATTCTCACATAGTTACCTACCCTATATAGATGAGGATTATGTGATAAACAAAAGGTAACCTTTCCACCTTGGATATTATGTCACTCCTAACTCAACTTTTATTAGTTTGTATCCCTCTCAGGTCATATAGAGGGAAATGATATGAACCTTGATGATTCCCAATGATAGTTTATTATTTAAATGTTGGAGGGTTCACTAATTAGACATATAAGTATATATTTAGAAACATTTTTCATCATTTTTCCAAAATGAAAATTTTTTACATGTAAGAAGCCAAAAATTTTAATTTTTTGCTTCATTTTGTTGCTCACACTATCTAGCCTGGGGGCATTTTTCATTACACCTATCATGAGCTTGGACATGAGGGGTGGTCACAAGTTTAACATCTGAGTTATCTCAAAATATTATTTCCTAAGGTTTAAACTTCACCCATTAAGTATTCTAGACTCTTTTTTACTCTAATAATCGCATTATTGGCCTAGTTAACTTATGTGCCTCTAATGATGTTGTAGAATGCACCTTGCTCTAGATATGGTTGGTAGAATATCTTCTAGATTCACATTGGATTCTCTATGGTGAATTCAAAATGATTTAGTCTATTTAAGATAAATAATGGCATTTCCCTATGAGATGGTGTGAAGGGGAATGGGAGGCATGGTTTTACATGTGAAATAAACTTAGGATTTCTAATCCCAACCATCGCAAGAGGAGGGAATAAAATTATCCTTGGTTCACATGGTCTAATTTTCATCAAGGAGAAGATTGAGATCTTAATCATCTTGACTATTCCTTTTTATTATAACAAGACATTTTCTTATTTACTCTTTTTCATGATCAGCATGTTTCTATGATTCCAAAAACTTTCTTATTTAATAAAATCACCCTATTTACTTATGCATTGAGTGGACTACCCTATAATTTAAATCCCATAATTCTCAATTTTACATCAATACTACCCATCTCAAACATGATCAAAATATTATTCATATTAATATAATTTAGAACCTAGCTCCTAGACCCATAGGGGATACTAGCTATATTGAGTTGTGGGATGATATAATAGCCCACACCACATATTTTCTCTAGATTTATGATAAATAAGTAGATATCTTTAAAAACATATTCATAATGATAAAAATAATGAATAACTTATGGTTTCATGGCAATCATAATCTATGCCTTTAATCCCAAATTTTTAGACTCGAGCTACCATGTAGAGACAAAATCTCTACTCGGTTGAGGCTTACAAGGCCAGAGGAGCACAACTTAAAGAACATATGCTTTGGTTTAAAGTTGGAGACAAAAATACTATATAATTTTTATATCTCCTCTATTCTAGATAAGCTAAATAAAAAATTAAAGCTAGTATATGTGCTTCATATAGATTTACCAAATTACCTAACATCTTACAAGATTTTTTGCATCACTATCCTGGAGTGTTTATTGCACAACCCTCCTCCCCTACTTATGAAGTTGTTGTCTCTTAATGACTTGAAGTGGTTCCTTGTAATCATAAAAAAACACAAAGAATTACCTATGATATCCCCCTTATCATCAATTACCTAAAGTAATCCATCATTTAGATGGCTTCTTATAAGGCCCCAAGACTTGATTGGTTTCCTTATGAATTTTATCAAAGCCTCTAGGATACAATTGGACATGATCTTCATAAAGTCTACTCTAAAGCTATTTTGTCCAACTCTTTGGGCCATCTCATTAATGAAGGTAAAATAATATTCATTCTTAAGGCTAATGACCCTTAGGTAATTACCAACTGGAGGCCCATCACCTTGATTAATGTATCTTACAAAATCATAGCTAAAGCTTTAACCCTCAGAATCAAGCATTTGTTCCCCTTAATTGTGAGAATTGAAAAAATAAGGTTTATTCAACATAGATACATTTTAGATAATGTTATTCTTTTTTTGGAAGGTATGGAATGGGCTAGGATATCCAACCATAAGCCATTATTCATCAATATTTATTTTTAGAAAGCTATGATCAAATTAAATGGCCTTTTATCGTATCTATGATTCAAGCTATTGAATTTTGTCCCAGGTTTGTTCACACTATTAATATGTTATTTTAGGATGCTATATATTATATTAATATTAATGTCTCTCAATCCCAACATGTTGAGCTTAATAAATATATCAGACAGGGGTGCCCCCTTGAAATTTCCCTCTATGTTTTG
The DNA here is from genome assembly GCA_037957365.1 of Torreya grandis. Taxonomy (NCBI): domain Eukaryota; kingdom Viridiplantae; phylum Streptophyta; class Pinopsida; order Cupressales; family Taxaceae; genus Torreya; species Torreya grandis. Next base: position 53,211 of record JARHVA010010024.1, read on the forward strand.
GCTATTGAGGGTTTTAGTTATCTTTTGGATTGCCATGTTTCTAGCGGTTTGGTGAAGGGTTTTTATCTCCCTAACTCAGATCACCAGTTGATTAATGGGTACTTTGATGAAGAATATTTCTTCACTCTTATAGAGGATGAATACTTTATTATGTATGTCATATAATGTCTTGACAACTTTTACCTTGCCACTAGGTCTTCCATACCATGATAGAAGACTCAAATTTATCACGAGTCCCTTTCTCCCATACCTCCTTGGTTAGATGGATATAAGTGGTATTAAATCCTTCCTAGGGTTTAGTTTAAATTCTTATGCATTCCATTTTATTTTAGATCCTCACCTATAAATTTTTGGTCCTATTTGGTTTAAAGGGTTGAGAAAAATATCCTTCTAGATCACCAAACCATTGACTATGGCTAGGAAGTTCCAAATCTATTATAAGGTGCTCACTACTACTCATATTTTTAGGCTCATTATAATGACTCTTATGTAAAGTTATAAAAGCTCCTGAGAGACTTTATCTAAGCCAATTCTAAAGGGTACCATGGTTTTCATCAAGTTTCTTCGGATATATATTATCTCCATAAATAAGTTGGTGGACTTGGGTTCATTGATATTAAGCTTCAAGGGCTTGCTCTCAGTGTTAAATGGATCATCAAAATATTTTAAGGGGATGAGTACTAGAAGATATTATTTAGGCACTACATCACTCAAGGTTGCCTACTTGGTAGAAAGGCCTAACAAGAGATTAATTTGCATAATGTTCTCATAATTCCTGTGCCAATTAACATAGGGGGCACTTTTTCCATGCAAATCATCTATAAGGCTTGGGAAAAACTCAAATATCACCTCATATGGATGGATTAAGGGTTTATAAATGGTCTTTCTATAAACTCTCAATCCCTATGATGGTATCTAATGTTGAATTTCCATAGTGTCCTTTTGCCATGGCCCCTTGGATTAAATGCTTGAGACTATTTAAAAAAGGTAATCACATGATTGGAGACCTCTTCTATAAGGTCAAGATTGTATTCCTTGTAATATGGTTAATCCTAAGTTTAATATAAATAAATAATTCATATAATCTATTTATGAATTATATAGTTTCATACATAAATAGTACTCACACAAAATTAGAGTTTCCTCTCTTATGAAATAATTGGACTGGTCCTAGCCAACAAATACATCATTCTATTTTTCTTCCCCTTTATTGGGTTATAATATTTTTCCCCTCATCATATTGATATTTAATCCATCAATCATTGATGATCCTTTAAATATCTCCATCATGTTTAAGCTTAGAGGTTTGATAATATTTGTGTAGCTTATATTGATCCTCAAAAATCATGTTTCATTTGGTGTATTATTTACCACGGTTTGCCTTTGGAGGATTGACTCAAACACATAGGGGTTTTGAATCCCACTTTCTTATCCTATCACCACCAAAATTTATTAAGCATCTATTTTGGTTTTGCCTTAATGCCGAGTCTCCCTAGAGATAGATTAATACCCTTCAGGCCTAAAATGTTCACTTGGAAGATGACTCTCCTAGGGGACTCCTCCCTACTTCATACAATATATCATAAATTAAGGAAGATTTTCCATACTGATATTTTTTTATTTGGAAATATAGAGATAAATCATGTTCTAATAATTAAGTTATGGAAAAAAAATCTATAACTAACAAAATTATTGTGATTGTTAATGTTACCCTCTAGAATCAGAGTCATATAGATAAGGTTTGACTCAATCTCCATCATTTGTAGATCTTCCTAAACCATTGGGGGAATGCTCCTTATGTGTTCAACCTAAGCCTACTAATATAAATCCCCACCATTCCCCTTATGGGAATGAGTATGGATGGATACATCATTGATTTCACATTTAGTGGTCCTAAAGTTGGAGGAGCACCTCTATTCTCTCTCACTATGCATCTCCTCCTTACATATCTAATAGGGGTCATAGTGATAGTGGTGGTGAGGGGTTATAGGCCCCCTTTGTAAGATAATTTTCTTTGGATAGTTTTGGTCATTTATCCTTACAGATAATTTTTTTAACAATAGAATGACACTAAAATTAACTAGTAAATTGATGGTTGGGACACTGTCCCAGTTGATGAGGACCCCCCAACTCAATGGGGTAGGGGGAACACTTAGGATCCTTTGTCTCCTCTTCATCCACCTATTTCCATGTTTTAAGTTGTTAATAAATGGTTTCTTTATTGTTTATGATTTTATCTTTCTCTTTTTTGATTTGTGTGCACTTGAGTTAACTTAACCATGGTTGTTTAGTTGTTTGGTAGCCTTTTATTGACTATCTTCCTGAGCCATCTTTAGCTCAATTTGGTTTATTCAGGGTGTGACTTTTCCACCCATATTTTTTGCATGATTAATGATGTATTTTATATTTTTATATGAAATAAAGTGCACTTTTCAATATAAAAATCACTATGTTTCTAACATTTTGGACATAAATTTTCATGTCCTTAACATTTTTGCTCCATTGTAGGCCAATATTAACCATGTCTCAATAATTTTAAGGAATTTATTTTCCACTAAATTTCCCCCCACATTCATTATCATGTACCTTAAGTAAAAATATATTAGCCTCCTCTTGACTAAGGCATAAAAGTACATTTTAGTCAAATGATTGTTTTAATAAAGCTCCATTACTTATAACATAAAAACATTCTTCATGTTATAAACTACATTTATCATTTTGTTAAAAATTATCAGGGATATCAACCTTATATAAAAAAATTAAATTACATTGTAACTACTAGTATTGATAATACATATAATTAGTTGCATTGTAACTACTAGTATTGATAATACATATAAATCTTATATGCTAACTAATGGGCATTCTGATTGTTGTATTGTAAGAGTTGCATGATCACCATTGATGTCAATAAGAATCATAGAAGTTACACTAGCCATATCATGCATGTGAAGATCATATTTTTGAGGTATAATATCAATCATAATCATCTCAAAGTATTTATTTAATTGTTGTACCATTTCCTTATATGGTATCAACTTTTCTTCTTTTGTTTGATAAATATATGAAACTTGATTAACTATAAGATATGAATCTGCATGCACCCAAATGAATTCTATTTCAATTGTGCACATGTTACAAGTCTAATTATGAATGCCTCATATTATTATATATTATTTTTACATGAAACCCCTAAAATATATGTGAAGGTAATAGGCTAACCTTTTAGAGTGATGAGTTATCCAACTCCAACACCTATGGTGCATCTATATCCTTTAAAGTACATGGTCTGAATAAGACCATCAATATTATATGTAATAAGATCATCATGGAAAATATCTTTGATCGGTAATGTGTCAATTAAATGAATTTTTTCTAATTTACATGAAATGGCTTGTCCCTTTAATTATTTTAGATATATGAACTTTACATCAAACTCCATAAGTAAAATTAGCCATTTAGCTATACATCTTGATAAATTGGTTTTATCATGAGATTTTTTTGTGAATATACAGTTTTGATGACATGAATTAAACTAGTAATCATATAATGTCAAATTTTGTGTGATATTAAAAAAATTATACATAGCTTCTCTATGGCATTATAATTTTTTTCATAGTCCACTAGTGTAACTAATGTAATATGTTTTGCATTTTATATGACCATCATTGTATTATACCAATAAAGCCCAAAAGTTATAATCCATATTATAAATTTATAATAATAAAGGTATATAAAATATGTATTCATGATAATAGATTGATTAATTAAATATTCTTTTATTACATAAAAACACTTTTGGCATTTGGCACCCCATTCAAACTTTATAACTTTCTTTAGTAATTACATGAAATGTTTCATCTTATTGGTTGAATGAGGAAAAAACCATATTATATATTTAATCCTTCCGTACAATAATCATAGCTATTTATATGGGGAATGCTATTTCCTCTATTTCCTCTAGTATTTCATACTCATATGAGGATGTGCACCTTTATATGAAGATTTGCTTGATGATGTGTCATGATGGTTACATACATGTTATTTATATATTTTTTTTCATAATTTCAATGCTTTGGCTATATATTTATTATAACACTTGATTAATTTAACTCTATTTTTTGAGATAAGTCATGCCAAGGACATGTTTTACAATATTTCAACTCAAAAAGGGGGCATATATCTAAATATTTCAAGAATTTGGCAATAAGTATTGGGAAAACATAATTGTGAAAAATTATTGAGTCAACTTGAGAAAATTGAGAGCACCTAAAAAGGTATATATATATAATTTTTTAATTAATAATTGGATTTAGTTTTCATAAATTCCTGATAAGTGTTATATATGTCTAGGATTTGTCAAAAAAGTGATAATTAGAATAGAATTTGGTTTTATAACAACATGGTTAAAATACCACTAGGTGTAGTCTTTCATATGTTCCCCTTTGTTTAATTCTAAATTGGATGTGGATCCCACTAAAATAGATAGGGTTAATAATATATAACTGACAATGCATAAGAGTGATAATCAAATCTACAATGGGCCAATTAAATGTTAAACTCAGATTTAACATATATTGAATTTATCAAATTGAGATAGGATAAAAATAGTAAATAAAACTATATTAGATATGGAAATGACAAATAAATAATGTACGTAGTTGGTTTTCATGCTAACACAATTTTGGATTAGGAATAGAAAAGAATCAAACTAGAATAATATTTTATAACAGTCACCAAATTTTAGATTGAGCACCTTTGGAGCTGTAGACACTAGTGTCAGCCTTGGGCATTAACATCAATGCAATTATCTAAATTGGATGTAGATTTTATATACATAATACCTATTGGAAAAGGATGTGACCACTTGGATGCTTTTAAATTTTTTCTTCGCCTTCACTTTGGTGCATTCAATTTTGGATCATGGACTATTGCTCATGAAATTTCAAAACCCTAGTTATTCATCTTCATAATAACCTTGAGAAAAATGGGTTAATATTCTCATGATGTCAAGATAACCCTAAATACCCCTTTGTCAATGGGTGATACCTACATAAACACTACTATAAATTGGGCCTTAGATGATGTATTTCTCCCCTAATGTGTTGGCTTGTATGTGAATGATGCAATATGTGGAAAATGATTACAACAATGACCTAACTTGGTAAATCAAGATCTTGGGTTTCTCCTTCAATACTTGATACCTATATATGTGAAATACCTATGACTAATATATAAATAGGAATAAATAGGGAAGCTTTACTCAATTTAATGTTCTTTGATATGAATGTTAGGTGAGGTATGAATAAGGAGCGATTATGAATATATACCAATCCCATTAGAAAATGTCTTGCATTAAATCACTTAGGTAAAACATTAGGATATGTTTCATTTGAAAATTATATGACTTTATTTAAATTAACACTTACATCAAGGTAGGACACTATCATTGATGTAGGGGTTTAGGATTATTTTTGTGTCTTGGTACTTATAAAATAGGTGTAGGATCAGAACTTTTAAGGGCATAAGATAAACATATTTTAAGCATCATACGTAAGATATAAGGTTTGGGTCATCAACATAAAATTTATCAGACCAAGATATAGGCCAAATGACATAGTATATAGTATATTCAAGACTTTGGAAAGTGAGAAAGGTCTAGAACTAAGAGGAATAATTAAGGTCTAAGTTTGTCAAGTGCACAAGACTAAGGTGATATATAAGTCATAAATATAGACTACATTCCTCCCCCATTTAGTATAGTAATGAAATTATTGGTTTAAAGGATAATAAATGTGTTATAAATTTAACTTATAATGTATCTAGGTATATGTGTGTCTAACTTGTGGCTTACACATCTTCATATTAGCTTGTTACATTTCTCAATGTTCTTAGTATTGTGAGCCTATGGAATAACCATGGCTAAGTAGATTATATATAGGAGGTAGTGGTTACTATTTTATAATCATATTTTGATTCTATTGTTATTTAATTATTTTGGAGGTTCCCCCTTTAAAGTGGCTTAGTCATAATATTCAAGTATTCTACTCTTTCACCAATTATTTTTGTGTATCTACTTATTCGACTCTTAATTTTTCCATATATAGTTCTATTATTGTGAATAATCTAAGTAATTTCCTTAAAATTTGTATTATATCATTGATTTTGGAAAGATTTTATGGCACATTTTTTTATATCTAACATACTGAGCACCAAAAGGCCAAAAAAACATAACTTTTGATCTAGGAGAAGTTGATTTTTTCATCATCGTAGTTTTGTCTAGAAATTTTTTTCATGAAATATGATGATAAAAGATAGAAAATATAGATTTTTTTAACATTTTGAAAATAGAATTTGTTGTATTCATCTTTTTGAGATGATAAAAATGTTGTATTCTATCAGTACACTTTTTTGGATCAAAATTTTCACCCTTGTGTACAATAGCAATAGTTGGATTCATCTCAATGAGATGATCATAATGGTGTATTCCAATAGTAAATTTTTATGGGGTTAAAACCCTCTTAGGGTTTATGAATGGCTTTTTTAAACACTCATGAATGTAGGAAAGGGTTAGAAACTTCAAAAAATCCTCACAAGGATGACATGGAATCTAAAACTTATGATCCATCTATTTTAGAGGTAGTTCAACAACGTAAGTTAGAGTTGTAGGGAATGGTGAAAAAATATTATGTTTATATGGTTGAAGGGGACATTATAATTTTGATATGGGACTTGGATAGTGTGAAGAATCAATTACAACAAATATCTAGGAAATTGGCCAACTTGTTAGCTTAGCCACTACAAAATAATCCTCCACCACTTCAGTTTGGTTCTTTTACTCCAAATAATACCAATAAAAATTTTGGACCTAAGTTGATGTTGCCAAAAGTGGACCTTTGAAATTTTGATGGTAATTATCCACTCACTTGGCTTAGTAAAATTGAAAATTTATTTGATCTACATCGAATTCCATATTCTCAAAAAGTGGTTATGGCTTCTCTCTATCTAGAACGTAAGCCATTCATTTGGTATTATTGGTTTTGTGCTCAAAACAAAAAGAAGGGTGTCCTAATTTCATGGTTTATATTTTCAAAGGAGTTGCATCTCCACTATTGTAATAATGTCTCTAAAAATTAATTTAGTCAACTAGACAAGTTGTGCCAAACTAGGACTATCAAGGACTACATTCATCAAATTCAAAATCTCTTCTTACATGTCATAGACATCTTTGAGGAAAATCTAACTGACCTATTTTTGGGTGGCCTAAAATATAGAATCCAATGGGAGGTTTATATATTTCATTCCAATACTATATATGAGGCCATACTAAATGTATGAATTATTGAGGAAAAAGAGTTGATCAGATGAAGACCTTCCACCAATGTTTATTAGCATACCTTTCTAGCACCATTATTTCATTAGCCTACTAGATTAACACCTCAACAAGTGGAAGAAAAGTGTGAAAAATGTTTATGTTTTGGTTTTGATAACAAATAGAGTAAATAGAATCAATGTGCTGAAAATAAGTTGTTTTACATGGATAGTGCAAATGATGAGGAAGAAGATGAGGAAGCTTCAAGGGAAAGATTGGAAGAACCTGAGGATGAATTTGAAGATTCTCAACCTACTATTTCCTATCATTTATTTTTAGGCATTAATACTCCTCAAAATATTAAGGTGGTGGGGTTCTTCAAGAAATAAAAGGTGGTTATGTTAAGTGACTCTACGAGTACACATAACTTCATCAATAGTAAGTTATCTACTCATTTGAATTGTTTCATTTACCCAACTCTAAACTTTTAGGTCATGATTGTAGATGGTGGTACAGTAAACTATTTTATAAAATGTCATAATATTAAGATTGTTATGGGAGACTATTTTTTAGATTCCCTTATGTTTTTATTCCCATGGGATGAGTTGACATTTTTTTGGAGTGTAATGGCTTACCACTTTGAGAACTATTGAGATGAATTTCTAGGAATTATTTATGAGGTTCCATTCAGAAGGAATTAATTTTGAACTACATCGATTATGAGATAAATATCCATAATTGGTTAGTTCCCACTAGATGATGAAGATTATTAGAAAAGGTGCAAAATGTTTTGTGGCATGCTTATTTTTCATGGAGGTTCAACCAACCAAAGAGTCTACATATCTTTATTTTCAAAAGGTTTTGGATGACCATTCTATTATTTTTGGTGACATGCCAAAAGGAATTCATCCAAGTTGTGCACATGTTCATGCCATTAGACTCATTCTAGGAAGTACACCACCCAATATAAGACCCTATAGGTATCCCTATGCCCAAAAGAGTGAAATTGAAAATATGGTACAAGAGATGTTGGAGGCAGGAATCATCTAACATAGTCAAAGTGAATATTCTTCCCTGGTGGTCATGGTATAGAAGAAGGATGATAGTTGGAAGATGTGCCTAGACTATAAAGAACTCAATAAATACACCATCAAAGATAAGTTTATTATTCCATTAATTAATGTTTTTCTAGCTGAATTACATGGTGATATTTATTTTATTAAGTTAGATCTTCACTCTATATATCATCAAATTCACATTCATAATGAGGACATACCTAAAACAACTTTTATAACTCATGAAGGCCATTATGAATATATGGTCATGCCTTTTGGCCTCACAAATACACCATCTACATTTTAGAGTTTGATGAATACTATTTTTAGGCCATGTTTTAGAATGTTTGTATAAGTGTTTTTTTATGATATCCTCATCTACATCAAAATTTGGGAAGACCATTTGAAGCATGTGAAATAGGTAATTTCAGTTATGGAACAACATTAGCTTTATGCCAAACCTTATAAATGTTATTTTTATGTCTAAGAGATGGAGTACTTGGGTCATATTGTTTCACATGAAGGAGTGAAATCTGATCCTAAGAAAATCTAAGTAATGATTGAGTGGCAGATTCCCAAGAACCTCCACAGATTTTTATGGCTAACTGGTTACTATCATAAGTTTGTCAAAAATTATGGTAGCATTGTAGCCTCACTTACCTCTTTGTTGAAGAGAGAATCCTTCTAGTTTACTGATACATCTACCAAGGAATTTTAATAGTTTAAAATGGTTATGTGCACAACTCCAATTTCAGCTACTCCTAATTTTTCAAAAACTTTTTTTTGGAGTGTGATGCACTAGGAGATGGCATGGGGGTTTTCCTTATACAAGAAGGAAGACCATTGGAATTTTAAAGTTACTAATTTAAGGGAAAAAATAGGCTCAAACAAATATATGAGAAAGAGATGATGGTTAGTTTGCATGTAGTGAAGTAATGGAGACCATATATAATGGGTCGTCACTTTCAGGTAAAGACTAATTAGATAGCCTCAAATAGTTTTTCAAATAATTCTTGTCATCTAAAGAACAATAAAAATGGGTGACTGAAATTTTAGGCTATGATTTTGAAATAGTGTATAAGAAAGGAAAATATAATGTGTTGGTATATGCCATGTGTTGGTGAGATGAATTAGTGAGGCATTGTTATACACCATGACCATGTGGTAAGCAAATTGGCTAGAAGAAGCAATATTAGAATGGGAGAATGATAGTGATACCAAGGATTTGATTCATAATCTTCAGAATGATTCTCATGAATCTAAAATAATTACATAGAAGGGGAACACATTATGTTATAAAGATATATTATACCTTTGTAACCATTTTCTCCTCAAACATAAAACTATTTAGGAACTTCATACCTCTCCACTTGGAAGACACTCATAATTTTTGAAAACATATCATAAAATCAAGCAAGATTTATTTTGGGAAGGATTCAAAGGATATATTTATAAATATCTAGTTGAAGCATGGTATGCCAACAAAATAAAGGTGAAACCATTAAGACCAAAGTCTTTTACAACCTTTATCCATCCCTAGCCAATGTTGGGAAGAGGTTTCCATGGATTTCATTATGGGATTACCAAGGTCTGAGGGTAAAATTTTTATCATGGTAGTTGTGGATTGACTCACCAAGTATCCTCATTTTTTTCATTATCATAGAAATTTGTTTCCAGTACATTAGCTTCAGATTTTCTCAATACAGTTCAAAAATTACATGGCATTCCAAAAATCACTGTAAGTGACTGAGATCCCATATTTACTAGTAATTTTTGGACTAAATTATTTCACATGTTTGGGTACCTAGTTGGCTCATATCTCATCCTATCATCCTCAATCTAATGGACAAATAGAGGTAGTCAACAAATGTCTCAAAGGGTATATTCATTATTTTGTTTCTAACAAATAGAACAAATGGGTTCATTAGTTGTCACTTGTTGAATGGTGGTATAACACTTCTTTTCAAAATTATTCTAATATGTCTCTCTTTGTGGTATTTTATGGGTATCACCCCCCCCATCCATCACTTTAGTTTTGATAATGCATCATAAGGTTTGAGCTATTGAGGAACACATTCATCATCAATAAGAGGTGTTAGTCAATTTGTGAGAGAATTTAGAAATGACACAAAATCGAATGAAGTAGTAAGTAGATAAACACTATAGTGAGTGGAATTTTGACATAGGTGATTGGGTATTTTTGTGTTTGCATCCATATAAGCAGATGTCTCTAAATCAATAAAAAATAATAAGCTAACACCTAAGTATTATGTCCCTTACTAGATCTTGCAAAAAATTGGTAGTGTGGCTTACAAGTTACAATTACCCCTAACTACTTGCATACATCCTATATTTCAAGTATATTTATTGAAGAAATTAATTAGACATAGAGTTTCCACTCAGACTGAGTTACCTAAATTAGATGAAGAAGGCAGATTCATTCTAGAGCCTAAGGAGATCCTTCACATGCACACTAAGTAACTATGGACTAGAGCCATCAAGTAGTACTTGATAAAATATAAGAACATGCATTTTAAAGATGTAACATGGGAGGATGAAGCATTCCTACAAAAACATCCTAGTTTGATTCAACATTGAGGACATTGTTGTTTTGAAGGGGAAGGGCATGTTATGCCCTTAACCTATAATACATCTAGGGATATGTGTGGATGACTTGTGGCTTACACATATTCATATTAACTTATTTAATTTCTTGATGTTCTTAATATGGTCATCCTATGGAATAACCATGGCTAAGTAGAGTATATATAGGAGGTAGTGGTTACTCTTTTATCATCATATTGTGATTTTTTTTCTTATACTTTGTTGTGAAGGTTTCCCCCTTGAAGTGGCTCAATCATATTATTCTAATATTCTAATATTTTTCCAATTTTTTATATTTATCTACTTATATTACTCTTAATTATGCTGTATATAATTCCACTAATGTGAATCATCTAAGTAATTTCCCTAGAAAATGCGTACCTAGGTGTATATAACATATCTTGCCTTTCTGTGAGCCCAACTTGAGTGCTTTACTAGTGATTGACCTACAACTAAGAGCATGTTACAATATATAATTACTATATATAATATGAAATTGAGATATTTTTAAATTGATTTAAATTCAAAGAGAAATTTTTAGGAGTCCACGTGTATTGATGCAATGCCTTGCCTATTGGTATGTTGATTTGAAAATGTGTATCATTGTAAGGATTTGAAACTAAGATTAAGACATATATATATATATATATATATATATATATATATATATATATATATATTGGAGGATCTTACCATATATTCTCTAAATTGGCTTGCTTATATAGAGGTAGGTTGGGTCAAGGGCCCCCTATCTCTATATGGCCATTTTTCCATCCAACTCTAATCTCTATCCAAATCTCCATGGATAAGAAGGGCCAAAAATCAATCGGGACTTATATCATTCAGATAACACTCTAAATATATGTTAACCAATGAATTTCTCTATCTAAATCCTTATGGATAATAGGGTCCAATCCTAATGTATCACTCAATATGCGCTTCTATCATCTAATCACCACTTTGGATATAATAACTATCTGTACTCTTTATTATATATGGACCTATAGTTATATATGGCATCCCTTGAACTCTATTTGTATATTGGGTGGGGAATTTTGATAAGAAGGGGTTATCCTATGGAAAGGCACTTGTGCATCTCCCATCTTTATCTTAGATATGTCTAATATTTGGGTTAGTGGATATGAAAGGCCCCAGAGCCTCCTCTAAAATAGATAAATCCTTACCAATTGGATTGTCTTCAAGAGAGATAAATCCTTCCATTAGTCATCATATCATGTCTATTATATAAATTCATCAACCCTCACAATATATATTCACTTTTATAGATAGAGATATAGGTGGGGAACTATAGATATTCACTATGATAGATAGAGATAGAGGGGGTCACAGTCTAGATTCACTATGGATTTATATGAGAAGTATATAGTTGGTTTAGATACATAGGAGAATGGTTTATATTCAATATTAATTTATATGGGGATAGGATATAGATAGAGATAGAGTCTATATTCTATATGGGACATTGGCATTGGCACATTATAGATTTACTATGATAGATAGATAGATAGATAGATATAGAGTGGGTGGAAAAATATATCAATTTTAGAGTTTAGTTTATATAAAGGGCCACCATATAGATAAGATAAGATATATAGGGAGGCTAAAAAAATTTATATATTAGGGGGTTCAAAAATATATATAGGGCTTGGGGGGTTATTCTCTATTCTCACTCCATATAAATTTATATTATTAATTAGAATTAGTTTATAGATTTAGATTGATATAGGGTCATGTATAGAATATGAACCTATATATATATATATATATATATATATATATATATATATATAGAGAGAGAGAGAGAGAGATGGTGATCAGGCCCTTATCTTATCTATATATGGAGCATAAGGATTAGGGTGCATTTTGAAAATTAAAATAATCTCTCTTCTATTAGAAATGATGGTCTTCATCACAGCGACCATATATTATATAGATGAAATAGAATAGATATATACAAGGACCAAGAATTAAGGGTTTGGGTTTACTACTCCTCATGGTGGGTAATTTTTATTGAATTGATGAGAGAATCATCATGACGTGACTCTAAAATAGAATAGGATAGATCCATATCCCGTATCATTCTTTCTAGGATAGCGATGGCAAAATCCACTCTAATATATATGAAACCTTTAATTGGTAGAGTTGGTACTTGGTTGAGATAAATATCCCTAATGAACAAAACTAAGATGGAAAGAAAGGGATGTACATCACATATAAATTAGACCAACCTTTATTCCCATATAGATAGATAGGGGGGCCTAGATAATATAAAGGTATTTATCCACAATCTAGAGTTGAGTTTAGATATTAAATCTTAATTTATATATGATATGGGGTGTCACCGCTTTATCCCTATCTATCATAGTGAATAGAATAATCTAAGATATATAGGGAGTGTCACCATATCCATTATATAATATAATAATCTAAGATATATAGGGGTGAATATAATGAATAATATTTAAACTAATAGCCATATAGATTTATGGGGTGCAAATTAAAATATAGACTTTGGGGGGCACCCCCTCTATATAGATATGGTATTATTCTAGTAAAACTATTTACTCACCCATATCTAAATAAATATAAATTATAGGATAAGGGATGTTGGGTGAATATTTTCTCATCAACTAACTGATGGTAAAATGGGTATATCGACCATAACACAAGGAGATTTATATGGCAAAAAGTGTAGGTTTACCACATCATAGTGAGATAAATCTCTCCTCTCATCAAGGGGAGGTTCCCTATAAACTAATATATATTAATATAAACTAAAAATAGACTCAGGGGTGAAATCACACCATCCATATCTCTTTTTTTAGAGATGATGTTCACAAGGTAAAGGAAAATTCCTGTGTAATAACTGAAAACAATCTTCTTCTTTCAAAAATGATGTCCAGTAAATAGTAGGAAAACTTCCCAGGTAGTGATTGGATCCACAAGAAACCCATGAAAGCACAAAGTCTTTCATTGCTTCTCTTGTTGATTTAGGACTAATAAAATTTTGGAATGAACTGAAGCTCAAAGTCTCCACCGAAAACCACAACAGAGTATAAGATCACAAAGGATAAAAGTATTACAAAGCCTTTCTAATACCCTTTTCACCAAAACACAAGAAACATAAACTAAAGGTAATTATAGCAACATAAAGTCTTCATAATTAACTTTAGAACATCTTCCTGATAATCTCCACACACTCTACTTATTTAATCAAATATATGAGATATTATTAGGAAAAATGACATAAGAACAATTCCCTAAATAACACAAGTCATTCCAACGCAAAGTTTGAAAAGTAACCCACTTTCTCATTCATTCAAGAAAATATGATTTATAATCTGAGCTCAAAGTCTCACGAATCATCTCAATTTGGGTAGATTTTTTGCTTTTGATTACAAAAATATCCCTCTATACAAAATGAGAGATTACAATATATAGCCTTCCAAGAAAGACTTGGGCGCTTGTTTTCATGAAAATGGCCCATGCTAAATTGAATGCCTTGAATATCTATCAAAGAGCCATGCTAGAATAAGGCATCAACCTTGACTTTGGCATTCTAAATTAACTCAAATTTCCCTTCCTTGGCATGGGTATTTTGGTCTTCTCAATGATGCTTACATGGCTATCCATTTGCCTTTACTTCATGTAGAAAAATAGGTCATGCCTTTGAATGTTTGTGTTCCCTGATGTCCACCTGGTGAACTATTCCACCTACTAAAAATAACTCTCCTATAGATATTTCTAGTTTTCCTATAGTTGTTCTCCCTTTCCTTTCCATGTTTTATCTCTTCCTGGTGATCTGAGCTCTTGAGGCTATCTTCTCGCTTCCTCCATTCGCTTATCCAGCTCCTTCCTTGGTTGGTCGCTAAGCTTGTTCTCAGGTCTTTTGAAAAATAATGGCTATTCCATTGCCCTGAATTTGACACCCATGGGGATGTAATTGATCCCTTTGAACCTCTTTGAACCTTGAACCTTGAACTCTTTTGGTTCAAAGGTTCAATGTTTTTTGAAGGGCCACATTTGCTCTCCTTTTCTTCTTCGATTGAACCATCCCTTTAAACTTATTTCTAGAATCTTCCACTTTCTTCATTCATTCAAAGCTTCCTTTTGAACTTATGAACTCTTTGAATCCATTAAACCTTTTAAACTTTTGAACCTTTCAAGTTCAAGGTTCAATGGTTCAACGATCCATTCTCTTTTTTTAAAGCCTTTTATTCTCTAAGTCCATCAAACTTATTGAACTCATTGAACCTTTGAACCATTGAACCATTTTGGTTCAAGGTTCAATGGTTCAATTTTATCTCTTTGATTTTTTTTAAAACCACCATCAAGTATTTTGAATTAACCTTTACATTGAACTATCCTCAAAACACTAAGGAAAATCCTTAAGTGTTTTGAACTTCCTTTGAAGAAAGCCTACCTGTTGAACCTGTAGCTTCTTTAGCTAAAAGGCTTGAATATTTGAAAAACTTAACTACTCAAATCATTTTTGAGAAATAAAAGAGAGAGTTTTGGTCTGTAGGACCAAACTCATTAGTATGTTTTCCACAAAAATAAGTGACATATTTTGGGAACAATAGGGGAGACATACCATTTTCAATCTATATGATATGGTGGCTCTCTTTCACTTAGCTATATAGATAACACCCATCCCATATCCCATATATAATAGATGGGGGATCCATATATGTTATAGGGAATTTATATCTATATAGAAGTGGAGATACCAAATTGATAAATAGGATATATTTATACCACATACATAATACAAATGGGTATATCTATATTATTTATATCTATGTTCCCTATAGAAAAAGAAGAGAGTTGGGAGATATATAGTTGTATATAGTCAGTCCATTCTCATCTTGATTCATGATCTACTCACTCAGTTCTAGTAGAGTTAAAAGGTGTTCACCCATCAATTTAGCTGATATGTTATATGGGCTAGGATATATAGGCTAGGTGTAGGTGTAGGTTATACTTATTATATATAAAATAAGTATAACCTACATCTATACAAATATGGGATGATCTACCCTCCCTACATCAAATCTAGATGATGGGTTAGTTTTAGTTTTTTTCTCAATGGATGACCACCCATCTATGAGACTAGACTTCCATATCCCATATAGAATAGTCATATCTAGCATGATGGTATATGGAATAAGGGTTGTTTAGTCTATTATATAGAGGGGACACCATACATATCTATATGGGTTTGGCAAAAAGGTAAATATAGGGCCTGGACCCTAGAGGATGACTATAAAATGTTGGGGTGAATATTTTCCCCTATATACAATAAAATATAATACAATATGACCAAGTAATGTATATGCCCTATATAAATACCCTTAGATTCTAATCTATATAGATAATACCTTATATATAGATTGGTGGTAGTTAGATAATATATATAGGTTGTGTATCTAGAATACTGATCAGATGATAGAATCCCTAGTCAAGTGTTACATTGGGATTTGCCCCTCTTATTCATAAGGAGTTAGATAGAGAAATACACTAGTTAACATATATTTGGAGTGTCAATCAGATGACAGAAGCCTCGATAGAGTGTTGGCCCCTTTTATCTATAGAGTGTTGGATAGAGATTAGATTTGGATGGATGAATGTTCATATAGAGATAGGGGGACTTCAACCCAACCCCTTATTATATAGGTAGTCCAGTCTAGAGAATATCTAGTAGTTTCCCCCCACCATCTATGCCATTTCTAATATATATTTTATAAGACTAAGTCTAAGTTTTCCAAGTGTACAAGACTAAGGTTCTATTTAATTCATAAATATAGTCTACATTCCCCCCCCCATTTAATACAGTGATGAAAATGTTGGTTTAAAGGAGAATAAATGTGTACCTAGGTGTATATAACACAACTTGCCTTTGTGTGATCCCAACTTGAGTGATTTACTAGTGACTAAAATGTAAGCAAGATCATGTTACAATATATAATTAGTGCATAAAATATGAAATTGAAATCTTTGTAAATTGATTTCAATTGAAAGAGCAAGTTTAGGAATACACATGTGTATCGATGCAACTACCTTGCCTATTGGTAAGTTGATTTGAAAATTTATATCATTGTAAAGATTTAAAACTAAAAATAGGATAAGTATATATAGATCTAGAGTGTGCATACATAAATATGGATAAATACATATTGGAAGGCATATGCCCCCAACCTTGGAAAAAAGATGATTTTCCACCTAGAAGTTGAGATTAACTCAACCATGCAACTGAATCATACTTATAACTTAGTGAGTGTGAGTGAACCAAGTCAACTCACACCATCAAACTAGTAAGGCTAGATTATACAATCAATTCCAAACTAAAAACTTGGTAGTATTGAGTTCTTTAATCATCTTAGCCATACCAAAAATTTGAAATAACTATTTTACTAGATTAACTCAATATAGTCTATAAAAGTCCAACCTAGTGGGTGATGATAGTCCCTGAAAGTGTTCTAAAATTTGAAACTGATTTGGATTTTGTAATATTAGGTGCATATTGCATATAATATGCATCTTATATATGTTTCATGTTGAAATTATGTATAATAATGGTAACAATGTATATAATTCTACCATAAATGTGTATCTAAATCATATGACTTTATGCTTTAGAAAATTTGGTAATTTGAAGGTAATTCTAAAAACTCAAATAAGTTCCAATGTGGAGGACATGTTTCCAAAACATGCCCCTACTAAATTTGGGTGTGTTGAATACTAAATAGGTGTGGAGAACATGCTTCCAAAACATGCCCCCATTGAGTCTAAAAACAATATCAAATGTGGAGATCATGCCTAAATGACATGCCCCCCAATTTTAGGTGAGGGAAGATAGGAATTGTGATTTATATCACCTCAAAAAGATAGGAAAACCATATAATGTGTGAATGTAACCATGTATGATATATAATAACATGTCTAGGTAAATGTAGCATTGAAGCACATAGAGCTAATGTCAACATGTGAAGGTCTAAGACACATGATAAAGATCATGGAAGCATCTAGATAGAATTAGGACAAGCTCAACAAGAAAATAAGCACACACATAATAACACTCAGAAGAAATCCATAAGATAATGGTCTAAAGAGACTACAAACAAGGGCCATGTTCAAATACCACACAATGGAAGGGACATGACTTAATCAAATGTCCACAAAATTAATAATGGCATATTCATATGTCTATACAAAAAATAATGACATATTCAAAATTCAAATAAATCACACATAGGCATGAGAGATGTAAAAAAAGGAGCATATTTAAATGATCAAACAAACATGACAATATCAAGGCAAAACACTCAAGGAAGTGCATAAACGAAAGTAGAAGTAACCAACATAAACATATCTATAATATACCTAAGTATGGGAATATAATGTATATTTTAGGTATAATAGTGGAATTTAATAGTAGTATGAATAGTAATGTCATATAATAATAATCCCAAATGCATACAATGGAAAAGTGGAATAGATTAAAATAGTATAAATAGAGGGGCATGGGCCATTGTAAGGCATCGAAAAAAAATATATCAATTAGAGTCAAATTATTTGATAAGGAGGTATCCCCCTCAAAGTGGCAAGTAAATCAGAGTGATTTCTTTCATAAAATAAATATAATATAATATATATTCAATATTTATAGTTATTTTGTGTATTCTAGCATAAAGGTTCTTAATAGAGCTTATATGTACTTACACATGCCTTTATCCATGATTATATCTTATACATGGTACTTGATATGCCATGCATTTAACATTTTTTCTAACACATTTGATGCATGGGATACTATGATATTTTTAAGAACCTCTATGATAGAATACACAAAATAACTACAAATATTGAATATATATTATATTATATTCCATTTATTGAATGAATCACTCTGAATCACTTGCCACTTTGAGGGTGCTACCTCTTTATCAGAGCATTTATATCTAATTGATATATTTTACTTGGATTCCTTACAATGGCTTGTGCCCCTCTATTTATACTATTCTAATCTATCCCACTCTTTTATTCTATGCATGTGGGATTATTCCTCTATGACATTACTATTCATGCTACTATTACATTCCATTATTTTATCCCAAATATACATTATATTTCCCTACCTAGGTATATTACATTTCATCCCCCTTAACATGTTTTGCCCTTAAAATATGAGAATAATTACATATCAAAAATATGTAGAAGACCATATGAAATTACATCCATGTGTCCTTTTATTTTTCCACTTATTTTGTTTGTGCTTTGATAGAATCATTAACAATAATAGTGTGAACATAATCACTAAAACAT
This sequence comes from Torreya grandis, assembly GCA_037957365.1. Taxonomy (NCBI): domain Eukaryota; kingdom Viridiplantae; phylum Streptophyta; class Pinopsida; order Cupressales; family Taxaceae; genus Torreya; species Torreya grandis. The sequence goes on from JARHVA010010024.1 coordinate 72,528, forward strand.
GAGATAGATGTTCATAGAGATAGATGTATGGAACTACCTCAACTAGAAACATGTCAATTTGAAATTTATATTCGATCAGTTAAAGCTTGGTGATCATCACCTCAAAGTTAGAACAAGGGGGCATAAAATAATTTGTCTAGTGAATCAACTGAGGATACATATTATCCCCCTTAGTATTGGTCTTGACATACATTTTTTTTGGAGTGACTAACTCCACCAAATAATGAACCAAGTTGTCAGAATCATTGGAGGGAAGAAAAAAATAGTTTTTACCATATGTATGTAATATTTGATGAATAAAAGAAAATATAAATCACCCTCATCCATGTGAAAGAGATCTTCATGCCATTCTCTGCAAGTAGCTTCCAAATCCATCAATGTAGTGATTTCTACTTCATAATTTTCAATTGTAGGAAATAAATCCTCATACCATTCATTATAGCTATGATCCCATCTAGCCATGCATTAATTTCCTCATCATATTGTGTTAATATATGGGTGTGAAGCTTTAATGTATCAAAAATAGTATACATATCACTATTTATTTTATTCAAAGTAAAATCTACTTTTGAAAGTAATAAACTTATTTGATATTTTTGGGTAGTAGTGAGTAAAACTATTATAATATTATTTTTTTGTTAAATTTTACATAAAAACATTCACTAAAAATATGATAATTTTTGATGTACTTAATGAAATTTAAAACTTAAACTATCCTAGAAATTTATAAATGAGATGGAAAAAACCCAAAAATTGTTTGATGCAATTCTATAATGAACATTCTTCATAATTAAAGTAATAAATCACAAATTAACTTAAATATAATAGAATATATGTTAAGCCACTTAGATGGGGCAACCTCCAAATCCTTACAATAATATATAACTCACTTATAACCTACTTTGAGTGAGACATAATCATCCCTATATATAGAATGAATGGGGAGAGTCACACCCATTCATCCTACCCATATATATTGGTAAGTTAGCCAAAAGTAATAATTAACTAATGAATGCAAATACAAATGAAGAGTGTGTCATAGGTTAAGGGATTAACATTCCCCATTTATTCAAAACAATGTTTTCTTTAACTTTGAACAAATCTATATGACATTGAAAAAATGTTACTAGATTTTGAGTTGGTCACATCTTCTTATTTACTAAATTTGGTTGCATTAACTTCATCAACACTTGCCCCTATAATGTATAATAATATCTTCTCAACACACTTATGACCTTTGCTCCATTTTCTATCATAATTTGAATATAATCTCTTTTCCCATTTCTCCATAATTAGGTGAGGAGTCAAGATTTTAGGCTGAGGAAAGGTTTGTGTTGGACCTAAAAACTCTTCAATAGTAGTGAAATCCCTTTGGTTAACCATATCTATTTTCTCTACCCTATGAACAAATACCATGGATTTAGATGCAATTCTTGGATTAAACATTTGAACATCCTAGTTTTATTTTATCCTTGAGACCACCCAATAATAGATCATTTTTGTTATCATATGATATATCATTCACCCTCAAAGATAAGTTCTAAAATTGTTGAATCTAGTATTTGATTGAACCTAATTTTCATAGCTTTACTAATTAGCTAAAGTAGTTTTCTATTACACTATGATGGTAGTGTATTTGTATCTCTTTCATTAACATTGACAAAGTAAAAATAAGATCCTTCTTTTTATTTTGAGCACAAATGCATCAATACCAAATAAACTTCTTTAGCTCCAAATACAAGGATGCCATAACCACCTCTTATCCATATGAGATCTGATGTACTTCAAAAAAAATAGCCATTTGGTTGATCCAAGTAATGGGATCATTACCATGAAACTTCCACATTTTAACTTTTGGATTCATGTTTCTTATATGCTATGGATTTGGATTTGTTTAGGAGTGGCTCGAAGATCCACCCAGGTTAGGTTGTGAAATATTTGGACCCAAAGATCCACATTGATTATCTTAATTATTAATGGTTTGGAGTGTATTTTAAGGATATCGAAAAACATTCATATTTATACCATTTTTATGATATCATCTAAGCATTGATTGATCTGATCTACTTTATTCATCATCTCCAATTGAAATCCTTGCATACTAGTTTGTATGCGTTAAATATCATACTCCAACTGACTCACTTTATGATCAGTTTTACAAAATATCATAACCATATATCCACCTTCTAACTCTAAATATTCTTTTCTAATAGTTTTCCTTATATTTTCAGTACCCTTTCCTATGCCCCTCGTCTATGGTCCTCTCATAAACAGGCTTGACAATGTCAAACCTAATTTTCACCATTGACCTAATTTTGAACAAGTGATTTAGAAATAATTTTGGCCTCAAATATGAAAAATCAAATAATGGACCTACCCTAAATTTCTTAAATTTTTGTAAAAATATAATAAAATTAGAAAAAATTACTTAAATTCTGGACTATAGAGCAATTTTATGAAAAAGGGTAAATGATGACAATTATAAACCTGATCTTAAGATATCAAAATTTTTATTTTGGGTGCTTTATATGATGGTCCAACTCAAGTAAAATAATTAATAAAAAAATGCACTAGATTAAAAGATATAGTATAAATTCTATGCTAAAATCAATGCTCTGATATCACTTGTAATGAACTTTCTTCATAATTAAAGCAATAAATCACAATATAACTAAAATATAATAGAATAAATGTTAAACCACTTTGAGGGGACAACCTCCAAATCTTTAAAATAAGATATAACTCACATATAACCTACTTTGAGTGAGACACACTCATCCCTATATAAAATGAATGGGGAGAGTCACACCCATTCATCCCACCCTTACATATTGATAAGTCAACCTAAAAGAATAATTTACTAATGAATGAAAATATAAATGAAGAGTGTGTCATAGGTTAATGGATTAATATAATCATTATATTTTAAGAGTTTTTAGAAGAAGAATAGTCATGTTTGTTGATGAAAAATGGAAATCTAAATTTGTAAATGATAAATTTTGGCTTCAAATTCCAATTGGGATAAGAAAACAAGATGTATATCTAATAGTTAAAAACTCGCAAGATGAAATGAAGAACTTATAATTACTTCATGAAGTTGTAGATGTACCTACAATAAAAACATTCACCATAATACCTCTATGCCTGCAATAATTTCCACTCCTAGATTTGACTGTCATAATAAAATATGTTCCTCCAAAACATAAAAAAAAAACTATAGCCACTTTTTGATCACCAAATTACAAAAGGCAAGGTGAGAGCATACAATGCACATAATTTAAAAACTCTATGCTTAATCAATATTATAAAAAATATATATGGAAATGGCTAGTATCCTCATAATAACTAACTCAAATTCTACCATAATGGAAAAAAAATGTCCCTAGAAAGAGAACTAATACAAAATGTTAATAACCTCTATACTCATATAACTGAAATACTAAATATATTGACATATAAATACAATATTCTTTTTTGATAAGAAGGAATAACTCCACAATATACTTTGCTACAGTTTAAATACCTACAAATAGAATAGAAAACCCTCCCAATAACTTTGTAACTATACACTCGACAATAATGAAATACCTAAACTAGAAAATGAAATCAACTCTCTTCTCATAAAAAAATAAATAAACACAATTTCTATCCATTTTTTATCACCAAGATCCTATTAAGGCAAGGTGAGAGCATATAGGGAATAAAAATAAAAATTCCTACTTGCAAAACCTCCTACCAAAAAAAAAAAAATACAAAAATAGCCCTAGAAAGAGCTCTAATACCTAATTTTAGGAACCTTTATGTTATAATAGAAAAAATAACTATAAATGTTGAATATATATTATATTATATTCCTTTTATGGATGGAATCACTATGAATCTCTTGCCACTTCGAGGGGGTTACCTCCTTATCAAAGTAATTAATATAATTGATATATTTTTCTTGGATGCCTTACAATGGCCTATGCCCCTCTATTTATACTATTTGAATCTATCCCACTCTTCCATTCTATGCATGTGGGATTATTCCTCTATGTTATTACAATTACATTCCATTATTCTACCCCAAATATACACTATATTTCCCTACCTAGGTATATTACAAGCTCAAACATGATAATGAAATATTATCATCAAACCATATAGCATGTGAGTATCAAGATCAAATAAGTGGATGCCCCCAATGTCCACATGACCTAAGTGGAGGGAAGGCCAAACATCCAAAATAATAATAGATCATGTATCTATGTATGATTTTATCACACTCAATAAAAATCTTGACACACATGTATGTAGAAGTAACTAATATGCCATCCATCAACATAGAACTAACACATAGATGCCAAGAAGCTATTAGAACACATTTATGCCAAAAATACTTTTTGGGTTTTGAATATTTTGTTTATTTTTTTGGTAGTTTTGGAATATATGAAGATGAAATATCATCTTATTATATCACCCAAAGGATGGTAATAGGTATCTCCCCACTCATAACTTGATGCAAATAATTTTTGGTGCTTCTAAAGAGCATACATAGGTACAATATCAATCATTATAACATTTGTGATTCTATATGTATGTATAATAGGACTCTAAGACCATGAAGTAGTAATAAAAGGAATAGGGGTTTTGAAACTCATCTCTATGTGCTCTATGGTTTGTTTGGAATAACAATAGTATAAAATGTTTAGATATTTATATGTCTTAATGTGGTGCATAATAGAAGATGAGTATTTTTTGAAATCCACTATATGTCTCTAATGTAATGTTATTTAAAGTTTTGGTTTCCTGCTAAAGGGGATTACCTATTGCTTATCCTTTTATGATTGATTAACCTTATTAGGTTTTATAATAAGTTGCCTAGGTATAAATTTTACTTGTTCAAGAGGATGCTCATATGTAACTCTAGAAAATGAAATCATGTAATTGGCATGAATGTACTTACAACACCCACACATTGTATAAGTTAATTATTGAAGTGTACAGATCCAAGGTCTTCCCAATATCATATAAAATATTATTATAGAATGTATAAGTAGAAATGTAGTAACCACATGTGTAGGACCAACCTATAAGGGTAGATAAATATCACCAAGAACCTTCTAGGAGGTCCCATCGAATTTTATAAGTGATCTAGTAGAAGGATACAAATTGTGATTATTATAACCTAAATGTGCAAGTAATATCATGATGAAAACATTTTCACTTGCACCATTATCAATCAGAACATTGTGTATATGCTAGTGATCAAGGAATACTTGAATGAATAAATAATGAAGATTAGATTCATCATCCTTAACCTCATTGTCATCATAATTAATAAAATGTCTTTAGACCATAGGAGCTATATGTCACATATAGGTACCAATAATCCCATCCAATGTGTGTAAATAATGTATGGATGAGGATGTGTGTCATATGCCATTTGTTCTTTAGAATCCTTCTTATAATGATCTTGTAAATTATTGTTAAATATTTTGTTTCTATTGATCACAAGGTTGTGAATATGATTCCTTGGGAGGATCATCAAGTGTGATATTTTGGTCATCAATGAGGTCTTGGATCCTATGCTTTAAGGTAAATAATTTGTTCATAAAATGCCTTGGTCCCTGATGATAATCATAATAATCATTCACATCATATCCTTTAGGTATATGTTGACTCATATCAACCTCTATAGGATGGTAGAGTGATATAAGATGACATCCCATTAAATGTGGGAGTAATGAAGTTGGAAACTCAAGTAAATGTGACAACTATTTCCTTAGTGCATCGGATTAAAAAAGTTGATTATATTATTTTGACACTATGTTAACCATGGTGGTTTATTAATTCTTAAGATTAGGAGGTTTTACCTTATAAATTAGTTTGATTGTAAACTTGGTACTAGATGTAGATGCAACTAGTGTGTTTGTTACGTACTTGAGATTATTTAATGTAATAAGATTCATTTCATGGTCCCATAAAACATGGAATAAGTCATCAAAATATATAAACTTATTGAAAATAATGGACTTCTATAAAAAGGCAAGCAAAGTTTGTTTGAATATATCTTAAAACTCTTTATCTACCATAAGATTGGTCTTTTTAGTCAACATTGTCTTGTACATCAAGACATATTCAGTGATAGGTTCATTTTTTCCTTGTTTGATTTTGGAAATTTGCACATAGGAAACCTTTTTATAAATATTAATGTAAAAGTGTAATAAAAATTAATCTAAAAGAGGTCTGAATGATTTTATGGATTGGATAGGTAAATAATAGAACCACCTAAAAACATAGTCCTTAAGGCTCCTTGGAAATAATGAAAGAGTTCACAACACTCTTCAGTCAAGATCTCTCCAACATACCATTACCATAAGTATGAGTGTTTCAACATATACACAAAGAATAAACCAACTAAATAAAACCAATTATTTTTCACAATAACCATATGAAAAATCATGTATAATATAATAGAGAACCCATGCTTAAGTTGGCAATAAAAAATAAGACTCAAGCCTCACTGACCAATGTGGGATAAATCCTTACATAGGAAAAAAATTAGAAACAAGATAAAAATCCTAGGTAGAACCTAGCAAACATGATAAATATACTCTAACACCCCTAAAGTGAGGTTAAGGGCTAAAAATATAGGATTCAATTTGAAACCACATGTCCCTATGGATGCTAATCCATCTTACCAAAGGACATGGATGTTGAGTCACTGTAATTACCAAGTGAAATTAGGAATGGTGTTGAATATAAAGATAAATAAACACAAACACTACACTCTAAAATACTAGGTAAAATTATGAACCTGAGGGAGCATTGCTTAAACTCACTCCAAAAGATGTTGATAAATGAGCACAAAGACTATTGGGGCTACCACACTATTGTCACTAATGGGGATACCACACTGGTGTCACTATAAGAATCACCAAGAAGTCCATGGAGTCAAGTAACAATCTTCATATGAGTTTTGACAAAAAAAGTGCTTGAATAAGATACCCATGTACAAAGGAGGAATCCAAAAAACACTCAAAAAGTATAACATATACATATAACTCTCATAAAATGGAGAAAAAGAGAAAACCCATAGGAAAAACTCCCCCCTCAAAAGATATAAAAGAAGAAGAGAGAGCTAGAAAGCCCCCTAAAGATGATGTTGAAGTAGATTGCACTCCAAATACTCAAAATTCATAAATAAACTCAATCTATATTAGTGATCTAAATCCACTAATCAATCATAAAAATAACTAACACTAGGCTTCACCAAAATAGCTTCAATCAAGAAAATTTTAAGTGGTGATAAAAGTAAAAAAGAGTACTACAAGTGCAAGGAACACTCAACACCTAAGAATTAGAATGTACACCACACCCCCCATATTGTTGATTGGGTGGAGTGACAAGAAAAGGTCTATATAAGTGGTTTGATTCCACTATTAAAATACCAAATAAGCTGACACTATATACATCAAAATAGTTCCATGTCACACTAAAAGAGACTATCAAACTATCAAAAAATATAAGATGACACTAGGATTCACTAGAATAGATACATTTCAAGATGTGGGAAACTATAAACTATCATAAAATTGGCATCAAAATTATAGATAATGTCTATCAAATAGGATGGTTCGTGGTGGTGGTGGAAGAGACAAGAAACTGAAGAAGTGAAAAGGTGCCTAGAATAGAGCACACAAATGCCTGAAGGTAGACAAGGCTAAATCAACAAACCCTCTATGGCACTTTATAAATCAATACAAGTAAAATATAACCCATACACACAAAAAACACAAAATAAAAATAAGGAAGATACTAGGCTTCACCAGAATAGATCTAAATGAGGAGACTATCGACCTATCGAATAAGCCATCAAGATCATAAGAGATGCTTGGAAAATAAGGGATCAAAAAATGTGTCTCCATATAAGAAGGCAAGGCACTAATAAAGCGTCTTTGAGGATACATGACACAAACTATAGGTGTGTCAAAGTTTCAATGCATAAAGTAGCATGTTGTGGGTTAATAGAAGAGGGTCACAAAAAAGCCATCATGTATGCAAAAACACACCAAAAAAGGATCTACAGTGAAAAATAACAACCTACAAATCACATACAAAAGGATGTCAGGCTTTATTGAAAATGCATTCAAGATAGTGTATGCATGAAGTACAATGTAGAATGTAGCAGGGTTCATAATATAGGTAACGTCCTTAAATATCGCACTTTATAAATTTAGTGTATTTATAATAAAAATAAGACTGATGGAATGGTAATGAAAAATAAATCACTTTTATAAAAAAGTGACACTCAGATCTGAGTTACAAAGTAAAAGTTATGGCATAATTAATTTCCCATCATTAATGGCCTAATTAAATTTTCATAAGTATTTTAAATGCATGACCAAAAAAGGATTAAGGTAGACTTTCATCCACTTGTTGGCACTGGCATGGAGTGTAGAATGTAATGGGTTAGATTGTGAGGGGAATTGGCCTCCTGCCAACTCAGGCCTCACCTTCATCTTTGACAAATGAAAAAACAAGGTAAAATCAAGTACAACCATTTACAAAATAACTCTGTATCCCATTAATATATTGTTTTATAAAAAATAATAAAAACTTATCCATGTGTCCTATAATTATCTTCCCCCACATGATTAATTTATCCCCACTTTATAATTATCCCCCACTAATAATAAATCCCACCATATAAATTTACCACTTAAAAAGGTTATCCACTCCCTTAAATCATTATGTGCCCCATAATTATAATAATTAATTCATGTGGGCACATGAAACCACTTCTTGTTATAATAGGTTATTTGGAATACCAATATCTAAGGCACAATAGAGGATGTTATCCTAGGTGGTGGTGGCTTAGGATCAAACCAGGTAAAATTAGGTTGGATGAAATAGGGGGTGGAAGAGGAACAGTCAAGGGTAGAAGAGTGGGACAAAAAGATCATGGAAGGTAATTAAAAGACTTGTGTGTTGGATCTGACCTACTTTCACCTCACTGTGAAGCAGGTTTGCCTATAATGCATCCTCAAAAATCCATTTCTCATAACAACCCTCAAGTAAATGTAGTACCTTCACATTCTTCATACTAAGTGACATAGTGACCTCCAGGTTAGCAATGCCCTCATCCATCTTGGCATCCTCTCCTAATTGAATCTTTATTTTCTTAAATAGTGCATCTAATTGCTTAGAATATTCAAAGATTTTGACAACCCTTAGCTAAAGGTCCACATCAAGGGACTTGATTGCAATTATCATGTGACCCTGGTACTCGAGAGATAATCCCTTAAAGACATAGTAGGTGGAGTCCAAAATATTGAGTGATATGGACTTTGAATAGCTATGGAGAGTAGAGGCCATGAGATACTAGTTGGTGCATAGGATGTAGAAGATCGCAACTAGTAGCTACAAATTGAATCCACTAATGACTTTTAAGGAATGCAATGTGGAATTAAGCCACTTAAACACGTTATATGTGGTTGGTAGAGAGGGTTTGGAAACCCAACATAAAAAATCCTCTAACATGATCAAATCTACAAGGAATATACGAAACCAAGCAAGGAACCATTAGGCAAGATATCCATGCAATTGAAAATTACTACTAGAACAGACATATACCAAATCTAGTTGGATGGTGGGTAGTAGCAAGTAGATCCCAAACAGATTTGTAGCTATGTAAAAAATTGATCCAAATCAATATGCAATATAAATCCACCATAAATCCAAGTACAATAAAGATAAGTAATAGATCTGTCAAAAGAGCCATCAAATAGATAATGTATTCTAAGTAAGTACTACCTAATAAACCAAATCAATGACTTTCAATGTTGATCATTTAAAAAAAATAGTTCATCAATCCATGATACTAAATGCCAATGATAATATTGGTTTGTATGAATGCATTAAAAACAAAATAATGGAATCAAAGGAAATGTTGATCTAAATGGCCAATGAAGCTTGATTATCAAACCACAAGAGTATAGAAAATATCCATAACCAAGTAAAATCAACACTTTCTAAGGACAAAACCTATTATTCATATGGTATAGTTAATGGTTAAAATAAAATACAAATCCAAAACACATTATGAGGAAAAACTATGCAATGAATTAGGCTAAGTAATATCTATTGGAGGGTAGATTTGATACCATGAAAGAGCTCACAACACTTTTTATCTAGGATCTCTCCAACACACCATTACCATAGCCATGAGTGATTCAGTATACACACAAGGAATAAACCAACTAAACAAAATGAATTTTTATTCACAACAAGCATATGAAAAATAATGTATAATATAATAGAGAACCCTTTCTTAAGTAGACAAGGAAAAATAATACTCAAGCCTAACTATCCAATGTGGGATAAATCCTCACATAGAATGAAACTATCAAAAGGATGAAAATCCTAGCTAGAACCTATCAAGCATGAGAAAAATACTCTAACAAATAACTTGGTCAAAATTTTATCATTAGAGGCATGTCACATAAAAAGATCAAATATTTTGTTTAGGATCACCCTTTCCATCATAAAAGGTGAATTTAGGTGAAACAAAACTAGTTAGTAACGGGTGCAAAGTTATCTCAGGTACAAGCAAATTATGTAACATATCTTGAGAATCAATAGCATGAGGAGACTTTAAAGACTTTTTTTCAATGTTTTTAACCTTTCTTTTCAAGGTCTTTATAACTTGAAGGAGAGTTTTAACTATAAACCCATTTGGATTTAGGTTAACAAGTTGAGTAGTAATCAAAGGGGATGTAAACATGATTTGATTAGGCATAGAAACTAGTATTTGAGTTGAAACTATTGGTAATTCCATGGTAGATGTAATAATAGTATTTTGGTTTTGAGGAAACAAAGGTTTAAAATCATAACCCATGCCCCCACTAGATGTAAGAATTGATGAATTATTCAAAGGGAGGAATATTTCAACTATACCTTTTGATTTTTTTATTTCCAATATAGTTTTTAGGATCTCATCAAGGTCATTAGGGTTTTGATAAATATTCTCATGAAACAATGTAATTAATTTCACTTGCTCATGATCTATTTTTTCATGTTCATTAATCTTATTAGATTCATGGTTTTCATTATCAAAATATTCCTCTATGATAATCTCATCAGTACGTTTTTCATTCTAAACATTGGTATCATCATGGTCCGCATTACTAGGTCCTTCATTGGATTTAGACATATTAGGTACTAGGAAGGGAAGCTCAATGTGTTCAATAAGAACACCTCCCGATCTATGGCTACACCTCGGTTGTATGAAATATAATTTAAGTATGAAATGGAAAATTAAGTAATCTAAAACCATATCTATCTAAAAACCTTAGGAATCAAAAATGTTTACATTCTTATCAATCAATTTCACCAAATATTTAACCCTAAATTTGATGTGGATCCTACTTCAATCGATAGGATTAAGAAAATAGATATGATAATACACAAGGGTGATAATCACATCTATAGTAGGATAATGAAATTTTAAACTTAGATACAACATTTACTAAATTTATTAAACTAAGATAGACTTAAAATAGTAAGTAAAGCTATAATGGATATGGAAATGAAAAAGAAATAATGTACTTAGCTAGTTTTGCTGCTAACGTAGTTTTGGATCTGAAACAAGAAAGAAGTAGATTAGAAGAGGATTCTATAATAATTTCTAAATTCTAGATGAGTGCCTTTGGGTATTTAGATACTAGCATCGACCTCAGTTATTAGCATTGATGTTAATGTCTAAACTATATGTAGGTATATTATATAGAAAACCTACAAGAAAATTATGTGACCACTAGGGTTCTTTTGTATTTGTCTTTGCCTTCACTCTGATGCATTCAAATTTGGGTCATGGACTATCACTCCTCATGAAATCACAAATCCCTAGTTCTTCATCTTTAGAGTGACCTTGGGAAAAATGGGTTAGTGGGTTCACAGTGTTGACCTAATCCCAAATACCCCTATATCAATGGGTGTTGTTTACATAGTCACTACACCGAAGAGGGCCTCGACTAATGTGGTTCTCCCCCAATGTGTTGGATTGTGTGTTAATCATGAAATATGTGGAAATCAAGTACAATAATGACTTAGTATGTAACTTGGAAAATTAAGCTCTTAGGTTTCTCCTTCATTACTTCATACCTCTATATGTGCAGTCCCTATGATTGATATAGAATAGGAATAAATAAAGAAGCTTTGCTCAGTTTAATTCTCTTTAAATGCTCTTTGGTATGAATTCTACATGAGGATGAATGAGGAGTGATTGTGAATATATACCACTCATATTAGGAAATGTATTGCATTAAAATGGTTAGGCCAATCATTAAGATATATTTCATTTATAAATTATATGACTTTAGGGAACTATACACTTACATCAAGGTAGGGCACTAGTGTTAACATATGGGTTTATGACTAATGCTTATGTCCTAGTAGTTATAAAATACGTGCAGGCTTAGATCTTATAAGGGCATAAGGTAAGAATGTTAGACAAGATATAAGTTTTGGGTCATCAACATAAGAATGACTAGACCAAGAGATAGACCAATGGGCACAAGATAGAGTAGAAGTGAGACTTTCAAAAGTGAGAAAGGTCCAGAACTAAGAGGAATAGCTAAGGTAAGTTTTCTAAGTGTATAAGACTGAGGTGGTATATAATTCATAAATATCATCTACACCCTTTAAATTTACATTTTTAGAATTACTATAATTCCAAACTGATATGACATTGATAACTTAATGTGATTGGCCATTATTTTTAGGTGTTTTTTCCTCTCCAAGTTATAAAAATTCCATGTGGATAGAGCCTATCTCGAGAAATATTCAATTCATCAATCCCTCCTTAGGTAAGTTAAGATACATTCTTTAGCTCATTATTTTTATAATTTGATGCACACATGCATTCACTTACATACACACATAAAATTAGGTCATTATGTAGACACCTAATTTTTATACAAAACTCTTTTTCATTGTATCATTTACCTATTTTTGCACACTTAGTCCACTTATGTATATTTATCCATTTTTAAGACACTTCTTCACCCACACTACTTTCTCTTTCACCTTTTTACTTCTTCATGTTTTCATAATTTATCCAATTTAAATTTTGAGATCCAGTTATCTATATTACGAGTTGTTTCACCCTTTTTAGTAATTTATCTCTCACGTGATGAATTCAATGGTTGTAGTTATACCATCAAATCTATCCCATAAGTTTTATTTGTCCTTTCTCCTTGCCTTGATTTCCTATCTTTGATTTCACATCTTACACCTTCCCATGGGTTTTCATTACATGTGTCATGCCTTAGACATCCCTATATATAAAAATCATGCCTAGTCATTTTACTAAGTGGCATGTATCAATCAAGTATCACCTAAGATTCCCCTTATGCTTATATCTTAAAAATCAAGCTAGACCCTTCACTTTATATATCTATTTATAATATTGTGACATAATCTTCCACCTTGATATTTTAACATTATCTATGCTATTGTCACCTCATCCACTTTTTAAAAAAATGGATTTACATCAATATTCATGCAGTTTCATCTTCAAATCTAGGGAAGAGGAGGTTTAATCCCTTGCTCAAGATTTCATTTACACTACACTAGAGTTAATGGTGTCTAATTCCAATGTGTGTTATATAAGATTATAACTCCTTTGAGGTTTCCCAACTCAATGGTTATCTCACTTCTATTTTACATGTGTATTACGATGATTTAGATTAAGAAGGGAAGAAGAAATTACATTTGTCTCCTAAATTTAGAAAATCACAAGAACATTTTTGTACGATAACATGAGGTGAACCAATACAAAAAAATATAGAACCTAGAAACGTGTGTAGTATAGACATGAAATAGTATAATAGATTAAATACTTATAACACAAGGACTAATTTGGTAGTTTAATCCACCCTAAATAGATTCATTAGCAATAGAGTAGGAACTGAATCTATCATTTGACAGTGAGTAATCCACCACTTTCATACCACTACTATATTCTCAAAATTCCAAGATTTTGTTTTGGGGTGAGTATTTAATTTATTCATTTCTTGTTCAATTATTACATTTACACTTTTTTATTGTTTCAATGACTAAGGAAGATTTGTGTTTACCGTTTAGACTATGATATTCTATATTTCCCTTGTCCAATTTTTTTTACTATTTTTTCTTCACTTAATTTACAATAATACAAATTTAGATAGAAAAATATGTAAGTTTATTATATAATATAGTTTTTCATTGGTTAGACAATTTTTATTAATTTTTTATTATTGGTAAAAGATGGGTTTTTAAAGGGCCCATATAGAAACCAAAGAAGATATAGAAAGATGACAAAAAAATAAAAATTGGACAAGAAATAGATTAAAAAAATCCATATAGGCTAAAATACAACATTACATCATAAAAAAGACCTTCTCCAATCAGTATTACATTAAAAAAAGTGTTAAGACCATATATAGAAGCAGAACAAAGGGATAGTGGCCAACAATGTCATAAATACTCTCCAATACCTCTCAATATTCTTCTATCATTTAGAGCTAGTTTTTGAAGGATGTTTCCTTTGTCAACTCTATTTCCTCCCTTTGTTTTATCTTCTTACCTCTTATTCTATTATTGGGGCCTTCCTAAGGGTCCCCTTCATTTATCTTCTTGATGTTACCCTATAGTGTCTTGATGATTTAAGTGTAGTTTATGATGGTGGCCTTACTGATAAAGATCACTAGCTCCATTTCCCCATTGATGGCATCACTTCCTTATCCACTCTCTCCAACTTATTGTTACCAATAGCCATGATTTATATAATCTTACATGTATCTTGGAATAAGTTCTAATGAACAATATCCTCTTGATACCCAATTTTTTTGGTGTTTTTCTCCCTATCTAGCTACAACTACATATCATAGAAGTATTTTTTTAGATTCTTATTCTCATTGAAAAATACTATTGTATGCCAATTTTTTGGCTAAAATCCTTCTCCAATTTCTCAATTCTCTTCTCTTGGTATTCCTCTTTCACCATATTCTTCTTCCCTTAGGGATAGGGGTAGACTCATTAGACAAGTAAATGACATCCTTCAAATCCAGATAACCAAACAAGTAATGGGGATCTATTAGAGGCTAAGGAATATATTCATCACTATCAATAAGATTTACACATGTAGTTTATGCCTTATCTATTCCTTTGACTAAATTTATCCTAGGGTCCTTCCTAAAGTTTAACACTAATTTTGAAGTTTGGTAAGTGTCTAGGGACTTCAAATTATTGATTTTATTGGATGGCCTAGCTAAGCTAGCTAGACATTCCTCATTCAAGTCATAATTTATAGCTGAGGTCATTTTTATATTAACATCACTAGGATCCCATTTAATAATATTCCTACCCTCATTTGAATGGATTATTTTATGGTTTACCTCCCCTATGTCTAGTGAAACTATGATGGAATGATGGGACTCAATTTTATTTAAGACAATGAATGGCTGGGAAACATGGAAAAGCAAATAAATAAGGGCCTAGTATATATGTACCTCAATGTTCTCATCTTGAAATTTAAGAATGAATTATCTAAAGACATAATGAGAAAGAAGAGGATTCTCATTGATTTCTTATGTTTAAAGTGATTAAGCAAAGAGAAGTGAAATAAGTAAATTTGTTTGAACCTACCTTCCATTATCACATATTTCATAATGTGTAAACAAACTTCCACCCATGTGATGTGTATATAGTCCCTAAGCATCCCATCATTAATATGATGAATCCTTTAATTATCCATAGAGAAGATGTTGATCTCTCTATTCTTTCTTGTTCTATCCTTATATATTTTCATACCATCTATAGGCATACTAGTAACTTTAGCAATGTTTTCCTCAAAGATCTCAATACAAACCCCCCTCATATTGACGGTTAAGTTCTTATATGATTTTGTAAATTCCATGGATAACTCTAGGTCATGACCTTTTAAATGATTAATGTATCTCTCTAGTCCATCCCTCTTTAGAATGTTCCAAACTTTAGAATTTATCTTAACATCTTCATTTGACAAAGTTTCAACCTTGAGTCAGTCCCCTCCCATTGTCCCTTATGAAAATAGGGGATTCTTAATTCCTTCTCTATTCTCCCTATCAATTAAAGAGGAAACTAGTTATGTAGTAATAAAATGGGGGTTGAGAAGAAAATGAATAGTATATAACATAAAATTTGTTTGGGACCGTGTCCTTAAATTATGTATCATAAATTGGTAATTATGACAACATACCTCCTTCCCTGCATATAATTTTTGAATAGTCTTTGATGAGGCTCACTATCAAATGCAATCCTCCCTAACTTGGGAATAATTACCTATATAATATTCTATATGTTCATCCATATAAATCTAAGAATAGTTAATATCTTTTGAGTATTATGAATCCATTTATCATGATATGGCATTATATAAATTTCATAAATGCATAAGAAAAGGATGATTTAACTTGGATTCTTCATTAAGTGAATAATATTGATAGAGGAGAGAAGGTCCTTGATAGAGGTCCATATAATAACATCAAGAGTGGAAACACCCAAGTTGATGAGTCAATATGTCCCTTTTTACCTTATTTGTATATGTGTTTGATGGAGGTGTCCTCGAAGTCATGTAGAAGACTTAGGGCATCATAAACTAGATTTTTGATGGTCTATCTAGGGATAGAAGATATTCTAAGTAAATTCATTACATTTTAGGAGTCACATTAAATGGAAAAGTTTAATATTCATTTTATTATCAACCCGGATGCCCCATAAAGTTACACTCACTTTTTTCACACTGTTAGTTTTAATTTCTAGAGGTGCCACATAAGTTGTATGAGCACTCCATTGTTATTTTTTATTTTACCTACACCATCCACTCTACCTAGATTACATTTAGATGCTCCATAAAAATTTAACATGGACCATGAGATGGAATATCTTGTCCATTTATTCAAAATTCTATCTACTTCTATGTTACCTTTGTTAGTCCCTTTTTTAATATAGAGCTCTCATTTATGGATAATAGTTTCTTCAGACTTTGTCACTTTATCAAAATCAACCCTTTTAATGGAAGACATGTCTTATTTGATAGCTATTTAAATATAATATCTAAATCTTATACCATAATTATTCTTATTCTAAAATATTTTTATGTTCCTCTCCTTCCAAATAAACCAACAAAAATGGGGAAGAAAAATATTTCAAAAATTCTTGAGGGAAGAAGAAAGGGGATTAAACCATTCAATGACCGAATCAAAAATAGAGTTCAGTCTAACCCGAGAAACACTAAATAGAGATATAAAGTATTTATATATCTTGAGATAAAATGGAAAACCTAGGAAAAGATGAATGGTAGGGTCAACATCAGATTTGTTAAGAGTGCATCTATTCAAAAAAGAAAAATGTTCTCACACAAGGTTATCTATAGAAATAAATTTGTTTTGAGTTTCCAGTATAAAAAGAGGTTAAATTTTGGAATTATATCATATTTATATATGTATTTTTAATTTAAACCATCTAAAAAATATTAAATCAACAAGATCACCAGATTTTATGATGTAAGACCCATCTTTTGAGGCTAACGAAACCAATTTGTCCACATTCTAAAAATGAGAAATATGAAAACCTTTAAGCTTATAATTATGAGATTGAAGTCCAATAGAATATTTTTATTATAGGAATATATATAAATAATTTTTCCAATACTTAGTACATTCTATGTCAACCTAATCATTTCTAAATTTTTCCCCATTGTTCTTATAAATTTAGGACCAGGTGTCTTATAGAGATCAGTGCCACTTAGAGGTTCACCAAGAATAAAATCATCATACCAAACCAAATATTTTATTTTATCCCCCACATTCCATTTGTTACCTTTTCCCAACAACTCTATCCTTTTAAAAAAATTATTCCAAAAGTTGGAGCCCTATAGAAGGGATTCCAATGTGAAAAAATAAATTTCTATATGACCTAGATACTTGGATTTGATGATGCCAATCCATAAGTATAATTATTTTAATAATATCCACCCTATTTTAAATAGGAGGTATTTTTTCATTGTATTAATATTTATCAGGCCTAGGCCCCCATGATATTTAATTAAACAAACCTTGTCCTAGACCACAAGGTGGAATATATTTTTCTCTTCCACTCTAGCATACAAAAATATTTTTTGAATTTGATAAATATTCTTTATTATTTTTATTAGTACCTTAAACAAATAAAATATGTATATGGGAAGACTTTCATATACACATAAATTAAAATTTAAACTAAAATCATGTACGTGTGACCACTATTATACACACTTAGTTCTAGACCTATTGTAAGGCCCATTTTGATCACTTTCAAACACCTTGTGTATGGAAGACGCATTCTCCTAAGCTGATAAATGACCCTTGAGTGTAATATTCCCTATTTATATCAGACTTAAGTGTATTTTAAACCCTTTATAACACTCATCATTATCAAATTTCCCATTGGACTACATCCTTAGGGTACTATAGAGCACTACTCTAGTGTTTGTGGCCCCTCTCTTGTCTTCCCACCAAATAATGGCTAATTTTAAAAATCAAAAGTTATGAAAAGGTCAAATTATGTCCATAATGTCCCCCATTCAAATAAATTTCAAGGATATGATTATATAAACACATTTCAACCATTTTTCACTCAAGAGGATTCCTATTGAAAAGCACCAGAATCATAATTACACATTGAGAGAAAAGCACTTATTTATCTAATTTCAAATTACATACAACTCTATTGGCCTAGATCTTAAGTATTAATACATTTTAAAGGTCAAAATTCATGGTTACATAAATTAATCACATAATTATTATACCAATATCTGGCATATTTCACTATTTATTCACATACCACCATAGCATGGGAGAACTACATGAATTTTTTGATATCTCTTCCCATTATTGGTATGTAGTCAATGTTAATCACATAGGGTGTTAAGTTCTCATCCAAATTAAACCACTAATCCATTTTTACCCCATTGATTTTCATTAGTATTCACATGTCAAGGAGTTAGGTTTTTAATTAAAAGTAGTTATGCATTGGTATTTACAAGTGATTGCAAGATCTTGCATCAGATACAAGATATGTAGACAAACACATAAAGAACACAATAAACCCTAATTTTATCATTATAAGTGGATAGGAGCACCACCAGTCTAGTGTCCAACCTAGGGTCCTATTATCTAGGCCATGATATGGTGCCATATCCTTGATCTTAGTTAGTACATAGTAATATATAATAATTAAAATCCTATGATTCCTCCCATAGTACTATTTTCCAACTAAGTCTTCGTTATCTATTGTACTTTGTTATTTTTATTTAGTTTCTAAAATTGCATAGTTTCAAATCAATAAGTACTAGATATTGATATATCATTTCCTCTAATTTTAAATAGGAATTTTTCATCTAGGATTTTATATTTAATCATAAACTCAATGAAACATATTGTTGAACCTATTTATTATTTGAATATTACCAAATCATAACCACATATGTTACTAAGGTTTTTATCCTTCTTTTTCCTATTTTCACTTATTATTTTTGGATTTTTAAAGTTGATATATTTTGTTATAACTACAATTTTCTAGGTTTTAGTGTCATATTATATGTATAAAAAAGAATCTCTTCATCCTCCTCCCAACCCTCAAGCTTTTGATAATTATTTTCCCTATAACTAGGGACAAAATATTTTTAGTCATCTAAAATGTCACATGAGTAAAATGAGTCTTACTTGAGACCACCTATCCCTAGCTTATCCCTAGACTTATTTTAGGGCATATTTAGACATTAATCTACATTTTGTGTAGGCCACACATATCCCTAGACATCTTAAAATAGTTCTCAGATCCTCCATTAGGAATTTAGACCCCTAGTGCCTCAAGTTCTACCAAATTGACATTCATGCCATATTTGGACACTAGCACCATAGCATTAATGTCCTAATTGGTGTTATTATCCTTTTCCCTCTTTTTAACCCCAACAGATATCTTTTCAATCCCAAAGACAGCTAGGGCCATCTTAAACCTATTTCAAACCCTACATAAGAACTACACCATTATATATACATGACTTTTAGCCCTTTTCACTATATGGAAATTAGATGCAAAATATAAAAATAAGCTTAGAATAAGTTGTGCACAATCAAGATTATTGCTCTTTTTTTTGCTCTACTTCTATATATAATCATCTACATCCATCCCAATCTTAAGATACACACATTTCTAATCTCAAGCCTCATTCAAATCACTCAAGTTGACATTCATGATAACATTCACTTGTACTTGCACTAAGCACTTAGGTAGAACTACATCAGGCTTGATCCTTCCTTAGAGTATTGGTATGTAAGTAACTCTTAACACAATGATTTATTGAGGATGTCTAACCTACCTAGATAACATCACACTTTTTATACTTGTGCCACTCAAATACCCTAACAACATGGAAGTCTAGGATTTGCTCATAAATCATCTCATAATAATGCATAGATAATGAATTAGGACTCATCCACATAATAAAAAGTTTAACATACTTAGATATAGGTAATCCTAGAAGTACAAATCAATTCTTGCATAGAAGACATTAATGCCAAAAATAAACATTGGTGTCATAGCACTATTATCTAAGATATGGTGTTATTATCTAAGAGGGTTTCTAACACCTGGATCCTATTTTTGACACTCAAACTAGCTCATATACCAATTTTCAAATTCTACATCCTTTGTCTTGGGAAGTTTCTAGCTAAGTACTTATTTATGTCATTCATTGATATTATTAGAAATATCAAATTAGATTAGTTATTTCACAAATTAATGGCTATATTTATTACATATTTTATACCCTAATTTAATGTACTCATCCCCTTTAACAACATAGGGCTAAAACTCCACAAACCCTAAAAGTTTAAATCATTTGGTGAACCCAACTTACTTTGATCACATTGTTTCAAACCCTAATGCACCATTAGTGTTTCCCTTCTTAATTGTAAAATATACTCAATTTTCATCTTTTAACTTTTCCTTATGATTATCATGATAAAAGCCATTTTTACTTCTTGGTGAAATGTTTGGTGGTTTAACATGCATGTTTATTACCCGTCATTCATAGAATGATGCACATGTATATCCCTCCTCTCATGGATCACATTAGAACTCAATTTATTAAACACATTGGTACACCCTATCTTGAGTCCCAATTCTATGAGGATTATTGTTACATGGCACACTTTGAGTTACCTTTAGTTACTACTTGATGATAGAAAGTTCAGAGGACTCATTTTGTTTTACCTCCACCTATACTAATTGATTACCTTTGTGCACATCTCACCTCTACTATTCACCCTTACTAAATAGTATATTCTATATTTCAATTTGTTATTCGATAGAACACTATGTCTCCTTAGCCTATATAAGAACAACATAATCCAACCATCCCTTTTTGTCCCCAAAAAACCATAATGGGACCTAGGGAGTAGCACAGATCATTTGATATTATAGATCAATTGAGAAACACATTAACTTAGATCTTCATGTTGGAATTACTTCAAAAAGAAAATATCTTCAAGGATATTATTTTTCAAACACTTAATCATTCATCTTTACCTCAATATATAGAGTTATCTTATTTTTAATTTATCATGAACACTATCAAGTATATATAGGATGTTATTTCCTTTAACAATGAATATTTTCCCTCATGGATAGTTATTGATCAGAATCTCCCACTCTTCATTTAGGGACAAATAAAAAATTCTGATATTAAATAGGTTCTAATTGATAGTGATTCAAGAATTAGCATATGTAATATCACATTTCTATATATTATGAGGGGTGATATAGCATCCATTCATAATGCATAGTAACATTCATGGTTTTGATGAAATTAATAGATAGGCATTGGGTTATATTACATTTTATATTATTATTGAGATAAAAACCCTACCTACATGGTTTTAGGTGATGCCTAATCATTTTTACTATAGCCTATTACTTGGGAGACCTTGGATACATGCTATGGAGGTTTTACCCTCCACCTTGCATAGATGCATCAACTTTTTACATTATGGATACCTATACACTTGTCTAAAAAATAATAAACCATTCATATATTGTAGATTCATAGAGCCTACCACCCCAGGTACAC
Organism: Torreya grandis; assembly: GCA_037957365.1. NCBI lineage: Eukaryota > Viridiplantae > Streptophyta > Pinopsida > Cupressales > Taxaceae > Torreya > Torreya grandis. The sequence continues at coordinate 94,705 of JARHVA010010024.1, forward strand.
CTCTAAATGGTATACCTCATGATCTTATAAAGTCCCCACCTTAAAATATTCTAATAGATAAAATACATACATATGAGATTAGGGAATCTAGCATCACTATTCATACATCCATTTCATAGCCTCTTACAACATAATTACCTTCTCCCATAAAGTCAAAGGACACTCCTATAGCACAATTATCCCAAACCATAATAGATGATGGGATTCTCATAACATATTTACCATTACTTATTAATTCATAGGAAATATACATCAAAAATTCATTTACAAATTCCTAAGCCACCATAAAGAATGATCCACCACCCATGGACATTGATGATTATTTATGTAGATTGAGTTTCACACTAGTAAACCCTAGAAAGCACATAGATTTTTCTAAGGAACTTATACCTACATCTACATAGGCATAACCATCAATTCAAATTTCCACAAATATACTGGAGGACACTCACTTGCATTTATAGGTAGATTATTTTATATGCTTACTACATATGGTTACATCTATGAATATTTATACAATTATACATATTTAAGTAGGTAGTTAAAAGTATCTACCAAAACATATTATATAGATATTATTTGATATAATATTAAAGGTATTACCCATAATTCATCACAAATTTGTCTGTAGATTGTCATAGCAGGATAGTATACCCTTTTATCACTTTCATAGGCTTATGGAACATGATACAGATACATGCTCAGGATTACAACATAATTTTAATAAGCTCAAGGCTTAAGGAACTATTTATATCATACATCCTCTACCTCCACTAGTATAGACACCATGATGGAATCTTCATTGACACAGATATTCATGAAATAATCCTTTAACTATATAAGTTCTCATCTAAGATTGATACAACCCTCATGTTGTTATAAATGAGGAGTTAGATCCTAACACTTGCACATTTTCATTCTTAAAACATATAGGACATCAAGAGAGTGAGCTATAACATGCTATACATTATCAAGATTCCTTAGGACATATTACACTACTAGTAGTATGTGGCCCAAAAGTAGCCAACCATAATTATTCATCATGAGCACATCCATTCATATTAAGTTACCCTTGGAATTACATGGTTACAAGTAATGCATGACATAATTAATAACATTGATATATGCTTAAATTTAAATCATGAGATACATAGTTCGTATTTTACATGATGGCTCAGATGAGAATCATAAATTTTATACAGATACCCCACGGTCCAATGTGGTTTACCTTAGGACCACATGGGAGGCTTATTACATAGAAGAGTATCAATTTACTTAGATTCATATAATATATACTAACATCAAGGATAAGGATACACATATACAAACAACATGGTATGATGATCATGATGATGATGATTTATTTTAGTTTGGGTAGATTCAATATCCCACATTAGATGTGTTGACTATTTTAACCACAAATCAAAATAGGTCAACCCCCTATAACAAAAAACTTATATAAGGGTCTATTAGGATGTAATAGGGTGTTTCATGCTCTTATTTAATGTCATTTTATATGATATTTACATTAGTCATAGTCAAAATTAGTCCTAAGACATTTAATGTCACTTAAGGTCACTTTTAGAACCATTAATGAAGGTTGTATGTTTTTTTCAAGTGGAAAAGTGTATAAAACTATTCCTCATCATCCCATGTGTTATACTAGTGTCAGTGATGTCAGTTCTAACTAAAAATGTGTAGGTTCTTGATTGAAATCAAGAAAATAGTTAGAAAAGAGGAGGTTTTGGAAGTTATACAACCTCTAAATAAGTGTGGCACATGTGGTAAGATTTTATAATTGCTTTTCAACTTCCATAACTCTATTTCCACATTTTATCTACTTTTAAAGTTTCAAAAAAGATTGAAAACCATTTCACTTCTCCATCACTCCACTAGACTTACAAACTTAGTCAACATGTTTCTTCATGGTACAACTAGTAGGAGAGGTTTTAGGTTAACTTATCTTATGGGGTGTTAGACACTCAATCCACTTCAATTACATGGTAGGATTTCAAATATTGGTTTTCCATGCTTTATGAACCATTATTAAGAAGTTAATTTTTCTTTTCTACATACCCTACAGGATTTTTTCTTGTTTGAGCTAGTCTATACAAACCACTTGATGAAATTGCTTCTATAAGATGTGGGAATCCTTATTTCATGGTTTCCATCCTTTTATTCATGTTTGGAGGTGATTTTATGAGCTCAAAATTCTCAAGTTGTAGGTTGAGTATACTACTGGAATTACAAGCATGTTCATCAACTATAGAGGTTGTCATTTCATATAGTGGTTTCAAGCAGAGGTATATTGATGTTTTATGTTACTCAAATGTCATGGAATTCACTTATTCTTCAAATATTAGCTTCAAAAGGTTTCACATGAATAACCATCTTCAAAGAGCATAATAACATAATCAAACCTTCTCTACATATATTCACTTATAGTCATGGTGAATGAGGTGTGAAAGTCTTGAACACACTCATGGAGATATAATGAAGAATATAAAGATGTTGATCACACTTTTAGAACATGATAAATCAAATTGAGATGTTTAAATATCATATGTTTGACTATGACAACTAGTTCAATTACACACATAATCCTGCACTTTTTATGTACACTTATAGGTGCCATTCAGAAGGCTAATCACATTAGAGTGGAAGTATTGGAATTGGTTTTAATTCCTTCATGGTGGAAAGGATTAATTTAAACACCTTTATAAGGTCTAAGACTAGTTATAATACCATACAATATGCACATGGTCCATATCTCTATTCACTTCCCTATGTACTAAAAAGTGCATCTATAGGTGACACTAATAGAGGCCTCAAAATGTTTCATGAAGAAGTCTAAACATTGTTTAAACCTTCATAGAGTTTGAGGAGTTTAAGATTGTCACATCAATCAATAATGAGGTCATGGAGTGGTATGCAGACTTAAGGGTCATGTACATATGTATAAACTAACTTCATGGATCTATTACCTTAAAAACTCTAAAATAAAGCCTTGTTCACTTTTGGTGCTACCATATAATGAGGTGACATGGAGTCTAGATGAAGTTGAATGCCTCTATAATAAAGACCTATCATAAAAGTGAGACATTTAAAAAGAGAGTGAGTGGTTTGGCCAATGGAGTGTGATGTTAGGAGGCCTCCAAATCATACAATTCTTCACTATAGAAGGTCAATGTTCTCTGTAGTATCTTGAACCTCCAAATGGTCTTATAGTCCAAGGTGGTATAATAGGAGAATATATGCATGGTAAGTGATCCTAATGGGGTAATAAGGACACTAGTATTTCAAATAACATCAAGAAGAGTGAAATTATAGGGTTTTGACCTACATCACCACCTATAGGTGTACTTTGCCCTAAAAAAGTCACTTATAACCTGACTGTAGGTACCTATAGTTTCATTCTATGCACCTTGTTTATTAGGCCTAAAAACACAAAAAAATTCCATTGGATTTGCTTTCAAGACTTTAAAAGGATCCCATGAGGTTTAATACAAGGTACAAATGTTGAAATGCAATCTACAAGTGTCCTTTTGATTCAAGAGTGGTCACCTATAGTTAACTATAGGGTGATGGTGCATTAACAATGAAGTGAGTTAAAATGAAGTTGAAAGTGACCTATATGATTTAAAGGAGAGAATATAATGAGACAAAAGATCTAACTATGCAGTATACACTTACAGGCATCTCCTTTTTGAATAAATGATAGTCACAATTGAATATCAACTAGGCCTATCAAAATGGAGGGTATGCATTGAAAATTTTGGTAAAGGTTGAGTGTTTAAATTCATGAAAGGAAATTTAAAAATGGTAATAACCATCTCAAAATAATACCATAATAATAAAACATGGCAAGATTTAGGTTCTCAAGAACAACGTATAGTTAACACACAAGATCATGTACACAGTCAGTGCTCAAAAGTCTATTTTGGGTTTTGTTGTATTTAAAGATCCTAAGAGTGATTTATACCCCTATAAATTTTTATAGAGTATCTCCATAACCCACATAATCCCCTCATATATTTTTTTTCCTAACTAAATAGGGGAAGTGACCCTTATTATATCTCAGATAGAGGGCATTCCAAGAGAGGTAAACCCTACATGTTTAGTAATTCAATTATTAGAGGAAGGTGTATAAAGTGTTGGACCATTGTGGAAATATATAAGAAGTTAGTTTAAATAGTAAAAATAATTACTAAAGCCTCACATCACTAATATACCAAATAAGATTACCTAAACCCACATAGGTGTAGGTAGACCTAGTAGGCCTTGACTAGGCTTAGAGACCTAAAGAGATCCAATAACACTTCTAACATTAAATGAGAATCTTAATGAATTGGAACATATTCATAGGGAGTTGTAAGGTGTGTGAGAACATTTTTTTGTAGATATGGTCATAGAGAATCCATTTCTTGGCTTAAAATCATGATAGGGCATGCAAAATATAGGGAAGAGTTTAAGAAGGCAAATTTAGAATCTCATATATGTATGTGTAGACACCAAAAATCCACACACAATGGTTCCAAATGTTGTAACTCCCTTGGACCACCTTAGGATACCTTAGGGCCCCATCTTGACCTTTTGACCAACAAAACTACCTAACCCTACGTAATTTGACCTACTAACTAAAACCACCTATTTATCTCAACCTGACCTTGGCCCTTGACCCTAACCATCGATGGTCATCTTAACCATCGATGGTCACCCTAACCATCGATGATCAAGTTTCACCATCTAAACTAATTTAACTAACCCTTTACTCTAACTTGCTTTTTTATAATTAGATTATCTAATTTGTGTGCAAGCCCATGTATGTCAAATTTAAATTTAGATAATGAGTTAGACCCCTTATTAACATCTTTTTACACCTATCTTTCCTTATTATAAGAAGAGAGGAGTAAGAGGTGAAAGGGATCAAGGACTGCAAGAGCTTTTACATCTAGAGTTTCTTCATAGGTTACTTTTTCTAGTAATACAATGATCTACCCATCACATCAGAGAGATAACTTACCACCACCCCTCATCTAACAACCAAATACCATTAATTTATATAAATCATGATAGACTTCATCAATAAGTTGACCACCTCAAACCTTCATCTAATCAACCATCGATAAGCTAAGTATTTGTTTTCAATATGTCAATTGATTTATTTCAATTTTGTAATTAGCTTAGCTTAAACTAATATCTTAGAATTACCTTATGCAATCCCATAAATCTAACCTTTTAGCACCCAAACCCAATACATTGTAACCACCAATGGTCACCCTAATAGTTGATTATCTATCCAATCATCGATGGTCAACTTTATTGGGTGAATATTTTATCACCAGCTGACTGACGGAAAAATAGGTGCATCAACCATAGCATAAGGAGATTTAATCAAAAAAATGTGTAGGTCTACCACATCATAAGGAGATAAATCTCTCCTCTCATCAAGGGGAGGTTCCCTATAAACTACTATATACTACTAAAAATACACTCAGGGGTGAAATCATACCATCCATCTCTCTTTTTTTAGAGATGATGTTCATAGAATAGAGGAGGATTCTAGTGTAATTACTGAAAGGGCACTTCTCTTCTTTTAGAAGTGATATTCAAAAAATATCAAGATTCTTCTTGGGTGGTAACAAAAACCACAAGAAACTAATGAAAGCATAAAGTCTTGCATTGTCTCTCCTACTGATTAGGACAAAGGGACATAGCAGGATTAAGCACAGCTCAAAGTTTGCACCTAAAACTACAATAGAGTAAAGGATTATGAAGGATAAAGAGAGCTCAAAGTCTCTCTAGTATCCTTTATACAAAAACATAGATTGGAGGCAATTATGGCAGCACAAAGTCTCCCATAGTTAGCTTCAAGACATCTTCCAGCTTATTTCCACTAATTATGCTTATTTTATTAAATGGATAAGACTGTATTTAGGAAATAGACATAAGAACAATTTCCTAAAAGACACAAGCTTATTCCAACACAAAGTTTGAAAGGTCACTTGCTTTCTTATTCATTTAACAAAATATGATTAATAGTCTAAGCTCAAAGTCTCAAGATTGCCTTTCAATTTGGGTAGAGCTTCACTTTTGATAATAGAGAGATCTCCCTTATACAAAATGAGAGATTACAATATATAGCATCACAAGAAAGACTTGGGTGCTTGTTTTCATAAAAATGGCCCATGCTGAATTGAATGCATTGAATATCTATGAAAGGGCCATGTTAGAACAGGTCATTGGCCTTGAATTTGGCATTCTTAAATTATCTCAAATGTCTCCTCCTAATCATGGGTTGTTTGGTCTTCTTTATGACACTTACACAACTGTCCATTCACCTTTACTTAATGCAAAAAAATAGGCCACATCCTTGAATGTTTGTGTTCTCTAATGTCTACCTGGTGGACTGTTCCACCTACTGGAAATAACTCTCCTATAGATATTTCTAGATCTCTTATAGTTGTTCTCTCTTTACTTCTCACATTTTGTCTCTTCCTAAGCAATGTGATCTCTCGAGGCTACCTTATCACTTTTTGTTGGTCTTTCAGCTCTTTTTTGCGCTAGTCAATGAGCTTGTTCTCAGGTCTTTTGAAAACCAACAGTTATTCCATTACCTTGAAATTGACATTTATGGGGATGTCATTGGTCACTTTGATCCTCTTTGAACCTTGAACCTTGAACTCTTTTGGTTAGAAGGTTCAATGGTTGAATGGTTCAACAGTTTGTCGATTCAATGTTTTGTAAAGGGCCGCATTCGCTCTCTTTTTCTTCTTCAATTGTACCATTTATTTGAACCATTTGTTTGAACTTATTTCTATAATATTTTTCTTCCTTCATTTAGTCGAATATTCTTTTAGAACTTTGAATCTTTGAACCCTTTGAACCTTTAAAACTTTTAAACCATTTCAGTTCAAGGTTTAATGAGTCAATGGTTCATTATGTTTCTTTGAATCTTTTGAAGATTTAAACTTTCTAGATCCTTTCCTTTTCTAAGTCTATTAAACTCCTTAAACTCATTGAATATTTGAACCTTTGAACTCTTTTAGTTTAAGGTTTAATGGTTCAACGATTCATTCTTCACTCTTCGAAGCCTTCTTTTCCCTAAGTCTTTTGAGGTTATTGAACTCGTTGAACCTTTGAACCATGTGGAGTTCAACATTTAACGGTTCAAATTTCAATCTTAACTCTTCAGATCCTTCTTTTCTTTAAGTCCATTGAATTCTTTGAACTTTTGAACTCATTGAACCTTTGAACCTTATAGAGGTGGGGTTCAATGGTTCAATGGTTCATTGGTTCATTCCAATTATTTGAAGCCCACCGTTAAGTCTTTTGATTAAACCTCAGCATTGACCAATCCTCAAAACACTAGGGAAATGCCTTAAGTGTTTTAAACTTCCCTTTGAAAAAGCTTGCCTATTGAACTTGTGACTTTTTTAGCTGAAAAGGCTTGAATATTTGAAAAACTTAATTGCTCAAAACATTTTTGAGAAAGAAAAGAGAGAGTTTTGGTCTGTAGGACCAAAATGGTCAGTATGTTGTCCACAAAAGCAAGTGATTGATTTTGAGAACAATAGTTGGCTCTAGTTGGGGAACTTCCATCGATTAAAATTGAAGCAATCAAAGGGAGTAGAATCCAAAATCTCAGTGCCTTCATCTATGCCATTAGGCTATGGAATCATGCTACCCAAAAAGAAAGGTGCCAAAAACAAATAAACAACACAATAAAAGGAAGGCTATACAAAAATTATACATATGTACAACTGGACTTATCTGATACTTCAAGGATTGAAGTGCTTTAGATGTTGCCCACTGTGAGGCAGAGAAAATGGCATCTCATCTTGATAAATCAACAAGAGACTATTTTCACCCCAAAATCAATGATTTGAAAATGGACTTCTCCATTAGGAATCCAATTTGTTGTGCCTTCCTTTTAGTTTCCTCTTCTTTCCCCTTAACAAGACTCGATCTCTACCATGAATCTTTGCTCTCTTGCCAAAGAGTTTCTTTAACGTTGGCATGCAGTAGTATGGTCCACTACCATAGTTTATTGCTCTTCAACTCCATTGAAGAACATGATTTTATTGTCAGCATCAAACACCTACCAATAGTTGGCATTATCAAGTATACTTGGTCAAAAGACCAGTTTGATAGTGTAACTGTGCTCTTTAAAGTCTTTGTGATGAACCATGAGGCTCTCTGGGCACTACAAAAATATTGAAAGCATCAAAAATTTCAATACAGTCCCACACCAGATTGTGATTATGTCACAATGTCTCATTCTTATTTTGATACAAGTTCCTCACCTGAAAAACCACCAGCTTAGTGTCTCCCTGGGCGTGAAGCTGCTTCATGCCTTTAGCTTGAGTGGCCTCTAATTCAAGCATCAAAGACTCATACTTGGTAGTTTTGTTAGTGTTACTGAACTACAACTTGTATGAGTATGGAAAAATATCTCTTTGAGGAGATATCAAAATGATTCTAGCACCAGAATCAGTAGAAGAATTGTTGTCATAAAATTTTAGAATCCAAACATCATTAGAATTCGATCTTCTTTCATATTTTTCTTCATTAAGAAGGGAAGATCCTTTTTCATCTGACTATACCCTTCTAATTCTTCTGATGTCATATCTAAATTTTTTGAATTGTCACTTAGTAAGCTTTCATCTGCTAAAATAGGGACATCCTTAGTAGACTAAAAGTAATTGCCCATGCCTGAAGACTCAGATAGAATTTGAGCTTCAAGGCTGATGTTTGGCTGAAAATGTACTTTGATTCCTTCTCTAGAAGTAACCTTTGCATGACACCCTTGATAGGGATCATCACCTCAGACAGGTCCATGCTCAATTCTCCACCAACATCTTTGCAAAAAAAATTCCCTAGAAGAATGTTGTAGGAGGCTGGGACGTCAGCCACCAAGACTATCATTTTGATTCTCTTATCTGGAAAGGCCACAAATGCAAATTGAGCATCTTTGATTTGTCCCAGTAGAGGCACTTATTTGTTTTCCATGGAGAAACATCTCCCAAAGGTCTTAGTTAGTGTGAGACCAAGAGATTCTACCACCTTGGTGGGCATGACATTGTTAGATGTGCTAGAATCTATTATGCAATTATTTAGCTAATGACCATTTATTAGCAGGGAGACATAAAATGGTTCTATCTTTCTAAGGGTAGCTAGAGGAGTAATCACAATATTATTTTGGGTAGGTGTGTTCTTTGGAGGAATAGGAGTTACTTTCAAAATTCTTTATCTTGTAGGGATGGTTTCATTCTTGATGCATTGAACTAACCTATCTAACTGCTCAGGGATAGATTGCAAGAATTCAAACTCAAACATTTAAATTTTGTTCTTCTTAGCATGGTCAATTATATCAAATGACTGAAATTAATTTGAAATAGAGGAAGGCAGTCCATCAATCTAGTCTTTTCTAGGTGTAGGACTGGTCTATGAATTTGAAGCAGAAGGTGAAGGTGAATGAATATTTGAGGTACTTAATTTTTTAGTGATCATCAGATCCTTTGATTGGAAAGGCAACAAAGTTCCTCATTTAGCAATTGAACTTACTAGTCAAGATTCTTCCCCTATTTTTTCTTTATCTATTTATTGAGTTGACTAGTTTTGGGACATGGTAAATATAGTGTATGATCCATCAAATGCTTCACCTTTACTTCTCAGTTCATCTTGGTAATTTAGGAAACCAATGTTAAAGTTGCCACCTGATTCTTCTTGGCCTTCTACAAATAGATCAATGTCATCTTCTTGGTTCAACTCAAGTTGGAAAGAAAAATCAAATTCAGTTTCAAGCTAACCAACTACTGAGTTAGCTGGTGTTGCTTCAATGGCAAACTTCCATGGTGGGAGAGGAAGATGATTTGGTTACCCTTGATTTTTGATAGCATTGCCCTGATATAACTGGTTGGGAAACATCCTCCTTGGTATATCTTGATAAGAAGGAGGGGTAGACATCCCTTACGCCATTTACTTTTTCAGAGCTAGCAATTCATTTGCTACCTGTTGCACCATAGGATCAGTGGTGCCTATAGAAGAATATTTAGAAGATGAAGAAGAACATTGGCATGCAGTAGTATGGTCCACTACCATAGTTTATTGCTCTTCAAGTCCAGTGAAGAACATGATTTTATTGTCAGCATCAAACACCTACCAATAGTTGGCATTATCAAGTATACTTGGTCAAAAGACCAGTTTGATAGTGTAACTATGCTCTTTAAAGTCTTTTTGATGAACCATGAGGCTCTCTGGGCACTACAAAAATATTGAAAGCATCAAAACTTTCAAGACAGTCCCACACTAGATTGTGATAATGTCATAATGTCTCATTCTTATTTTGATACAAGTTCCTCACCTGAAAAACCACCAGCTTAGCGTCTCCCTGGGCGTGAAGCTGCTTCATGCCTTTAGCTTGAGTGGCCTCTAATTCGAGCAGCAAAGACTCATACTTGGTAGTTTTGTTAGTGTTACTGAACTACAACTTGTATGAGTATGGAAAAATATCTCCTTGACGAGATATCAAAATGATTCTATCACTAGAATCAGTAGAAGAATTGTTGTCATAAAATTTTAGAATCCAAACATCATTAGAATTTGATCTTCTTTCATATTTTTCTTCATTAAGAAGGGAAGATCCTTTTTCATCTGACTATACCCTTCTAATTCTTCTGATGTCATATCTAAATTTTTTGAATTGTCACTTAGTAAGCTTTCATCTGCTAAAATAGGGACATCCTTAGTAGACTAAAAGTAATTGCCCATGCCTGAAGACTCAAATCGAATTTGAGCTTCAAGGCTGATGTTTGGCTGAAAATGTACTTTGATTCCTTCTCTAGAAGTAACCTTTGCATGACATCCTTGATAGGGATCATCACCTCAGACAGGTACATGCTCAATTCTCCACCAACATCTTTACAAAAAAAAATCCCAAGAAGAATGTTGTAGGAGGCTGGGACGTCAGCCACCAAGACTATCATTTTGATTCTCTTATCTGGAAAGGCCACAAATGCAAATTGAGCATCTTTGATTTGTCCCAGTAGAGGCACTTATTTGTTTTCCATGGAGAAACATCTCCCAAAGGTCTTAGTCAGTGTGAGACCAAGAGATTCTACCACCTTGGTGGGCATGACATTGTCAGATGTGCTAGAATCTATTATGCAATTATTTAGCTGATGACCATTTATTAGCAGGGAGACATAAAATGGTTCTATCTTTCTAAGGGTAGCTAGAGGATTAATCACAATATTATTTTGGGTAGGTGTGTTCTTTGGAGGAATAGGAGTTACTTTCAAAATTCTTTATCTTGTAGGGATGGTTTCATTCTTGATGCATTGAACTAACCTATCTAACTGCTCAGGGATAGATTGCAAGAATTCAAACTCAAACATTTAAATTTTGGTCTTCTTAGCATGGTCAATTATATCAAATGACTGAAATTAATTTGAAATAGAGGAAGGCAGTCCATCAATCTAGTCTTTTCTAGGTGTAGGACTGGTCTATGAATTTGAAGCAGAAGGTGAAGGAATATTTGAGGTACTTAATTTTTTAGTGATCATCAGATCCTTTGATTGGAAAGGCAACAAAGTTCCTCATTTAGCAATTGAACTTACTAGTCAAGATTCTTCCCCTATTTTTTCTTTATCTATTTATTGAGCTGACTAGTTTTGGGACATGGTAAATATAGTGTATGATCCATCAAATGATTCACCTTTACTTCTCAGTTCATCCTGGTAATTTAGGAAACCAATGTTAAATTTGCCACCTGATTCTTCTTGGCCTTCTACAAAGAGATCAATGTCATCTTCTTGGTTCAACTCAAGTTGGAAAGAAAAATCAAATTCAGTTTCAAGATAACCAACTACTGAGTTAGCTGGTGTTGCTTCAATGGCAAACTTCCATGGTGGGAGAGGAAGGTGATTCTGTTACCCTTGATTTTTGATAGCATTGCCCTGATACAACTGGTTGGGAAACATCCTCCTTGGTATATCTTGATAAGAAGGAGGGGTAGATATCCCTTACACCATTTACTTTTTCAGAGCTAGCAATTCATTTGCTAGCTTTTGCACCATAGGATCAGTGGTGCCTATAGAAGAATATTTAGAAGATGAAGAAGAACATTGGCATGCAGTAGTATGGTCCACTACCATAGTTTATAGCTCTTCAACTCCATTGAAGAACATGATTTTATTGTCAGCATCAAACACCTACCAATAGTTGGCATTATCAAGTATACTTGGTCAGAAGACCAGTTTGATAGTGTAACTGTGCTCTTTAAAGTCTTTGTGATGAACCATGAGGCTCTCTGGGCACTACAAAAATATTGAAAGCATCAAAAAATTCAAGACAGTCCCACACCAGATTGTGATTATGTCACAATGTCTCATTCTTATTTTGATACAAGTTCCTCACCTAAAAAACCACTAGCTCAGTGTCTCCCTGGGCATGAAGCTGCTTCATGCCTTTAGCTTGAGTGGCCTCTAATTCAAGCATCAAAGACTCATACTTGGTAGTTTTGTTAGTGTTACTGAACTACAACTTTTATGAGTATGGAAAAATATCTCTTTGAGGAGATATCAAAATGATTCTAGCACCAGAATCAGTAGAAGAATTGTTGTCATCAAATTTTAGAATCCAAACATCATTAGAATTCGATCTTCTTTCATATTTTTCTTCATTAAGAAGGGAAGATCCTTTTTCATCTGACTATACCCTTCTAATTCTTCTGATGTCATATCTAAATTTTTTGAATTGTCACTTAGTAAGCTTTCATCTGCTAAAATAGGGACATCCTTAGTAGACTAAAAGTAATTGCCCATGCCTGAAGACTCGAATTGAATTTGAGCTTCAAGGCTGATGTTTGGGTGAAAATATACTTTGATTCCTTCTCTAGAAGTAACCTTTGCATGACACCCTTGATAGGGATCATCACCTCAGATAGGTACATGCTCAATTCTCCACCAACATCTATGCAAAAAAAATCCCAAGAAGAATGTTGTAGGAGGCTGGGACGTCAGCCACCAAGACTATCATTTTGATTCTCTTATCTGGGAAGGCCGCAAATGCAAATTGAGCATCTTTGATTTGTCCCAGTAGAGGCACTTATTTGTTTTCCATGGAGAAACATCTCCCAAAGGTCTTAGTCAGTGTGAGACCAAGAGATTCTACCACCTTGGTGGGCATGACATTGTCAGATGTGCTAGAATCTATTATGCAATTATTTAGCTGGTGACCATTTATTAGTAGGGAGACATAAAATGGTTCTATCTTTCTAAGGGTAGCTAGAGGATTAATCACAATATTATTTTGGGTAGGTGTGTTCTTTGGAGAAATAGGAGTTACTTTCAAAATTCTTTATCTTGTAGGGATGGTTTCATTCTTGATGCATTAAACTAACCTATCTAACTGCTCAGGGATAGATTGCATGAATTCAAACTCAAACATTTAAATTTTGGTCTTCTTAGCATGGTCAATTATATCAAATGACTGAAATTAATTTGAAATAGAGGAAGGCAGTCCATCAATCTAGTCTTTTCTAGGTGTAGGACTGGTCTATGAATTTGAAGCAGAAGGTGAAGGAATATTTGAGGTACTTAATTTTTTAGTGATCATCAGATCCTTTGATTGGAAAGGCAACAAAGTTCCTCATTTAGCAATTGAGCTTACTAGTCAAGATTCTTCCCCTATTTTTTCTTTATCTATTTATTGAGCTGACTAGTTTTGGGACATGGTAAATATAGTGTATGATCCATCAAATGCTTCACCTTTACTTCTTGGTTCATCCTGGTAATTTAGGAAACCAATGTTAAAGTTGCCACCTGATTATTCTTGGCCTTCTACAAAGAGATCAATGTCATCTTCTTGGTTCAACTCAAGTTGGAAAGAAAAATCAGATTCAGTTTCAAGATAACCAACTACTGAGTTAGCTAGTGTTGCTTCAATGGCAAACATCCATGGTGGGAGAGGAAGGTGATTTGGTTGCCCTTGAGTTTTGATAGCATTGCCCTAATACAACTAGTTGGGAAACATCCTCCTTGGTATATCTTGATAAGAAGGAGGGGTAGACATCCCTTACGCCATTTACTTTTTCAGAGCTAGCAATTCATTTACTAGCTTTTGCACCATAAGATCAGTGGTGCCTATAGAAGAATATTTAGAAGATGAAGAAGATTTACCTCTGTTAGGATCTCTTCTTATCTTTCTTGCCAAGATAAAATTATCTTCAACCTCAGTGGCCAAAATCTAATTTACAGCAAGATCTATGTGGCCAGCTCACCTCAATAGGAAACTCACTTCAAGAAGCTAAGAATTTATGAAGAAGCATTTGAGATTCTCAGGTGTTAGCAGAGTAATTATGGGATTCCTATTCCTTAGCTTGTCGAATTTGGCAATGAAGTCTCTCATGGGTTCATGAGGCTCCTTATTCATTTGTGTAAATTGGGATAACAAGGCATGTGCATCTTTAGAAGGTTTGAACTTGGCCTCAAATTTGGCTTTGAGAGTGTTCCAATCAGTAACTGTTTGTGCTTGTAGATGATAAAACTAGTCTACAGCAGCACCTTGCAATGTCTCTACAAACATTCTGATTGCAATGTCTTCATATTCAATGCCTATTACACCATAGGCTATGCAAAAGGCTATAATATATTCATCAAGATGAACCTTCCCATCACCATTGAACTTGGGGAAATTTTTCCTTGAGCTATGGGGTAGCTCATGTTGAGGTGGCGTCAGATTCAGGGGACCAAAAGTACTACCCTAGGGGCATCGAGCTGCCATGATATGGTTATTAAATATAGGGATAATAAATCTCTATGGGATATGTATGGACAAAGCTATGCTAGTAAAAGAAAGAGCAACTTTGTCTGTTATCGGGGACCTGATGTTTGTAGGAGGAAAACTCTTGGTTCACTGAAGGTGAGTTTATGGATGGAAAAGATCAAAATTATTGTACTACACAAGCTCAAATACAAGGTCACTAATAGCTTGAGCTCTTTGGCTTCGTGTGTACGATGGATCTGCCAGAGTGTAAAATGGATATGGAAAATAACTAGAGCTACTTCAATTTGAAGCTTGAGGCTTCAAACTATGCATTCTTCCCTAGCAGAGTCACCAAAAACTATTGAGTGAATATTTTGTCACTAGCTGACTGATGCCAAAATAGGTGCATCAACCATAGCATAAGGAGATTTATTCAAAAAAATGTGTAGGTCTACCACATCATAAGGAGATAAATCTCTCCTCTCATCAAGGGGAGGTTCCCTATAAACTACTATATACTAATATAAACTAAAAATACATTCAAGGGTAAAATCATACCATCCATCTCTCTTTTTTCAGAGATGATGTTCACAGAACAAAGGAGGATTTTGGTGTAATTATTGAATGGGCACTTCTCTTCTTTTAGAATTGATATTCATAAAATAATAGGATTCTTCTTGGGTGGTAATAGAAACCACTAGAAATAAACAAAAGCACAAAGTCTTTTGTTGTCTCTCCTACTGATTAGGATAAAGGGACATAGCAGGAGTAAGCACAGCTCAAAGTCTACACCTAAAACTATGATAGAGTAAAGGATTATGAAGGATAAAGAGAGCTCAAAGTCTCTCTAGTATCCTTTACACAAAAACACATATTGAAGTCAATTATGGTGGCACAAAGTCTCCCATAGTTAGCTTTAGGACATCTTCTAGCTTATTTCCACTAATTCTACTTATTTGATTAAATAGACAAGACTTAATTTAGGAAATAGACATAAGAACAATTTCCTAAAAGACATAAGCTTATTCCAACACAAAGTCTGAAAGGTCACTTTCTCATTCATTTAACAAAATATGATTAACAGTCTAAGCTCAAAGTCTCAAGATTGCTTTTCAATTTAGGTAGAGTTTCACTTCTGATAACAAAGAGATCTCCCTTATACAAAATGAGAGATTACAATATATAGCATCATAAGAAAGACTTGGGTGCTTATTTTCATAAAAATGGCCCATGTTGAATTGAATGCATTGAATATTTGTGAAAGGGCCATGCTAGAATAGGTCATTGGCCTTGACTTTGTCATTCTAAATTATCTCAAATGTCTCCTCCTAAGCATGGGTTGTCTGGTCTTCTTTATGATGCTTACACGGCTGTCCATTCACCTTAATGTAGAAAAATAGGCCATATCCTTGAATGTTTGTGTTCTCTGATGTCTACCTGGTGGACTATTCCACCTACTAGAAATAACTCTCTTACAGATATTTCTAGATTTCCTATAGTTTTTCTCTCTTTCCTTGCCATGTTTTGTCTTTTCCTAAGTAATATGAGCTCTTAGGGCTACCTTCTCGCTTTCTACTAGTCTTTCAGCTCCATTCTAGGCTATTCACTGAGCTTATTCTTAGGTCTTTTGAAAACCAATGGTTATTCCATTACCCTAAAATTGACGTCCACAGCAACATCATTGGTCACTTTGAACCTCTTTGAACTTTGAACCTTTAACTCTTTTGGTTTGAAGTTCAATGGTTCGTTGATTCAATGTTTTGTAAAGGGCCATGTTCACTCTCTTTTTCTTCTTCAGTTGAACCATTTATTTGAACCATTTGTTTGAACTTATTTCTATAATCTTCCACTTCCTTCATTCACTCAAAGATTCCTTTCAAACTTTGAACCTTTTGAACCATTTCGGTTTGATGTTCAATGGTTCATTATGTTTCTTTGAATCTTTTGAAGCTTTGAACTTCCTGGATCCTTTCCTTTTCTAAGTCTATCAAACTCTTTGAAATTTTTGAACCTTTAAACCTTTGAACTCTTTTGGTTTAAGGTTCAATGGTTCAATGGTTCATTCTTCATTCTTCGAAGCCTTCTTTTCTCTAAGTCTTTTGAGGTTGTTGAACTCGTTGAACCTTTGAACCTTTGAACCTTGTAGAGTTCAAGGTTTAATGGTTCAAAGTTCAATCTTAAATCTTAGAAGCCTTCTTTTCTTTAAGTCCACCAAAGTCTTTGAACCTTTTAACTCATTGAACTTTTGAACTTTGTGGAGGCAGGGTTCAATGGTTCATTGGTTCATTCCAATTATTTGAAGCCCACCATTAAGTCTTTTGATTGAACCTCAGCATTGAACCATCCTCAAAACACTAAGAAAATGTCTTAAGTGTTTTGAACTTCCCTTTAAGAAAGCCCACCTATTGAACCTGTGACTTCCTTAGCTGAAAAGACTTGAATATTTGAAAAACATAACTGCTCAGAACATTTTTGAGAAAGAAAAGAGAGAATTTTAGTCTACAAGACCAAAATGGTCGATATGTTGTCCACAAAAGCAAGTGATAGATTTTGGGAATAACAACCTTAACCATCGATAGTCTATCTAACCACTGATGGTTACCTCAACCACCAATAATCACCTCAACTGCTAATGATCACACCAACCACTAATGTTCACTATAGAAAAAAATAACAACCTATTTTCACCCACTTACCCTCAACCAAATCTAACTTTATTTTCATCTACCTATTCATAGACCCCCAACCTATTTTTTGAACCACACCCAACCTATTTATCATTAATATTAACATGCTTAGTGCTATATTAGTAATTTTAGTCTATTTTTTATTAAGCATCTCTTGTAGTCAATTTTAGTATATTTTGATTATTGATATAAGTACTTTATATTCTATTTTCTAAACTTAATTGTTTAAAATGTGTGGATTGATAGCCCCCAAAGAAGCTCTTGCTTTCAAGATCTAGGTAGTGCTAGACAATCCACCCAGACATCTATCTTACCAGCCATTTGCTTTAGTGATATCTTATTTGTAGGGCATTCCTACCAAGCCAAATAGGAGCTCTCTACAATAATCTAATTCAATGCATACACAACAAACCAAGTTTTTCAACCATACCCATATCTAGTTTATTCTTCTTCCTTTCTTAAGAATATAAGTTAAAATTCTCTAAAATATTATGGCACACTTGAGAGGACCCTTGATTCTTTTCTTGGGTTTATAGTTGCATCTAGGTGATTTTTTCTTCTTATCTTTATACTCATACAATGAAATCAAAGTATATGTTTGGGATTAAAATTGATTAAATCAATTGTTTAATTTCTTAGTCTAGCTCACATATCCTAATTAAAGTAAAGTAATTCAATCATAGCTTCACTCTTGTCATACACACAAGACCAAATCACTCACATGAAATCAAACATCATAACACTTAACATAAGGACTGACTAGGGTTTCATCTCCTAGCGGTAACCTTCACCCATTGTCTAGCCCACTTGGACATCATTACCAAGGGGAGAAATCAAAACTCAGCTCTCTAATTGAGTATAATCTCTAACAATCAGTATATCTTGGCTAAGCACCTGACACCCTTATCACTACATTATGTGAAGTGATGGGGTAGGCCCTAATATCAAACCATGTAATGATTTTTAATATAGATCCCTTTGAGAGCCTAAACTACCTAAAATCAACCATAGATTTCTTATCTACCTAAAACCAACCATAGATTTCTTATCTAGTACCTATTTTAAAACAAAGTTGAGTCACATAATTCTTAAAGCTTAAGGCATAAGCCATAAGAGAGACTAAAAATAACCTTAGGATTTCATGTGCTTTAGTGTGTGTTTTATCTTCTTTGACTTTTTTCTTGTCTTCTCTTTGTTTGAGTTATGATAAATCTAACTCCCTTGGAAAAATATTCTACCATATTTCCTTTGCCCACCTAATTTTCATCACCTTAATCAATGGGGAGCACTCCTATATTTTATGTTAGAGATCCTAACTTTTTTAAAATCCTAGAAGATAACCCTCTTGCCTTAGAGGATTACCTTGCATCAAGAACCACTTGTGTTCCCAATCAACCCAACCTCACCTATAACCAACCCAACCTTTC
This sequence comes from Torreya grandis, assembly GCA_037957365.1. Classification (NCBI taxonomy): domain Eukaryota; kingdom Viridiplantae; phylum Streptophyta; class Pinopsida; order Cupressales; family Taxaceae; genus Torreya; species Torreya grandis. The sequence goes on from JARHVA010010024.1 coordinate 113,588, forward strand.
CTACAACCAATCCAACCTCATTTACAACTAACCAATAAACTTTCAACAACCATTTGATCATCATTGTAACCAACCAATAACATTTTAACACCTTTTTGACCATTGTCATAACTGACCTAAACCTCAATTATCTCAATCTCATCAATCTTTGGGCTACCTATCTTTACCATCATATCAGCCACCTCAACCTTATCAAACTTTTGATTATCTACCCTAACCATCATATCAATTGTCTGAACCCCCTTTGTGGCAACCCTATTTATCTCAAAACTAAGACTTGGTTTATCCCCTCAACCATCAACCAAACTTTTTAAACAAACCTAGCTTACCTACCTTATAAAATCCAACAACCAACTATCAACCCACCTTATCAACCTTACCCAACCTCTCAAACCAACCTTACCCACCTTATCAACCTCCCCAAATCAAACCAAGGACTACTAACCAAACCTTTCAAAACCACCAATTTTATTAAACCTACCCAACTTATCAAACTCTTCAACCATGTCAAACCAACCAAATTTATCAAACAAACCCATTATATTGTAACCCCAAGAGCCATGGGTGCACCCTTTTCCTAGGTAGTATACCCTACTAGGGGAATCATATGCCTCAATCCTTGACAAAATATTTTAGGCTTCTATCATTAGACTTCTTCCAATCAAACCCATCAATTATTCTCTTCCAAAACCCATTTTTTATAGAGAATGAGTTTGTGCTTATTATTGCACAAACAAACATGTGGTAAACAGATGTGGGTCTTTTAAGATATTTATCCAAAACCTTATTGATAAAATGGAGGTTTCAAAAGATATTATCTATGTTCTCCCCAACCTAGCCTTGAATATCATCAAGAAATCCATAATTAAACATCTTTCTTCACTCATTATTGTTCAAACCCATGGATAAAGCCCTCCACCCAATGAGACCCCTTCATTAGATTTGGTCCTTAGTGAACCCATAACTAAATAAACCATAATTAAAACCTCAAACAATCCACTTGTTGACCAAGTGTAACCTTTCAAATTCCTTTTCAAATCGTCATTAAGGAAGAATTAACCCTAACCAATCCACTTGTTGACCAAACAGAACCTTCTCAACTTTCTTTTAAAACCAAAATAAAGGAAATCAACCTACCTTTTCCACTCTCTCAAAACATGGAATCACCCCTAACAACCATTCCTATTCCACCTACCCTTTTTTTGGACCTAATCAAAGCTAATTTATCCTTTCCACTTCCTATTTTGGTAGAGCAAACATCAAACCAACCCAACCTACCTATTTCACCTCCCCTTTTTGTAGAGCCAAATCAAAACACCTCACTTATAACTAATCCAACCTCACCTCAAATAAACCCAACCCAAACCTCAACTAAAACTAAACCAATTTAATTATTCTATAATCTACTCATTTTCATCTATCTAATGACATCGTCTTTAATTCCATTCCCTTTTTAACAGGGTTAAATCTTCATCACCTTACTTTACCCAACAAACTAAACAAATAAGCAAAACGAAGAAACAAACCTAATCAACCACCCATCCTATCTCCCCCAACCAATCAAACCAACCTCTAAACCAATGTAATCAACCATGATCAACCTAATGTTTTATCCAACCATAACCAACTTATTTATCAACTCAAACCAACATCAACCCTTCATTCAAGATTTCTTAAATCTTGACTACCCTTTTATCCAAGCTACCCACACCTCACCTAAGCTTCCTCACTGGGATAATTTGACACTCTTTTCCAACCCACCTTTATTCTAAGATTATGTTCCCAACATCATACCCATATCTAACTCAACAATGTTTCCCTCACCATAGCACCATAAGGGAGATCCCACCTGAACCACCACCTATAAATTGAACTCCATACTAAAAACTAATAACTAACAACAATTAGGAGGAAAATGAGGTCATATTCATCCTTCCTAAACCATATTTACTAACCAACATCTTTACCTAAGAATATTTCTCCTACCTCAACATTCATGGAAAAATATACTTGGATTCTCCCTCCAAAAATATTTGACCATGCAATAGCCTGAACATTAACCAATAACCAAACCAAACCTTAACCTTTTGCCTCTCAATTTTAACCAATGACTAAAACTAAGCCTTGGAACTTATGCCTCAACCTACATCTAACCTTGACCTTAACCCAACCTTTTACCTCCTACCCCTATAACTTCATCCATTCTGCTTAGACCTCTTTTGGTCATTAAACTTCTTAACCCTGCCTTTTCAACCAACTACCCAATTGACCTAGCAACCTAAACCTACCTAAAAAAACCAAAAACTAATCAACATTTCAATCCAACTAATACCTAATAGATATCACTTAACCAAGCTTACCTTTAACCATTCTCAATCTATAATTCTCTTTTCCATGTCTAATCTAGTGTCAAAAATTAAATGGGGGATATCTTCACTCATGATTGGCTCAAACCATTTACATGTAAGTGTGGATTTAGGGAATATCATAACCTAATCCCCTCAATGTTTTACATTCACATCTTATTATTTTGTTAAGCCAAGTTCTTAGTCATCTTGTGTCTAACTTAAACTCATCCCTTGTTTTCAACCACTTTCATCTCCTTATTTTAAGGTAAACTAATTAAAATGAGATCATGTGATTATCCATCACAACCTTAGCTTAATCCTAAGCATGGGTATGATATCTCTACCCATAACATGATTTTCATGATACTTTTCAAACTTTATAGGTTGGATCCCCATGGTCATTGTCACTTAAACTTCCTTCACCCATCATCAACCTTCTTTTTATATGGTTTTTCCTCCATAAATGAAATCATTCAAACCTATATAGACTTTTCCATGTCTAAACTAGCATAACATTCAATTTGGGATACCAAATATCACTTTGGTCAAATATCTACTATGCAGATTGCTCCTATGAAGGATAACTAATCAAAACTACCAAACATTGCTTTAAAAGGTATATTATTCCCTCAAAGGATAGCTATCACACATAAACAAATCCAAATCTTAGACCATTCCCTTGAAGGATGGATAAACCAAACATTTATTAAGCAATCAATCACCTAGAAGCTTCCCAAATCAATCAGCTTCCCAAAACCATCAAAATAAAGCAATCAAATGACCTCAATTAAAAATTTAGAAGTAAATAAATCCCAAAGAAAGCTTCCATCAGCTTTCACATAGTATTCATAGACTTCTCGCATCAATCAGTCTATACCAACCTTAGAACATAGACTCATATATAATGGTTCCTAGGTTACCTACAAAAGGAGCACTCATCCCCACAAGAAGGTTACACTACCATTCATTCACCTACTTCACATATCTCTCCTTTTACACTCTAAAAATAAAGGGATTTTTAGCATACTTGGCACTACATGATCAAGCTACTTATTTTAATCAACGAACTAACACCAATGCAATGTATGAAAGGGGCTTATGTTCTTAAGCCCACCCATCTTGCCATTTTGGTCTTTGCCAACCAAAGCATATCAACCTTATTTTACTTTCACAACAACTTTATAAGATGTGTCTTCCAAATTTACATCATTGTAACCCCAACTAACCAACCTTCTCCACCAAACCAACCAACCAACCAACCATACACCCATTAAAGAGTACCTTATTCTCCACCACCCAACCAAACCAATTAACCTCAATTTCATCATCTTGACCCACTTTCACACTTTTTGTGGCCAAATTTTCCTTGGTAATTTTGATCCCATCATTTACCTTGTCATTTTTTATGAAATTGCTCTACTTTTGTGCACCTACCATTTAGGTGCTTTAGAGTATACCCTTTGTAATCTCGACACCTAGAACCATTTTTGTCTTCTCAAGATCACATCCTACCTTGGATACCTAAGAATACATAAAACTTACCTAGGAGACTTGATTTTATATGGGTAACCCATATCATCTATGCTTAATATTGTGGCTTAGTTACCCTTTCACTTGTCCTTCTAATACCAACCTTGTTTTTCATAATACCCTAACCCTAAAATAAATAGAGACTAACTTCTCCACAAACCATAAAACCAACCACATCCCCTCACCACTAGTCATTTGTTTTATCCATATAGCATGAAATTTATAATTACCTTGTCTTAGTCCTTTTGACTGTACCAACTAAATTTCCAAGTTGAACATTTTAAACTTGTGTTACCTTGCACACACCTAACCAACTTGTGTCTTCTCAAGAAAAAATCATACTTCAAATACCTACATCTACACCAGATCAACATGTGTTTTCTATAGAGAAATTATTACCTTAGATACCCACAAAAACATGGACCTTGCCTAGGAGATTTTCATTTATGAGTGTTCCCAACTACTATGCCTAAATGTGGTCATGTAGTCTACTTGTCACTTGTCATTCTAGCACTGACCTTAATTTTTACCAATGATGACAACCTAGTAAATGGATGATCTTAGATATCATAATTTTTCATACTTTGTGTACACTTTTGTGCTTAAGTGACTAACCTATCACCAACTTAATCACTTATCAAACCCACATCTGATTCTCTTTCATCTCATTGACTCTTAGTTTAAGGGGGGAACACCTCCTCCCATGCTCGAGGCAACTAAACCTTTGAATAATACTTCATTTTTTTATTATATCTTGTTTATATAACTTGCACAACAAAAAGGGGTAAAATTTAAACACCAAAAATCTTCACATAATGGTTTTAAATGTTGTAAATCCCCTAGACCACTTTAGGCTCCCCTAGGGCCCCAACTTAACTTTTTGACCAAAAAATCCACCTAACCCTAGTCAATTTCATGTACTAACTAAAAACACCTATTTATCTCATCCTAACCTTGGCCCTCAACCACTAATAGTCACCTTAACCATTGATGGTCACCCTAATCATTGATGGTCATGTTCCACCATCTAAACTAACTAATTGACCCTTTAATCTAACTTGTTTTTTTATAAGTAATTTTTTTAATTCATGTGCAAGCCCATAGATGTCAAAGTTAAATTTAGACAGTGATTTGCACCTTTTATTATACCTTTATTTCCCTCTTATAATAATATAGGAGTAAGAGATGAAAGGGATCCATGATTTCAAGAGATTTTGCATCCAGAGTTTCTTTGTAGGTCACTTCTTCTAGCAATCTAATGATCTAGCTTTCACAATAGAGATTCAACTTTCCACCACCCCTTATCTCATATCCAAGTACTATTACTCTATAAAAATCATGATATACTTCATAAATAAGATAATCACCTCAACCATTCATCTGATCAACCACCGATAAGCTAAGTATTTATTTTCAATCTATTAATTGTTTTGTTTCTATTTTGTAATCAACCCAGTATAAACTAATCTCCCAAAATTACCTTCTGTGATACTATCAATCTAACCTTATATCACCCAAACCTAATACATATTAACCACTAAAAATCACCCTAACCATCGATGGTCTATCCAACTATTGATCGTCATCCTAACCACAGATCGTCTATCCAAATATTGATGGTTATCTCAACCGTTGATGGTCACCTCAACCATCGATGGTCACACCAACCACTGATGGTCACTGGTATAAAATAATATCAAGTTATTTTCACCCACCTACCCTCAACCAAATCTAACTTTCTTTTCATCTACCTATTCATAGACCCTGAACCTATTTTTTGAGCCACACCCAATCTATTTAACATTAGAGTATTGACCCACTTAGTGTTATATTAGTCATTTTATTCTATTTATTTATCAAGCATCTATTGTATTAAATTTTATTACTTTCTTATGATTGATGTAAGTACTTTATCTTCTATTTTCTAAACTTAATTATTTAAAACATTTGGATTGATAACCCTTGAGGAAGCTCTTACTTCTAGGACCTAGCTAGCATTAGGCAATCAACCCAACTATCTATCTAACTAACCATTTTCTTTAGTGTTATCTTATTTGTAGATCATTCCTCCAAATTTAAATATGATCTCTCTATAATCATCTGATTCAACACATGCATAACCAACCAAGTTTTTTAACTATACCCATATATAGTTTCTTTTTCTTCCTTTCTTAAGAATATAAGCTAAAATTATTTGAAATAGTATGGACACATATCATTGGAGTTTAAAGAGATAATATATGTTGGATAGGGTCATAAACAAGATTTTAGTGGAATTTTTTTACAAGTTCAATGTCAAAATTTTATGAACAATCCTTAAAGGTAAAAATTGCCTACAACCCACTAAAACCCTTATTAATAACCCAATGGGAAATATGAAGAAGGAAAGGCATAAAAATGGGATAGTTTGAGTAGGAAAGTGATTTGAAATTATATAAGACTCCTCAAGAATATTTCCCATCAAGTTAGCTCCTACCCTACTTGTATAGATAAGGTGTAAAATGGATTTTTTTGATAGATTTTGATGTTTTGTAGGTAAAAAAGAGTTTCAAAGGATTTAGATCACTTTGGGAGATATAATGATACCTAACCTAACTCTTCATATCAGTTTGTTTCCTAAAAAAATCACACAAGTACCTCTATAAGTGCTTTCACTTCATGCAATCAAGACTGGCATGGTAAATGAAGAGTGATCACTAAGTGAGAAGGGGATAACTCTAATTGGGAGGCCTTTTAAGGTATTCCTAATTAATTGGGATGTAAAGAGACTCTTTAAAAGTGTCACATCACACCTTTCATGAATTATATTGAGTAAATGATGACCATTTTCATGACAAGTATAAGGATAAGTCTAAAGAAGGATGATGGTGACTATAGCTAGTGAAGACACTTGACCAAAAGAATATTGATGATTAGGGACACATATAATACATGTTGTATCTTGATTATAAACCCCCATTTATAATTCAATGATTTTATATGCTCTTAGTCTACTTTGGAGCACTCAAATAAGGCCAAATGATGAAGGTAGTTTTAAAACATGTAGTTGAAGAGTCCTATACCAAATTTAAAGAGTTTATTGTTTGGAGAGAGATTTGTCCATAGAGACCTTGCATGGTCTATTTCATATTCATTTATCCTACATGTATAACTCCTTATCTTCACTTTAAACCTACTTTTTGTGACCCTTGAGCTTCATTCTTCTCTCTCCTCTCTCACATTCTATAAGTACTAGCCATTTTGGCTCTTTGTTTAATAATTCCACACTATGTATGGCAAAGTCCTACTAGTTTGATGTTTTACTTTACCTTTGAATAATATATTCAATATTTATTTGAGTTCATAAACTTTTTTTCCAAGTTTTCAAAGTGATGTATGGTGAGGTTTTGTGATAATCTTATATCCTTGCTTCCTTTCATGTCTAGTGCAAGGGGTTATCATTATAATAGGTCATATAGAGTGTATCCAGTGTGTTTGGCTCCCTTCAAGTGTGAAAGTGTAATTATATTATAAAATATGATCTTTGGTCCACTTACCTTGAGTTGTCTCATGCATATCACCTCTATATTGAAATATTAATGATATAACATCTTAGGACTTTGAAGCTAGTTTATAAGTCTTATTTATTAATGCAAGAAGTATGATAGCATTGTGGAAATCATTATGGTGTATCACCTCCTTAGAATAGATATATTTCATTAATATTATTTCACATTTTCTCACAAGTAATCATTTAGCATAGGTGATAAGCACTTTAAGATCAATTCAGGAAGCTATCCGTTAAACCTAGCGGTCTATTAAATATGGAACCCATTTCACCCCTAAGGTAAAAATAAAATTAACGAGGTATTTTTAACATGTATTTTTTACTTTCACGAATAGTGGGATGTATTTTTTGAGTGTGTCAACCACTTCCCCCATTTTTGGTATGTTTTGTGGAGAAGTGGGTGTGATCTAAGGTGTTGAAAGAATCAAGGGATTATGTGGTTGAAACCCCCCTTATTTTTTGCCTTATTTTGTAAGGATATGGTTATCTCTATGGTTATGGCACATTTTTCAAGGGTGAGGGTTAACACATTATTAATTCCATTTTACATCTCATTTTGAGCTCTATAATTCTCTCTTTGATCAATGTGATTGGGTGTGAGGTGTAGCTTAGCATCTCAAGAATTTTGGTGTGAATTTAGGTTGGAGAAAGTTATCTTTGTAAGAGGTTTTTTGTTGAGATTTATTTTTCACTCTTGTGTATAATATTATAGAGAGCCTCTTGGTGGACATATCCCACATTGGGTGAACCATGTTATATCAGTGTTATGTGTGTATGTACTTAGATCTAAATTTCCTTCCATGTGTCTCTACTACTGTGATTTTGAGGAATGAATTACATATTGCATTTTATTGAATAATTAATCACTCATAACTAAAAAATGGTATCGGATCTAACTTTAGTGGTTTTTCTAAAGTGGTGAATTATATGGAAAGATATTAGCTTGAGTGGGAGCTATAGTAAATAATGGCAGATCTAGAGTTGAAAAATTAAATGGGTAGAAATTTGGATTATGGAAGATATAGATGGAGGATTAATTATTTTAGAAGGATCTTCATCTCTCTTTGATGGAGAAAATAATCCAACCTTTAGGTATGGATCAGGCAAATTAGCATTTGCTTGATAGGAAGGCATTGGAAATTATACGGTTGAGCCTTGAATCTTTGATTTCCTTCAATATTTTAGAAGAGAAGACCATATTTGGTTTAATGAATAAATTGGGGAGTTATATGAAAAATTCTCTACCTCTAATAAAATATTTTTAATGAAAAGGTTATTTAGTATGAAAATGTTTTAAAATGGTTTTGTAGCTGATCATTTGAATGATTTTAATATGGTTGTGAGTATGCTAACTTTTGTTGGTATTAAATTTGAAGATGAAGCTAAGGCTTTATTAATTTTGTGCTCTTTACCTGATAGTTAGGATAACCTAGTTATGGTTATGATTAATGTCATCCCTACTAAGGGAAGTTTAAAGTTTGAGGATGTTATAGGTGTGATTTTTAGCGAGGAAATGTGAAGAAAGAGCACCAAGGAATCATCTTCATGAAATGATTTGATGGTGGAGACTAGAGGGAGATAAAAGGATAGAAGAAAAAGAAACCATAGAAAGCTAAAGGGTCAGGTAAAATCTAAATCTAGAGTCAAGATGGTGTGCTAGCACTGTGGGAAAAGTGAACACACAAAGAATGAATGTTTGGAACTTTGGGACAAGAAGACCAAACATGAGGAGACTAAGGAGGTAAATATGAAAATAGGTATTGTTAGTTATGATTATTTAATTCTTTCCTTGGATAATGTTTCTAAATCTTGGGTATTAGATTTAGGGGGTTTTTTTCATGCCACCCCACATAGGCATCATTTTATTGATTATGTTTAAGGATATTTTGGACATGTTTATCTTGGTGATGATGAACCATGAAGTATAGTAAGGAAAGGTTTTGTTTAGGTGAATGTGTATAATGGGAACACATGGATACTAAAGGATGTTAGACATGTTCCATAGTTAAGGTAGAATTTAATATTAGTGAGGTAGTTGGATAGTGAGGGTTGTTCGATGTTGTTTACATTAAACTCTTGAAAAGTTACCAAGGATGATCTTATGGTTATGAGAGGTAATAAAATGGCACTTTTTATTTGACTAGTAGTGTTGATTACTATAACTTAGTTGCTACAAATGGAGATGCAACTTTTTGGCACTACAAGGTCACTCATATGAGTCAAAAGGGCATAGAGATCTTGAAAGACAAGTTGCCTAGATTGACATAGGTTTATTTGAAATTTTATGATGATTATGTGTATGGTAATTAGAAGCATGTTAAGTTATTGAGGGTTGGACCTTTTAAGAACAAGAATAAATTAGAGTTGGTTCACTCAGATGTATGGGGGTCAGCTCAAAAATCGTCTATTTGTGGATCAAATTATTACGTTACATTTATTGATGATGCAAATAGGAAAGTTTGGGTTTATTAAATTAAGAATAAATTTGATGTATTTAAAACATTCAAAATATGGAAATCTTTGGTTGAGAATAAAGTAGGTCTCAAGTTGAATTATCTCAAGTTGGACAATGGAGTTAAGTATTGTAGCAAAGCCTTTGATGATTATTGTTCATAGAATGGAATTCATAGGAAAAAGATGATTCCATGGACACCATAGGAGAATGGAGTGTCAGAGAGGATGAATAAGAAAATCATGGAGTGTGTTAGGATCACAAGGTTACATGCAGGGCTGCCCTAAATGTTTTGGGTAAAAGCAGTTAACATAGTGGTATATTTGATTAACAAAGGACCTTCAATGCCTTTGGATAGAGGTATACATGAGGAAGCTTAGTCTGGTAAGAAAGTTAATTATTATTTTCTTAGGGTCTTTTGAAGTGAGGAATTTTTTTATGTTTCCAAGAAAGATAGGATCAAGTTATGGGCTAAGTTTAAGAGATGCTCCTTTATTGGTTTTGCTGAGGATGAATTTGGTTTTTGGGTTTAGAGTCTTAGAGACAAGAAAATATTCTATTATAGGTATGTTGTCTTTAAATAAAAATTCATGTATAAAGATCAGTTTCAAGAATAGGAACAAAAAGAGTACATAGTGTTGGATGATATTACGAATGGTAAGGTGTCCAAGGAGATAATTTAGGAACCTCCTACACATGAACCCCAAAATCCTATAGTAAGAAGGTCTTCGAGGGTAAGAAAAGCTCCTAAAAATTTTCCCCCATATTTGAGTTATTTTTTACTTATTAACAGTGGAGAATCAGAATGTTTTGAGAAAGTAATGTAGGTGAATGCTAGGGAAAAGTGGGAGCAAGCCATGGAATAGGAACATAGTTATCTCATAGCAAACCAGACATGGGATTTGGTAAAGCTACCCAATGGCAAGAAATTTTTTTAGAACAAGTGGGTATAAAAAATAAAAGAAGAGGATGGAGGAAATAAAAGGTACAAGGATTGGTTGGTGGTCAAGGGGTTTACATAGAAGAAAGTTATTGATTTTGATGAGATTTTTTCTCTCATTGTTAAGATGACTTCTATTAGAATTGTGCTTGGTATAGTTGCAGTAGATGATTTGCACTTAGAAAAATTAGATATGAATACTATGCTCCTTCATGGTGATTTGGAGGAGGAATTATATGTGGATAAGCCATAGGGTTATGAGGTTGAAGGAAAGGATAAATTGAGAAGAGCTTGTATAGCCTGAAATAAGCTCCATAGAAATGGTATAAGAAGTTTGATAATTTTATGTTAGAACAGGGTTACTCTAGGTGTCATTCTAACCATTATGTGTATGTCAAGATATTTTAGGATGGTAATTATATTATCATATGCTTGTATGTAGATGACATGTTGGTTATAGGAAAGAACATGCAACAGATACAAGCACTCAAGAATTAGCTTAGTGATTCCTTTTCTATGAAATATTTGGGTTCAGCAAAGCAAATCCTTGGTATGGGGATAAATTAGGATAAGAAGGAGAGGAAGCTAATATTATCCTAGGAAGACTATGTGAATAAATTTTTGGAGAGGTTTAGTATGCAGGATGCTAAGCTAGTTGGGACTCCTTTCACAGGCCATTTTAGATTATCAAAGTAGTAGTGTCCCAAGATAGAACAAGAAAAGATAAAGATGTCTAAGATACCTTACTCATCAGTAGTTGATATCCTAATGTATACTCTAGTTCTTACTAGGATAGATATTTCCCATATAGTGGGAGTATAAATTAGGTACATGAGTAATCCAAGATATGAGCACTGGCAAATAGTGAAATGGTTTCTTTGATATTTAAGAGGAACCATGGGTACAACATTATGTTTTGGTGGATCAAACACCACTTTGTGTGGTTATGTGGACTTGAATATGGCTGTGGATGTTGATAGTAGGAGAGAAAAATAAGCTATGTATTTACTATCAAGGATAAAATAGTTAACTAGGTTTCTTGGATACAAATGGTTGTGGCTTTATCAACCATAGAGGCTGAGTATGTTGTTGCTATAGAGGCTAACAAGGAGATGATTTCCTTTAAAAATTTAATGAGTTGGGGTATAAGAAAGAAGTTATGGGATTACATAGTGATATTCAGAGTGCTATACATTTATCCAAGAACTCTACTTTCCACTTGAGGACAAAGAACACATAGTTGTGGTATCATTTCATCGGGAAAACTTTGGAAGAAAACAAGGTGAAGTTATAGAAGATACATACAAGCTAGAATCTTGTGGATATGATGACCAAGGTAGTCACATTGGAGAAGTTAAGGTTATGTTTAGCTTTGGTTTCTTTTCATGAATATCATGGAGGAGTGTTAAATTTTGTTCAAGGAGAAATGAACTCCAAGTGGGATATTGTTAAATATGGAGCTTGTTTCACCCCTAAGGTAAAATTAAAATTGTCATGGCATTGTTAACATGCATTTTTTACTTTCAAAAATGGTGAGATGAATTTTTTGAGTATGTCAAACACTTCCCCCATTTGTGGCACATTTTTTGGATAAGTGGTGTGATCTAAGGTGTTGAGAGAATCAAGGGATTATGTGGTTGAAACCTCTAATGGGGATGTAGTTATCTATATGGTTATGGCACATTTTTCAATGGATTTTGAAAAATATATATAGGGGTGAGGGGTAACACATTATTCATGTCATTTTTCATCTCATTTTGAGCTCTGTAATTCTCTCTTCCATCAGTGTGATCGAGTTTTAGGTGTAGCTTAGCATCTCAAGAAATCTAGGGTGAATTTAGGTTGGAGAAATTTATCTCTGTAAGAGGTTTTTTGTTGAGAGATTTTTTTTACTCTTATTTATAATATTATAGAGAGCCTCTTGGTAGATGTATCTCATATTAGGTCAATCACATTATATTAGTGTTATGTGTGTATTTGCTTAGATCTAAATTTTCTTCTATATGTCTCTGCTACTGTGATTTTGAGGAATGAATTATGTATTGCATTTTATTACATAATTAATCACTTATTCCTTATAATGTCTACCTTTACTATAGGCAACCCATAATCCTAAAGGTATTCCAATGTTTCCAGAATCTATAGTAGGCTTGAAAAACCTCCTCTAGGGTGCAAGATTTGGTGACAATAGTTCTATCACACTCAGTGGGACCATTGTCCTAAAGATAAATTGTTAAGATGAATACTAGTCTTGACAACATCATCTACATATTGATGTACTACTTAGAATTTGGCAACTCCATTCAAGGTAAAATATGGTTGTAGACCATTTTTTGTCATATATTTTTTCTCAAACTTTATGGTCCTTACTAGGTCATCTTCTAGTAGAGTTTACAACCCCATCAATCCACATCTTTAACCTAAACTTCCTCTTGAAGTTCAACGCCCTCAACCTATTATGCCCTTTGAAGAGCAAGAAGACTTTTCTACCCAAGAGGATCAAGAGAGTGAGGAAGAGCTTGAATAAAACATGGCTAAGTAACATGCCTTTCCAACCTTTAATATTGAAAACCTAATCCATCTTGATGCCTATGATGAAATTCCACCTAATTTTATAAAGAGTTTTCTCACAATGTCACTGAGGTCAATATTGTGATTATACTCCTTGATATTTCCTTTAGAGGGAAATTAATTTATTGGTATAGGACTTTTCCCAATGGTTGCATCACAACATGGGATGACTTTGGAGTGTTTCTAACTTCAAGATTTGAGGATGAGAGTGACTACACTTCACTCATCCACAAACTCAATATGATCCAAATAGATCCCAAGGAAACAATGCATGAATTAAATGAGAGGTTTTAAAATACTTGGCATAGGTTGCCTCCTCCCATGAAACCAACCTACTAGCTTTGTCTTTCCTACATACTTGATGGACATTGGTATTGGTATTTCCATGATGCTTCAATATATGGGTGGTTTCTCTTTACCTGAGGAATATGACATTACCACTAGAGCTAATAATGGCCTCATTAAAGATGTAAAATTTCCCCCAAAAGTGTTTATTCCTATATTTCCTAATTTTCTTTATATTTCTCCAAACATTTCATAGGTTTTTAATGAAAATTCTATGTCAAAGTCTTCTCCTAAGAAAGGAGAAGATGCCATTAATTAGCAGGCAATGTCTAAATTATTTGAGGTAAGATACCAAACCTTAGAGGCTCAAACTAATTAATAAAATATGAAACAAGGTGATAATCAAAACCCCTATCCCTATAATCATAAATATGGTCAACAATATGGGAGAGGAAGAGGTTAAGGGTAGCCTAATTTCAATAGGCCTGCCAATGCATACAATCCTAATTCTACTTCCAACACAAGAGAGATGGTACCGATGCATATCAACTTGGTGTAAGGAGAAGAGTGTAACTAAGTTAAATTCATGGATTATAATGAAGGTGGATATCAATCTCTAGTTTTTCAAAGAGGAGTCACTCTTCTACTATCAGTAGAAGATGAAGTCTTAATGCAAGGAAGTGAAGGTTGGCAGCCTCAAAATGAGAGCTTCACTAACTTATTAGTTAAAGAAACTTATGTGATTAAACAAAGAAATTATATTATATATAATACAAGAGATAAGACTAAGGCTCTAAGGGATTTTAATGGTGTGCCTACAAGCTTAACCAGTCCTCCTACAAGGTAGTAAAGCATGGTTGCAAGCATGACAGTCCTTAACACTCCTACACCTCCTCCAAATCAAAATGTGGTAAGGTCTACTCAAGGTGATTAAATTCCTCAAGTTACATGAATTTAATTTCCTCAAACCAATCAATATAAATTTTTTACTTCTACCCTAAACATAGTATATTCATTAAAAAATTCCAAGGTATCCATTTCCCTTTGGGATGTCCTTCATATGCCTAGCCAACAATATCTCTTGAAAAAATAGATATTTATTATTCATGATAGTCATACATCATTAATAAATTGTCATGTTCATGTAACACTTACCAATTTACCTTAAAAATTTATTAAACCATCTACCAAGTCTTAAAACGCTTCACCCTTCCACCTCACTCTCATTTTGGGTGATAAACTAGTTCATAACTGCATAGTTGATAGTGAAGCCTATACATTAGTGATGCCCAAAGTTGTATATAATAAATTAGACCTAAATTATGAACAAAATATTAAATTATTGATTTATTTATATGGTACACCTACTAATATGATAGGATTGATCAAAGGGCTAAAAGTTTTTTGCATGATTGTCCTAGTTTCTGTATCCTCTAAAACATTGTTATTGTAGACTTGTTTGCTCACTTTACAATCTACATTTCAAGAGATTTATAGATAATATATGAGAATACATCTTATAAAATTTTGTCCTTATTATCCTTCAAGACAAAATATGGAACAAAAGTGACCATAAGAACTCAGCCACTTTCAAAGTTCCACATTGAGCCCTATGTAGAGGTAATCTCAAATTTGAATTGTGTAATCAATGAAGAGGAGTCTAATGTGGATGATTGTGTTTCTTCTAATATTGAAGGCATATATGAATTGTTTATATATTATTATGGTGTATATGCTTATGAACATGATCCATATGCCTATTTTGAGAAAACTAACATTGGCAGCAATATCATATATGAAAGAGCATTTGAGCAAGATGAGGTAAGTGTTGAACATTATTTATCAAAAACTAATGAAGGCAATTATATGATTTATGTGTATGATGATGATATATTTAAGATAATGTTAGAGCACCATGATGAGAAGAACCATGTAATTCTACCTCTACTTGATGAAGTAGCTCTTGAATATGACATTCATAAGGAAGAGGATGACCTATGGCAAAGGTTCAATGCCATATGTTGAGAATTTATCAATTGAGTGAGACTAACTCCCCTCTAAATAATTTCATATCTAATGTCAAGTTTATTAATAATCCTAATGAGTAGGTTGTTGAATTTATCACCAAACATGAAAGAGAATGCCTTGCTAAACATGAAGGTGAATTTTATACTATTATCCAAGAGGTTAAAATCTTATAAGAATATCATGAGTCTAAGGAAAATTTGGTTGTGATTGAGGAAAATTAAAGATCTCAATATGAGGGAGAACCACATTTAGAGGTATTAGAACATGGTGACGAGAGACTTAATGATCATTCACATAAAGTAAATTCTAACCTAAAAGAGAATAAAGTTGAGGTGGCAATCATATCTCCCAATATGTAGTTTAAAGAGCATCAAATGGATATGGCATAGGTTAAGCTAGTTTCATCCCCAAGTAAGGTATTTTAAAGGCAAGATAAATCATTCATGAAATCTCAAATTAGTTCACTTGTAGATATGAAAAGATATAGGGATGGTAAGTCATTTCACCATCTACCTAGTCAAGTGATTAATGATGAGCATGCTCCACATGACAAGTTGATTTCATGGAGTGACAAAGATATAAGAAAAACAATATTTTATCCTTTTTGAATCATTTTAATCTCTTCTCCACCTCAAGAATGAGGTCTTGTAAATACTAGGTTAGGTGTGTGTCTTTATTTCAATTATGAGTGTGTTCCATAAGTGTTCTTGAGAACACATGTTTGTTTACTTTGGTATGTCTTGTTTTGTGTGTTTTTATTTATGTTTGGTGTAGTTTCAAAGTAAAATTTAGTGTAAAAATTGTTCATATGTGAATATATGGACTAATGGATAGGATTAGGCTATTGGTCATTGGTATACCAAGCATACCACTCCTAGCAAATCACCAAAAATGTTGAATATTTTGACCACAAGTCAAAATAGGTCAACCCCATATAGTATAAAACTTTTATCATGGTATATTAGGTTTTAATATGGTGTTTCATGGTCATATTTTATGTCATTTAATATTCTATTAACCTTAATCATAGTCAAAATTAGTCCTACATCATTTAATGTCACTTAAGGTCACTTTTAGAGCCATTAATGAAGATTGATGGTTTTATAAAGAGGAAAAGTGTATAAAATAGTTCATAAATGTCCAATATGTCATATTAGTGTCAATCATGTCATTTATAACTGAAAATGTGTAGGTTCCAGATTGAAATCAAGAAAATAGTAAGAAAAGAGGAGGTTTTGGTAGTTATATGGCCTCTAAAGGAGTGTGGCACATGTGGTAAGATTTTGGGATGACTCTTCAACTTCCCTCACTCCATTTACACATTTTATCTAATTTTTAAGTCTCAAAAAATACTAAAAACTATTTTATTTCTCCATCGCTCTATTAGACTTGCAAAACTGGTCAACAAGTTTCTTTATGGTACGGCTAGTAGGAGAGGTTTCAAGTCAAATGATATTGTATGGTGTTATTATACTCAATAAAATTAAATTTAATGTAAGGATTTAAAATATTTGTTTCCCATGATTTATGAACCATTCTTAATAAGTTGACTATTCTTTTCTGCATACTAATCCCCACACCCTATAGCTTTTCTTCTTGTTTGAGCTAGTCCATACAAAAAACTTGATTTAATTGATTATATAAGATTTTTGCATCCTTATTTCATGGTTTCCATCCTTTTTTCATGTTTTATAGTGATTTATGAGCTAAAACTTCTCAAGTTATAGGTTGAGTATACTAGTGGAATTATAAGGATGGTCATCAACTACAGAGGTTATCATTTCATGTAGTGGTTTCAAGTAGAGGTATATTTATGTTTCATGTTGCTTATATGTCATGACATTAACTTATTCTTCAAATCCTATATTCAAAAGGTTTCACATGAACAACCATCGTCAAAGAGCATAACAACACAGTCAGACCTTCTCTGCATATATTCACTTACAGTCATGGTGAATGAGATGTGAAAGTCTTGAGCATAGTCTGGAAGATATATTGAATAATCTCAAGATGTTTAACACATTTTTGGAACATGAGTGATCAATTTGAGTCATTTAAATATTAGATGTTTGACTATAACAACTAGTTCAATTACATAGTCTTGCACCATCGATGTACACCTACAAGTGTCAATCAGGAGGTTAATCATGTTAGAATGGAAGTATTAGAAGAGGTTTGAAGTCATTCATGTTGGAAATGTTTCATTTTAACACCTTGAAAATTTCTAATATTGGTTATAATACCATACAATATGCACATGGTCCATATGTCTATTCACTACCCTATTTACTAAAAAGTGCATATAGAGGTGACACCAACAGAGGCCTAGGAGTGTTTTATGAATAAGTATGAGCATGTTATAAACCTTCATATATTTTGAGTTGAATAATTTCATAGAGTGGTAGGTATAATTGAGGGTCATGTACATACGTGTAAACTGATTTCATGGATCCATTACCTTACAAACTTTGACACAAAGCCTTGTTCACTTTTGGTATTGCCATATAATAAGCTAACATAGAGTTTAGATGAAGTTGAATGCCTCCATCATGAATACCTATCATAGGAGTGATACATTGAAAAATAGAGTGAGTGGTTTGGAAAATATATTATGATGTTATGAGGCCTCTAACTCATGTAATTTTTCATTGCAGAAGGTCAGTGTTCTCTGTAATATCCTGAACCTCTAAATGGTCTTATAGTCTAAGGTGGCCTAATAGTAGCATATATGTATGGAAAGTGATCCTAATGGGGTAGTGATGACAATAATGTTTCAAATAACATTAATAAGAGTGAAATTATATGTTTTTGACCTACATATCTACTTACAAGTGTGCTTTACCCTAAAAAAATCACCTACAACCTGACTGTAGGTACCTACAGTCGCATTAGATGAACCTTGGTGATTAGGCTTACAAACTCAATAGATTGTCATTAGATTTGGTTTCATTAGTTTAAAAGGATATCCTGATGTGTAATACAAGGTAAAAATGTTTAAATTCAATCTATAGGTGTCTTTTTGATTCAAGAGTGGTCACTTACAGTTAACTATAGGGTGACAATGCACTAACATGATAGTTTGGCCTCATCACATGGTATTTGAGCATGAAGTGAATTCAAATGAAGTTTTAAGTAACCTAGATGATTTTAAGGATATTATATAATAATACACAAGTTATAACTATGTAATATATACCTGCAAACATCTCCTTCTTGAACAACTGACACAGTCATAGTTGACTATCAACTAGGCCTGTCAAAATGGAGGGTATGCATTGAAAAGTTTGTCAAAAGTTGAGTGTTGACATACATGAGAGGTAATTTACAAATGTTATTAATCATATAAATATACTCCCATAAAAATAAAATAGGACAAGATTTAGGTTCTCAATAATAACCTACAGTCAACACACAAGATCTTGCACATAGTTAGTGCTCAGAAGTCTATCTTAGGTTTTGTTGTATTTAAAGATGATAACAGTGACTTATACCCATGTAAATTCTTAAAAAGTGTCTCCATAACCCACCCAATCCCCTCATATATTTTTTTTTCTTGAGGCAACATGGGAAGTTACCTCTATTCTATCTTAGATAGAGGGTACTCCCATATAGCTAAACCTTGTAGGTTTAGTAAGTCAATGATGAAAGGAATGTGAATAGAGTGTTAGACCAATGTGTAAATATGTAGGAAGTTTATTTAAACATTAAAAATCATGACTAAATTATCATATCACTAAGATACCAAACAAGGTGACATAAACCCACATAGATGCAAGTAGACCTACTAGGCCTTCACCAAGCTTAGAGACCTAAAGAGGTCCAATACCACTTATAACACTATATGAGAATTATAATTAATTTAAACATATTCATATGGAGTTATAAGGTGTTTGAGAACCTTTCATTTGTAGAGAAGGTCATATAGAATCCATTTCTTGGGTTATAAGCATGACATGGTATGCAAAATGTAGGGAAGAGTTTGAGAAGGCAACTTTAGAATCTCATATGTGTATGGAAACATAGAATGGGAGTCAGAGGAGATAAGATATGTTAAAGAGTGTCCTAAAAAATGTTTTAGTGTAATTTTTTCATAATTTCAACATCATAATTTTATGAACAATCGTTAGAGGTCAAAACTACCTAAAACCCTTGTTAATGACCCAATGGGAAAGATGAAGAAGGAAAGGCATCTAGATGGGCTAGTTTGAGAAAGAATATGATTTGAAATTTTATAAGACTCCCCAAGTTTCCTTCCCATCAATTTGGATCCTAACCTACTTGTACAGATAGGGTGTAATTTTCTTTTGTTGGTAGATTTTGATGTTTTGTAGGTACAAAAGAGTTTCAAAGGATTCAGATCTCTTTGGGAGATAAAATGAGACCTAACCTAACTCCTCATGTCCATTTCTTGGCTTATAAAATCACCCAAGTACCTTTTAAAGTACCTTCACTTTAGGCAGTCAAGACTAACATGGTGAATGAAGAGTGATCACCAAGTGAGAAGGGGATAACTCTAATTGGGAGTCAGATTAAGGTCTACCTGATGAATTAGGATGCAAAGATACTCTGGAAAAGTGTCACATCACCCCTTGTATAGATAAAATTGAAAAACTAATGACCATTTTGGTGACAAGTGTAAAGACAAGTCTAAATAAGGATGATGGTGATTAAAGATAGTGAAGACACTTACCCATAATAATATTGATGATTAGGGACACATCCAGTGCATTTTGGATCCTATTTCTAGCCCTCCTTTCATAGTGAAATGATGTCACCTATTCCTAGTGTATCTTGGAGTGCTCAAAGAATGCCAAATGATGAAGTTAGATTTAAAACATGAAGTTGAAGAGTCCTACACTAGATTTGAGGAGTTTCATGTTTAGAGAGGAATTTGTCCATAAAGACCTTGTATGTTCTATTTCATATTCCTTTATCCTACAAGAATAACTCCTCTCAAATTGACACCTATTCTTTGTGACCTTTTATCTTCATTATTCTCTCTCCTCTCTCACATTTTATAAGTACTAGCCATTTTGTCTCTTGTTTAATAATTCCACACCATGTATGAAGAAGCCATACTAGTTTGATGTTGTAATTTACGTTTGAATAATATATTAAATATTTATTTGAGTTCATAAACATATTGTCTAAGTGTGAAAAGTGATGTGTGTTGAGGTTTAGTGATAAGCTTATAACCTTTCTTCTCCTAATCCTTTCATGTCTAGTGCAAAGGGTTATTATTATAAGAGGTCATATAGAGTGTAGCTAGTGTGTTTGGATCCCTTCAAGTATGAAAATGTCGTTATATTTTGAAATCTAAAATTTGGTACACTGACCTTGATTTGTCTCATGCATATCACCTCTATATTGAAATACTAATGTTAGAATATATTATGACTTTGAAGCTAGTTTGTGGGTCTTATTTCTTAGTGAAATAACTATGATAACACTATGGAAATCAATATGGCATATCACTTCCTTAGAATAACTTTATTTCATGCATATTTCTACCCATTTTCCAATAAGCAATCAGTTAGCATAGGTGATAAGCACTTCAAGATCAATTCAGGGAGCCAGCCCTTAAACTTAGAGATCTACCTCTACTATAGGCAACCCATAGGCCTAGTGGTATTCTAATGTTGCCCAAAGATGGAGTAAGCTTAAACAACCTCCTCTAGGGTGAAAGATTTGGTGACAATAGGATGACCTCCCACTAGATCTGCCATTTGATTATCCACATTCGATGGATGGGCTCTTAGGTCTATAGAGACATTACACTTCATTTATACATTATCTCATTTACTTCTAGCATTTACTTGAGCATAGTTTCATTCATTCTTTATCCTTGTAAATAGTTTTCTTTTTATTACTATTTGTATATAGATTGTATCTAGAAAAATAAAAATAATATAATACATCAAAAACATAAAAACATTCAAATATTTTCTCATTAAATATAAATTATAGATTTTATACATGTCCATGTTTACATTTCTTATACTTCTTAGGTACTACACATGTTATATATGTTATTGTAGTTGGTTTTATTATACATACATGCTTCACAATTTGTTCTTTTCAAGTGTTTGTAGATATTTACATGACCTAGGTCCACCATACAGATCCATATTTGTTACTATCCACCCAGTAGGGGTACATACATAGATACATGGATTCTTTAATTGACACATTCACCCATTTGGTGGCATCTTATACACAAATTTGATTACGAGGTTACATCTTTCCATGCTTCATATCACATTTTTAGCATTGTTTAAATCTTGATATTGATCATCCTAAGCTATATAGATTTTTTGTCAGCTGCTACTTCTCTAGACTCATTTTATTTACATCTTTTCTCTTATACAAATTTTTACCATATGTTTCTTCATAATATAATTTATATCTTTACTAGTTTAAACTTGATTGTGTCTCTATACTTCTACATCTATTTGAGGGCATTTGAATATGCCATTGTTATATGTCTCTACACCATTATTTTCATTATATGTATGTTTTTCACATGTGTCCTTATCCTTGTGTGCCTTCTTTATTGTTTATGAAAAATATTGAACATGTCCTTCCATGTGGCTCTATGCCAACTTGCTTTCTCTTTGCATATGTGAACATTTGAACATGTCTTTGTGTGTATTACTTTATCAAATTTAGTGACATGTGTGCATGTCCCTTATATTATGGCCCCTTGGCCTACTGTTTGTGTCACTTTTAGTGTTATATGTATGCTTTCATGTATGTATCATGATCATGACACTTGTCTCATGCTTATCACACACTCTAATTTTAGATGCCATGAGGGACCTAATGCAACTACCCTTCCTCCCTTGGTGATTTAATGGAAATCATGCCTCCTCCCCTTAGGTAGTTACTTAGTTTATTACTTATATTTACCATTCATATGCATGCTTACATTATTATATCTAGCTTGATAGCCTTGTGAATGTTATATCTAACATACATCATACATTACCAACTTATGCTCAGATTATCTTGCATTCTGATGTCATGTATAAATGTAATATTGGTTTATTATGTAGATATCATATGTACGCAGACTAACACATATCATGCAAATATTTTTTTCTTTTGAGGATAGTTCTTTCACAGTTTCAATAACTCCCCTCAAAAGAGGGGGCATTCACATAGGTTTTTCATAAAGATCAGGTCATTTGAATGCACTCATAATATATTTTTTAGCATATAGGCATAGAATACAAGGCTTAGTTTTAGGAAAACATGGCAAGAAAGAGTAAGACATAGATAATAGTCAATTTGGCAAAAAATAACAAAGTTGGACACTAGCACCACAGTACTACTATCTAAGGTACTATTGACCAAATTTGCCTTTTAAGTCAAATTAGGGCACCTATAGGAAAAAATTATAATTTGAGATGGTTTAAAGATCTAATATAGATGTAAAAATGGGTTTTATATGTTATTTTATGTCACTTAATGTTTTACTAGCCTTGGTCATTAGTTATTTTAGTCCCTTTAGTCTTTTTGAGTCATTTTAGGGGTCAAAAGTGTACATCTAATGAGTTGTATGGATTTTTTAGGAGGTGTGAAGGTCCAAATAGGGGATTTCATGTGAAATATGTCATAATAAGTCTTAATTCACTATTGGTAACTAAAATTGGTAGGTTCATCATAAAAAAGGGTAGTTTTCTTGAAGGAAAAGAAGACTTTAGCACTTGTATAACCTCCTTGGGAAGTGTACCACATGGAATAAGGTTAGGTATTTCTTATTAAACTTACCCATGCTTATTTCCATGCTTTTTTGCTTTGTAAGTGTAATTTCTAAGCTAAAACCATTTCTCTTTTTTTACCTTTCTTGACAAGCAGAAGTGACTTGTAGATTTGTACTTGGTACAATTAGTATAAGAGGTTTCAAGAAAAATGATCTTAGGGGTATATTATAAACTAAATTATATTCTATTTTATTTTTGGTTTCAAATTAATGGTGTTTTTATCTTTATGATCCATTCCTAATAAGTCAACCTTCCAAATCTACCTGTTAATCTATGTACCCTATAGGTTTTGCTTCATTTTGGGAAAATCTATATGAACTAGTTGCTAAGGTAGAATAATAAATATGTTTTATCTCTTATAATATTATTTACATTTTGAGTTTCAAGTTTAAATTTTATTTCATGAGCAAATCATCTTAGTTTTATAGACTTGTCTTATGTGGGATGACAGGCATGTTTTCATCATTTATAGATCTTCATGATTTGAAAATATATTCAGAGTATTTTGATAGGTTTATTATCATGTTTTCTAATTTCCCCTTAATCCCTTCACCTTACAATATAATTCTCCAAGTAATGCTTCATAGGTGCAGTCAATATATTATGCATATATAGGTAGCTCTTTGAATATGCGTATCTCAGAATGATGTCATGATAGAATAAGATATTTGAGAAGTGTTTCAAATATTTTGGAGTGATGAGAGTTTATTTTTTCACTTATATAATATCTATATTAAATCCAAATTATATACCTCTTGTGCACTACCTATATAACATAGTGAATGCTACCTAAACTCACAGTCAGTTTACCATGAAATGTTGATCTATAGGTGCTTAGAAAAGGAAAGTTATGTGGAATTTAGGAACATACACTCTTTAAATTAATTTAGAGATTTTAAAAATACATGTTTAGGTATTGATATAGGCTTAAGGTTCATTTCAGGACAAACACATTGAATACTACCCAATCTTCACACTACAACATGTAACTTGAAAGTGTCCATTTGCTTGTAAGTACTAGTAGAGAGTTAGAGGTGTCATAAAGAGTGTTCAATAAGTAGTGATAATATCATCAAAGTCTTATAATTATTTTGACATGATAAAACATATTTTAAATTTGAATTGACAATGGAGAATGTAAACCATGTTCAAAGGATCTAAAGGTTGCTCTTAGGGATCCAATCCCTAAACAGCAAAATAGAGCACCTTGGATTTTTGGATATTCCTTAGAACATTCTTAAGTTTAGATCTAATCATCCCAAATTAACTCATTCTATAGCCTCACCCTAAAGGTTCAATTTTCAAAAGGAAGAAGCTGATTTGGTCCTATGGCTTTCTTACTAGGAGGGCTCAAAAGTTCCCTTTTGGCTACGAAATTATGGCAGTGCCATCTACAGTTTTTTTTTTGAAATCCAAAAGGATTATAGAATATTCAAATGCAATGGGTATGTCTTCATGGTTGGAATATATCTTAAAAATTTAGGACATATTAATGAGATAAAGGATATTAAGAGGGATGATATATTATTTTGTTTCAACTCCCAAACACACCTTTAGTCTATACACTAAGCTAATGCATACCTATAGTTTCATTGAGGCAACACATAGTCCAAAAGGCATATTATTATAGAGGTTAAGGTGTATGTGAAAGTATGGAAGGAATAAATAAGATTAAAAATGGTATTTATAACTTTAAGATAACCCTAAAACACCATTTCCAATGCCATAATTCATGGAAAATATGCCTATAGGTTTACCAAACAAGCAAACATAGTCACAATCAGGGTAGCACCTAGCTTGATAGGGAAGTAGTGTTTGAAGTGGTGAAGAAAGAAAATATAAGCATATTTCAAGTGACTTAAAATAACCCTAAATATCCCCTTAATAATAATTTGAATATTTATTCATGAAAATCATTATCTATAGGTCTTAAAACTCACAGTCAACTATGTTGACTAAGATAGGTAGTAAGGTGAGACTTAGCACCTAAGGTGGCATTACATAGACCTAAAGTGCATAATGGTTCCAACCATTGATAATTCACCATAGAGAGATTAAAAGGGGGTATTTACACATTATTTTTAGGGTCTAACTCATGCCAATTCCACCTATAGGGGTCCTTTTTAAGGCAAAATACAGTCAAGAAACTCAATCTTATGAATCCAAGAGTATGAGTGATCCATGAGAGGTTAGAGTGGGGAAAAAAGACTAGAACACATCCATCATGATGATTAAAACCTATATAAGATCTTTTAATCCTAAATCAATCAAATTTAATGTCTCCAATCATCAAAACATAGCTCATTGAGGAAGAGCCTGCACACAATCCTTTCTTTAGCAATTTGTCCTAGTTTTTAGTGATTTTAGAAGGTCTAATCATATGACGAAGAGCTATAAATTTATAGAGAAGGTATTTACCACTTCAATAATATTTTATAATGGTCATATGGTCTAAGAAGATAGGGTAAGTACACTCTATTTTTTCTTAGATAGAGGGTACTTTCCCCATGCACAAACCCTGACAGTCTTAAAGAAGGTGATAAAAGGATGAGTTGGGACCCATATAAACCTTTATATAAGGTGTATGGAGTTTAAATACATTTAGGTAAAAATTTAAAAACAACCATAGATGAATTGAAACCAAAAAATGCTCTAGACTACAAGGGTTGCAGTCATGTATGATAGGCATTTTTAGGGCTAGAGACCAAATGAAAGATCACTTTCACTTGAAACCTTAGAGGAAAATTATAATCTATTTGGATATGCCTGTGAGATCATATTATAGATTTTTTATCTTGTTTAATGCAAGTAATCTCAGTTGGATGGCCTAAACATCAAAATTTATAGGTAGGCCTATTGAATAATTAAGGTGTAGGCCTAAGGCCAAATGGGGGGGCATCGACCATTTTGGCATGAGATGAACATCACCATGAATTTAAAAAAAAATAGTTCATTTAGGACATGTTAAAGATATATGTATGTAGGGGAAACACAAAATAAGCCACCTTTGGGATCAAAACCAAATCAAGCCTATATGATATAGAGGAAAAAGCTCAATAGGGTGAATTCAAAAGCTCACATCTTTAATAATTTTATGCATGGATGATCAATAAATTTGGAGGATTTATTCATGATCCTAAACAACCATTTTTTGGCATTGGATTTAAGGTTAGATGTGAAACATTTATGAACAAAGATAAAGATGGTAAATAGATCCAAACCCTTACTAAACCCTTAAAAAGACCTGATTGGGAAGTTGAAGCTAGATATGCATCCAAATGTAATATTTTGATAATGAAATATATTGGAACTTGTAAAATGAGTCCCTCAGGATACTACCCATTAGGATTAGTTGAATGGACTTATATGGATGGGGTGTAAAATAGGGTATTTTTGACCATTTTTTATGTTTTGTAGGTTTTATAAAGTTTCAAGAGATGCCAATCACATGGAATGAAATATTAAGACTTAAGATAACTCTCCATATAAATTTAATTCCTTGAAACAAATTTTAAGTTCCCTAAACAACTACTTCATCTCAGCCAGTCAAAATTGGCATAGTAGACAAGTTAATGAGAAGGGTGGAAAACTTCAAATGAGCTAAATTTAAGGTGTCCCTAATTCTTATAATTCCATGGAGGATCTTAAAAAATTTAATCCACTCCATACCATGTATTTTCATGAGAAATTGATGCCAATTTTAAGTCCAAGTATGTAGTGTGCATGAAAGAGGAGTTTTCCTAATAACAGATGATGATGGCTCACTTCTAGATGATTCCAAAACACCAATACTACAACCAATGAATGGAGAGGAATTTATAAAATCATCCATATTAATTACAATAATTCTAACTACTCCTAATTATTTATGATGTATTAAAATAGGGTTAATCATGAAGGTAATTTTTTTAAGCTAGAATGAGGATTTTTATGCCACTTTATAAGACTTTGATGACTTGGATGGAAACTTAGGTTTCCTAAAATTATATGGTTCATCCCATATCATATTCTCATGGAAAAGTAACTAATTTTATCATATTTACAAGTTTTCTTATGACCCTTGGACTTGTATTTTCTCCTCTCTCTCTCTCTCTCAAGTTTTATAAGAACTAGCCATTTTGGCCATTATATTCTATGCTCCACCTAAGTATGGTGAAGGCCTACTCATTTGTATACCTATTGATCAATAACACTAATGATTTTTACCTCTTCCATTATTGTTCTTATTATGTTCATTTAGAATGTTTGATTTTGCATAAGTAATAAATCTTGTTTCCTTAGCATGATTTTTTCATTATATCATCTATTTGTAGTTAGAAAGCTTCTTCTTGTAGGGCATGTGAAGTTTTCTAGGAGATGTTAAGGATTGATTGAGTTAGTGTATTCATTAGTTCCCTCATAGTCCTCTTTTCTAATCTTCCTAGCTTTGCACATTCATTCATAAACTCATAATGTTACGTTGATGTGAGAAGATGAAGATTGGAGAAGTGTATGTCTATTTTGTCCTTTGATTTCAAGTGTCAAATTCATATGGATGGAAGTCATCAACATATCTAGTGTATCACCTCCATGAGGATAGCTTGTATTTAGTTATCTATCTCCCTTTTCACCCCAAAATTTAAGTGTAGTTACAATCCAAAGTGGTACATCAAGGGAGATAGCCCTATTTAGAGATTTAACTCATCCTTAGGCTACTCACAAGCCTAGAGGTGTTTCCATTGTGCCACTTAGATGAGGAGAGCTTTGACATCTCCTCAAAGGGTGTAAATCTAAGTGATAACAATTTTTGGTGCACTCGATGGGACTCTTGGTCCAAGAGGTTGAGATATTTTTGGTGTTATCTCTCAAAAATAAACCTTTGGAGGCATCTATCAAAGCATCAATGATGACTCTGAAGATATATTAGCTAGTCAAGTAGCCCAAGTTATCTATTGAATATTGTTGGTAAAATTTTATTCTATGTTCTTTCTTTTAATGAGGTTTCATGGATAATCTTGGTGTTGAACATTATTTTACACAATTTGGTGAGACATTTCAAGCTTGTACCATTCCATATCAATATGAACAAGTTACTAATTAGCCCATTCATGAATTATATCAATCTTATATTCAACCTCTTCAATTTCTTGCTTCCCCTAGTCAACCTAGCCATTTCTAAAATTAATCCATTTCCACCTTCAAGCAAACACTCTTAGGCTATGAGAGGTATATGTTGGATCTTGATACTCAAAGGGGATGTGGTCTAGAGATTCCTAGTCATCTTATTCATAGGGTGAGAGAAGAATTAGAGTTGGTTAAAAGAGAATGGGTACATATTGAAAGATATAATTGGTAAAGGCTCACAAGTGAGATGCTTGATGTGAGTGGCCTAGTTTCTTCCTTAGAGGATAGGCTAGGAGTTCATGAAAGTAAATCTCGCCAAACTTATCAACCTTCATATCCACTTTCCCAAGTTTCTTATTAGCCATATTTTATCCCTTCTCATGAACTCAATCAATGATATCAAAGTCATCATTCTCCCAATCAGTTGGAAGAGAGAGTTGAAAGGAAAAATATTATATTTGAAGTTAATCTTGATAGGCAAATTGAGTTGGATAATATGTATATGCAATAGTCTATATTAGCATCAAATGAAGTGGAGTTCAAGCCCTCATTTCCCTCTCACATTGCATCCCACTAATTAAAAAAGAGACTCATAATCCTAATTCTCTAAGATGGAACAAGATAGTGGAGTCATGGGGAAAGAAAGAGGAGAAAAGTCTTGACAAAGAGTGTAAAGTTGAGAAGGAGCTTGATCCTATACAAACCCATTCCACCCTTCCTCAAGTAAACACTTCTAATTCTAACATCCTAAGCTTGAGTAAGATAATATAATCATGGGGAAATAAAGAGGATATAAGTTTGGTTGATAAAGAGTGTAAAGTTGTGAATGAAGTTAATCCTTTACAAGTTCCCCCTACCTTTCCTCAAGAATCTTCTTGTGTTCCATGTCAGCATTCATGTATTATTTATGCTCATGATGATTCCTATGAACTTCAAGAGAGACTTTTCTAAGAAAACCTATCCAAGCAAATTGAAGAGTTAGATTCAAAGATGAGGTTGCTAAGTCAAGGTGTGATGGAAGATTTAGACCCAAAAGAAGATCATATGCCTAAACACACCCCTCCCACCCTTCCTCAAGAGAGTCCTCAAGCTAAATCAGATGTGAATGAATTGGTTTTAAAATATAAGGTAGAAAATAAATTTTTTTTAACCCAAGGTATACCTCCCCTTCCTCAAGAGCTCCCAAAAGAATCCCCAACTTTGCATTCTCAATCTGATTTTGAGCCCTATGTTCCACCTCCACCAACTAGTTCCTTTTCTCCTCATCCCATCACCCTTTACCTTGATGGACCAATGTTTTGGGAACCTCAAGAAGGAAAATTGGTGGAGGAAATTTTAGAACTCTTAAAAAGTGTAAGCCCTTGGTAGCCTTATCGGGCTAGGTCACCAGATTTCAAGATGCCTAGTCTTGGCATCACTAAGAAGGAGATTGAAGATCTTATAGCCCTTGAAAAACAAGATCAAATTATGATATATGAGGTGAAATTTGAAAACCCTTAAGAGGTCCTAAGTTTTGAAGAAGAGGTGAGATCTTATTTTGAATCTCCTTGTTTGGTTGATGATGAAGAATACATTTCTTATGTTGAAGAAGAAATCTTGGAAGAGGCCCTAATGGAATATAAATAAGATGAAGGAGTCTCTCTTGTTTTTACCCTTAATTATGTTTATCAAAGTGAATATTATGACTTGTGGAAAATATTTTAAGACATTTTCAAAGATTTTAAATCTCTCAAAGGGTTTACAACTCCTTTAGAGTTGGTTACAAGTGATGGTAAACAAGATGACATCATCTAAAATGTCATAGATGAGAAAGATGAACTTGTCCAACATGTCATAGGTGAGCAAAAGAAAATTCCACATCAAATTTTTGAGGTCAAAAAAAACCTTTATTGGCCTTAATCTTTCAAAGAACAAGAAATTATTCCTTTTGAGACCATGCCTACAAAGAAGATGAAAATTGACCATGAGAAAGAGAGTGGGCAGCAACATGAGGTATGTGTACAAGGCCAAGATGAATATTTTTCAATTGTATACCTATTTGAAGATATTACACTTGATAAAATAGAAATTGAGGTGCCAAGGAATAGGTCTGATCTATCAAGTGTTTAATCTAAAGAGCAACATGCTTGGCCCCTTCATCCATCTCATGAATAAAGAGTTTCAAGAAAATTTCCATTTGATCCTAGAAAGGGAGTTATGCTTGATTGATAATTATACATAATAGTTTGTTTCCTAATTCCCCTAAGTTCTTTTAGCATAGGTGTGTGTCTTGTTTGCTTATTTACTTTCTTTTGTGTATGTCTTTTGTTTTGTGTGGTTGACGTAGTCAATAATGGTCATATCTTGATCAAAGTAAATGGTTAAAGGTTTCCTTGTTTGTCTTATTCTTTAGATGACTCATAAACCCAATGTAATGATAAGGCTACTGTTCTAGTTAGTATAGCAGGCAACTACCCTTATGAGTCACTAACTTGTTGACCAAATTTGACTTTTAAGTCAAAGTGGGGCACTTATAGGTAATTTTTTGAATTTTAGGTGTTTTATGGGTATAATATAGATTTAAAAATGGGTTTTATAGGTTATTTTATGTCACTTAATGTTGTACTATCCATGGTCATTAGTTATTTTAGTCCCTTTAATCTTTTTAAGTCATTTTAGGGGTCAAAAGGGTGCATTTAATGTGTTATACAGATTTATTGGGAAGTTTTAAGGTCAAAATGGGTGATTTCACATGAAATATGTCCTAAGAAGTCTTAATCCACTATTGGTAACTGAAAGTGGTAGGTTCATCAAAAGAAAGGGTAGTTTTCTTGAAGGAAAAGAAGAGTTTGGCACTTGTACAATCTATTTGGGAAGTGTGGCATGTGGGATAAGGTCAAGAAGTGCCTACTAAACTTACCCATTCTTATATCAATGATTTTTTTCTTTTTAAGTGTCATTTTTTAGCTAAAATCATTTTACTCTTTTTTCACCTTTCTTGGCAAGCAAAAGTGACTTGTAGGTTTGTACTTGATATAGTCAGCATAAGAGGTTTCAAGAAAAATGATCTTAAGGGTATATTATATACTCATTTATATTCCATTTTATATTTTTTTCAAGGGAATGGTGGCTTGAGATTTATGAACCAGTCCTAAGAAGTTGACCTTCTAAATCTGCCTATTAATCTGTGTACCCTAAAGGTTTTGCTTCATTTTGGGAAAATACGTATGAAATAATTGCTATGGTGTATTTTAAAGGATTTTTTATCTCTTATAAAACTCCATTTATTATTATTTTCAATTTTCAAGTTGATTTGATGAGCAAATAATCTTGGTTTTGTAGATTGGTCTTATGTGAGATGATAAGCATGTTTTCATCATTTCCAGATCATCATGATTTTAAAATGTATTTAGAGGATTATTATAGGTCTCTTATCATGTTTTATAATTTATAAATAATCCCTTGACCTTCCAATTTCATTCTCTAAGTAATTTTTCATAGGTGTAGTTAATCTACTATGCATATACAAGCCGCTCTTTGAATGTGTAGGTATTTCAAAATGATGTCATGATGGAACAGGATATTTGAGAAGTGTTTTAAATATTTTAGAGTGAGGAGAGTGTATTTTTTAACTTGGATAAGATCTATATTTAATCCCAATTATATACCTCTTGTGTACTACCTATATAACATAGTGAATACTGCCTAAACTCACAGTCCATCTGCCATGAAATGCTCATCTATAGGTGTTTAGAAAAGGAAAGTTACATGGAATTTAGTAAAATAAACTCTTTGAACTAATTTAAAGGTTTTTTAAATCCATTTTGAGTTATTTTGATAGGCTTAAGGTTCATTGAAGACCAAACATAGTGAATACTGCCCAATCCTCACACTTATAGCCTATACCTTAAAAGTTTCCATCTACCTATAAGTGATAAAAAAGAGTAAAAGGTGTCACAAAGAGTGTTATACAAGTGTTGATACTCTCATAAAAGTCTTAGACTAATTTTTACATGATAAAACCTATTTTAAAGGTGAATTGACAAGGGAGAATGTAAACCATGTTCAAAGGATCTAAAGCTCATTCTCAGGGATCCAATCCCTAAACATGCAAAACAAAGCACCTAGGATTTTTGGATATTCCTTAAAACATTCTTAAGTTAAGCTCTAATCATAAAAAATGCACTCATTATATATACTCACCCTAAATGTTAAATTTTTAAAAGGAAAAAGGTGATTTGGTCTTATGGCTTTCTTACTAGGAAGGCTCAAAAGTGCCCTTTTGGATACTAAGTTATGACACTGCCATCTACAGTCTTTTTTTGAAATCTAAAAGGATTCTAGAATATTCAAATGAAATGGGTATGTATTCATGGTTGGAATATCTCTTCAAAATGTAGGATTTATAAATGAGGTCAAGTATCTTAAAAGGGATTATATATTTTTTGTTTTCAACTACCAAACACACCTTCAATCTATGCACTAAGCTAATGCATACCTATAGTTTCATTGAGGTAGCACACAATCCAAAAGACATATTGTTGGAGAGGTTAAGGTGTATGTGAAAGGATGGAATGAATGAATAATATTTAAAATGGTATTTATAACTTTAATGGAACCCTCAAACACCATTCCCAATGCCATGATTCATGGAAACCATACCTACAGGTTTACTAAACAAGCAAACAAAGTCACAATCAGGGTATTACCTAGCTTGATAGGGAGGTATTGTTTAAAGTGGTTAATAAATTGACTCTAATCATGTACCAAGTGAATTAAAATAACCATAAATAGTCCCTTAATAATAATTTCAATCTTGAATCATGAAAATCACCATCTAAAGGTATTTAAGTTCACTTACAGTGTATTATGTTGACTGAGATAGTCAGTAAGGTGAGACTTGGCACTTAAGGTGGTATTGCATAAACATAAAGTACAAAGTGGTTAAAACCATTGATAGGTAACTATATATATATATATATATATATATATATATATATATTCAAATGGGGTCTTTACACATTGTGTTCAAGGTCTAACTCATGCCAAGTCCACCTACAGGGGTCCTTCTTAAGGAAAAATACAATCAAGAAGAAACTCGATCTTGTGAATCCAAGAGTATGAGTGATCCATGAGAGGTCAGAGTGGGGAAAAATAATATAAAATATCCATCATGATTAATACAACCTATATAGGATCTTTTAATCCCAAATAAAGTAAATGGAAGGTCTCCAATCATCAAAACATAATCCATTAGGGAAGAGCCTGCACACAGTCCTTCTTTTAGCAATTTTTCCTATTTTTTAGTGATTTTGGAAGGTCTAATAATATTAAAAAGAGATTAAAAAATTTAAATAAGGTATTTACCACTTAAATAATCTTATATAATATTCATATCGTCTAAGAAGATAAATGGAAGTACCCTCTATTTTATCTCAAATAGAGAGTACTTTCTCCATACACAAATCCTGACAGTCTTAAAAAAGGTGACAAAAGGATGAGTTGTAACTTGTATAAACCTTTATATAATGTTTATTTAATTGGAATACATCTATGGAAACATGTAAAAACAATCATAAAGGAATGGAACCCAATATAATGCTTTAGACTATAAGGGTTGTAGTCATGCATGATAGGCATTTTTAGGCCTAGAGACCAAATGAAAGATCACTTTCACTTGAAACATTGGAGGAGAATTATAATCCATTTTTTACATGCCTGTAAGATCATATTATAGTTTTTTGAGCTTTTTTAATTCAAATAATCTCATTTGTATAGCCTAAACATCAAAATTTGTAGGTAGGCATATTGAACAAGGTGTAGGCCTAAATCCAAATGGGGGATCATCTACCATTTTGGCCTGATATGAATATCCAAATGAATTAAAATATGTTTTTTTATTTCATTTAGGACATGTTTAAATCTCTTTAGATGTAGGGGAAACATAAAATAAGCCACTTTTGGGATCAAAACCAAACTAGACCTATAAGATATAAAGGAAAAAGCTCAATAAGGTGAATTCAAAATCTCACATCTTTCTTGATGATATGAATGGTTGATAAATAAGTTTTTAAGAGTTATTCATGGTCATAAAAAACCATTTTGTGTAATTTTATTGAATTTTGGATATGAAACCTTTATGAACAAAGCTTAAGAGGGTAAATAGGTCTAAACCCTTGCTAAACCCTTAGAAGGGTCTAATTGGCAAGATGAAGCTAGATATGAAACCAAATGGACTAGTTTTATAATGAAATATATTTTAAATTTTAAAGTAATCCCTCAATCTACTCCCCATTAGGATTAGTTGTCTAAAATTATATGGATGAGGTGTAAAATAGGGTATTTTTTTACCATTTTTTGTGTTTTGTAGGTTGTAAGAAGTTTAAAGAGATTAAAATCACCTGGAGGGAAATAATGAGACTTAATATAACTCCCCATATCAATTTTATTCTTTGAAAAAACTTTTAAGTTCCCCAACCAGTGACTTCATCTCAACCAATCAAAACTGGCATATTGGACAACCTAGTGAGAAGGTGGAAAACTTAAAGTGAGCTGAATTTAAGGTGTCCCTAATGCTTCTAAGGCCATGGAGGGTCTATAAAATTTTCATAAACTCCCTCAAATGTATTAACATGATAACTTTATTCCAATTTTTATGCTAAGTGTGGAGGATACATGAAAGAAGATTTATTTTTATAGCCGATGATGATGGCTCACTTCCAGATGATTATAGAAGATAAGACCACAACTAATGCATGGAAAGGAATTTTTTAAATCCTACCCCTTTATTCAAATCATTATACCTAATCCTAATTATTCATGAGGTGTTCAAATAGGGCTAATCATGAAGGCAATTTTTTTGAGCCAGAATGAGGAGTTTTATACCACTTTGCAAGAGTTTGATGACTTGGATGGAACTTGGGTTTCCTAAAATTACATGGTTCATTCCATATCCTATTCTCATGTAAAAGTAACTAATTTTATCATATTAACAAGTTTACTTATGATCCTTTTACTTTTCTCTTCTCTTCTCTCTCTCAAGTTCTATAAGAACTAGCCATTTTGGCCATTATATTCTATAATCCACCTGAGTATGGTGAATCCATGATCATTTGTATACCTTTTGATCAATAAAAATAATGATTGTTACCTCTTACATGACTATTATTATTGTGTTAATTTTTAATATTTTATTTTACATAAGTGATAACTCTTGTTTCCTTAGCATGATTGTTTCATTCTATCATATATTTACAATTGGAAAGCTTCTTCTTGTAGGGCATGTGAAGTGTTCTAAGAGATGTCAAGGATTAAGTGAGTTAGTATATTAATTAGCTCTCTCATAAGCCTCTTTTTTTTTTCCTCCTAGCTTTGCACATTCATCCATAACCTCAAAATGTAACATTGATGTGAGAAGATGAAGATTGGAGAAGTGTATGTTTAGTTTGTCCTTTGATTTCAAGTGTAACATACATATGGTTGGAAGTCATCAATATATTTGGTGTATCACCTCCATTAGGATAGTTTGTTTTTATTTATCTCTCTCCCTTTTCACCCCAAAATGTAAGTGTAGTTTTAATCCAAAGTGGTACATCAAGGGAGCTCTCCCTATCTAGAGAATAACCTCGTCCTTAGGCTACCCACAAGCCTAGAGGTGTTTCCATTGTGACACTTGGATGAGGAGATATTTTTCATGCCCTAAAAGGATAAAAATCCAAGTGAAAATAGGTATGATTCTACTATCTATTATCCCCAACAATAATAAAATCTATATTTTCTATAAAATTATAGTAGGTACAGTCTAAGTTTACATAGATTCAATTAAAAATTATCATTTTTACTTCATTTTACACAAAATCATACTAATTTACTAAGATTGGTGGAATCATGCATGAAATAATTACTCTAATTTCAGTTTTATATGCTCAAATATATATTATTACAACTCAATGTAGAATCCATTTACTCAGATATTAGATGTGAGCATATGTATGGCACATTGTTTCCATATGCTCACTTTTGTGCTAATTGATTAGATGGAATGGGAAACTCCATGTCCTCTACATTTTTAATCTAGACACCATTTTCACCAATTTATAACATATTTTATGCCTTATTTTTTTTATAGTATTTGACACTATTGAGTAGTCCCTAAGCTACATACCCGACTGCCTAAGAGGCCCTTAAGCTGATTTTCATTCCATAGTTCTCAACTAGGTGTAGAAATATTATATATAGTTTCAATTAAAATTATAAAACTTTAGTTACATTGTGAAATTAAATTATATATGTATCTACTACATGTGGGTAGGCAATGATGGATTCATAGTCTACTTGAGTTTTTGAGCCACCTACATAGGAAGGTTAGACAAGCCATTAAATCTAATCCATGTTATTTAGTGTACAGTACATGGAGTAGGGGTGGGAAATGATGGATTAAATTGGGATTAAGTAAGCCACTCAACTCATTCCAATCTTGTCATTAATTGATCACTAGCTACACACACAGTATTTCACTAGGTTTACACATTGGTTCACATACCCTGTGAGGTGTATTTTTTCCTTTCCTCTCTTGTGTCTCTTTACTTAGTTTTGTTTTTTATTTTGATATATATTAAATAAGGATTTTTATATTCATTTTTCATTTTTAGGACATGCAATGGAACACACTTCACATACTAAAATCTATATTCATGGGCTTCACCTCTTAGGTAAGTCTAGGTACATGTATTTTCCTTTATCCTAGTCATTTCACTTTGTTGCATTTATAGAATAAATGAGGGGTTAAATTTAGTCATATAAAATGTCACTTGAGTGAAATTAATGTTACTTGAGACCACCTATATGTATCTTATCCCTAAACCTATCTTAGGGCCTATTTAAATATTTATCCATCTTTTATGTGGGCCACATGCATCCCTAGACATCTCAAAATTGGTCTCAAACCCTCCCTTAGGCATCTAGGCCCCTAGTGCCATAGGTTATACCACTTGGAATTAGCACCATATTTGGACACTAGCACGACAACACTAGTGTCTCAGTTGGGTACTATTATCCTTTTCACTTTTTTTAGCTCCAATGGATATATTTTTAATCCCAAAGACACCTAGGGTCAGCCTATACCTATTTTAATCCCTAAACAAGAACTAAATCATTATATATACATGATTTTTACCATTTTTCACTAGATGGAAATTATATGCAAAATACACAAAAAAGCTTAGAATAAGCTATGCACGATCAAGGTTATTGATCCCTATCCTACCCTAATTCTACATAAAATCATCTATATCCATCTCAAGGTCAAGATACATAGATTTATAGTCTTCATTTGAATCACTCAAGTTGGACTTCATACTAACATTCACTTGCACTTATACCAAGAACTTAGGTGGGAGAACTACATCAGGCTTGATCCCTCCTCAGAATATTGGTATGTAGGTAACTCTCAACCTAGTGGGGTGTTGAGGATGTCCAGCCTACCCCCCAACCAACATCACACTTTAAATACTTATGCCACTCAAATACCATAACAACATGGAACTCTAGGGTTTTCTCCTATATCAGCTCACAACAATGCACAGACAAGAAATCAAGACTCAACCACATAAGAATAGGCTTACCACACTCAAACATAGGTTCTCCTAGAAGAAAAAATTAGTTCATAAACCACATTGTGACTAAAATTGGAAACTATCACCACAATGCTACCATCTAAGGTATAGTGTTATTATCTAGGAGGGTTTCTCACACCTGGATCCTATTTGTGACACTTAGACTAGCTCTTATACTAGTTTTTAGCTTTTATATCTTTTGTCTTAAGAAGTTTCTAGCTATGTAATTATTTATGTCATTCATTATTATTATTAAAAATATCATATTATATCAGTTCTTTAATAAATTAATGGCTTTATTTATTGTGTATTTTATACCTTGATTTATTGTACTTGGACCCGTTAATAACCTAGAGCTTAAACTCCATAAAAACTAAGAATTTAAGTCACTATCATTATCTCAAGAGGTAAGATAGCCATCTTATAGTGTCATATGAAGGTAACCAACCTATCCTTAATCAAACCCCTCCACCTCCAACATTTCTTCTTCAAGGTGTATATATGCATGCTAAATTTGAAGTACCCAAGGTTTGTGTTTGTTAATATCTCATGGATCAAATCAGCATTATGGGCAAGTTAATAGAAGAGCTAAAAAATCAAAAATAAAATTGTTAGTGCAAATATCATATCATTATAAAATCATATTACATATGGATAGAATCTAGAGTATGCTAGTGTCAATCATGTACTTGCATCTTCCTCTAGATATGTTATGCCTAACAAAACTCCACATCAAAATTGTAAACCACAATAAAATACAACTTCAACATGTGATTCAAAAAATATTCAAATGGTTAATAAGAGTTCAGGTTATATTATAAGGGAAATGATTCAAAATAAGTTGATCAACTACCTCTACATCTTCTAAGGAAATAAATGTTATTGTTCATATCATAAAATGCATGGACATCATAAAAATCATTGTTTCTCTTTGAAATAGAAAATACAAAAGGTAATTGATAATGGGGATCCTTTAATTGATACCACAATCAAACAACCCACTATTGAATAAGAGTAAGTAAAAAAAGTGTTAAAATCAAAACTAATACAAAAATGGCTACCAAAGGACAAACAAGATAAATAAAAGGTTCAAAAGGAAAAATTAGAGAAAGAAAAGATTCAACATGTTAAGTTATAGTAAGCATGAATACTAAATTATAAATATGAAAAAGAGAAACTACAAAGGGAACATTTTTCAAAGTAAAGATTATAACAAGACAAAATAGCACTACTAAAAAATAAGTTATCAAATCAAATTCAAGATAAGAAAAAAAACATTCTACAAAGAGGGTTTCTAAAAAAATAATCTCCAAATCTATAAATGCCTAAAATAGGTATAATTTCAAATTAAAGTGCAAAAGGGGAAGCTCCAAGTCTTTCCTCATACCATAATCCTTTCACTATCACTACTCACATAGAGGGCAAACAATTTATAGATAATATAGTTAAGGAATATCAATAAATCATTTTTTCATATATGTCATTTCTTACCTCTCTTCAAAATAAGTATCAGCACTTGGATTAAACTAATGCATCTATAACATGTATGGGTTCAATAAAGCTAAGAGTTTAATATGATTCAAAAGAGATCTATTCTACTTTTCATTTTATTTCATATTCAAGTGCATACAATGTTGTTCTTAGAGGATCTTGGTTAACATCAATAGGATAAATGATTGATACAAGAAAATGTTGAATAATGTTTTAATATGAAGGAAAGCTCACATCCTTCTCCAAATAAGGAACATCTCAAGATAAATCATATGGAATAAATCATACTTTCAACTCACATACAAATAACTACAAGAAATTACATGTCAATTAAGGCACATGACACAATATAGATTATAAAAGAGAGATTATGGTATGTCAATACCATAGTATGTGGTGGTCACACATTACACTAAGAGGGGGGTGAATCAATGTGTAATAATAATTTACTTTCTTTCTAATTAATTTTCATAAATAAACCATTCACATAAAAATAAGAAAATTCAAAACATAGAATTTACATGGAAAACCCTCAATGGGAAAAAACTACACTTGAAAGGTAGTTTGGATCTACTGTCCAAATCTATCCATAAGACAATAATTTATTTTTAAAAAAATTTTGTAAGAACCAACCTACTTGGAGACACCAATCCCCAATTCTAAGCACCAACTTATCTCTAGACATCAACCTCCTTGAATTGAAGCACCAACTTCACTACCAAGCAGTGACTTAGTGAAAGACACCGATCTTTTTATTATGAGGCAATGATCTCACTTAAACAATTTCCACCTTTTTCACTATTTATTTGTCAAAAAATTATGGCACAATCAAGTTTCACTCTTCTCCCTCTTCTCTCTCTTCTTCTTCTTCTTTTCCTTCTATATAATAGAAAGAATTATTTATTATTATTTTTATCCAACATCCTTTCACCTTACATAGCCCTCAAAGGCTTTTCCCAATGGGGGTGTCCCATTCAAGAGGCACCTCTTCACCAAAATATGTGATTTTTCACATTTTCATCAACATTTCCATCATCCATTGACATTTTTTTTGACATTTCCATCATCCATCGACAAGTCTATCAATATTTCCATTGACATTTCTATTGATAATTTTGTTGATAATTGTATTGGCATCAATTACAATTTCTTTGACATCAATGATAATATTCCAATAATTTCCTCCTTTGTAATCAATGGAAAATATGTAGAGAAACTCCCCTTACTATATTTATCTTCTTTGCTTTTCCTTTCATTAATTATCTCCCTCTGAAATCAATGGTAAAAGAATGTTCATTATGTATACACATAGTATTTCCAAACTTTATTAATTATTGATGTTTTCTATCTTATAGGAACCCATCGAGTCTCAATATCTCTTAGTGTATGCCCTAAGGGGTGTAATAATAAATGGGTGGGTATAAATTTGGTTCTTCACAATCTTTTTGTCCCTTATTTACACTTATTACCAATCTAACCAGACCCTAAAAACATTCCCCTAAACTTAAACTCCTATTTTACACACTCTTCTAGTCATTTTCCACCTTCATTAGCCCTTTCCCTAACCTAAAAACCTTTTTTCAGTCTATATGACTATGTTAGCAACATAAACCTTTCATTATTATTTACATAGCTTACTAAGAACTAAGTCGTCCATGGTCAACATAGTTTGTTATCTAGTATGTTTTTTTGTCAATTTCAATACTAAGTCAACTGGGTCGACCTTGTTGGTCAAAACTTTTGAAAGGGTTTAGGGTTAGATATGCCTATATAAACACATCCATTTAACCATTAATATATATACAATAATATTTATTATTCATTTGTACATTTTTACAATCTATTCTTCCACCATTCTAATTGAGGAGTCTTAACTTAGGGTTTCTACTTGGAAAAGAATCTAGTCCTATGGATAAGTCTTGGATGCTTTAGCCTTTCCTAGTGATCCTTAAAAACTAAAACAACCTCTTTTGAAGCACCTTTGGCCAAGGGATATATTGAGTCTTTATGGGTTCATCTTCCATGTAATTATCTCTAACTTTACTCCTCTCTTTAGTAGATAAAAGTATCATAAGTAATGGCTTTTGAATAATATTTCTCTCTCTATGCATTAGGATTTTACCTATTCATATCTTAATTAGGATTCTCTTATGCATTTTTACTTTTAATTTTTATTACCCCCATTTTGTTCCACAAGATTTGGTGATCGCTAGATTAGATTTTAATTTACTTGTTATTAGTATAGTGAATATCAAAACATAGGACCTAGTTAGGGTTATTGCATAGTTTTGCTTGAATAGAGGCTTTGGAAACCTCTCTAGTGATACTATTGTGGTAAGATGTCCCTTGATTAGATATATATGATCCATATTGGCCATGACCTCGATTATCTAATGTGTCCCCAATCGAAAGTGTAAGTAGGATTTATCTTTTCTGAGCTAAGATTGATTTGTAGAATCTATTGCATTTCCCATTGCATATATTCTAGTGAACCTGACATGAAATATAACCCTTATAGGTTTATCTTTCACACTTTTCATTTATATAATTCTATTATTTTTATATACTTATGATATTAGGTTGACCAAGTCAATATAGTTCTAACTTCTATGCATAGGTTTAATAAACAGTCATCTCAAAAGGACTTTGTTCTTTCTATGTAAGTCTTCATTAGGTACAAGTTACTATATCAAATAGGTTGACATAGTATTCTTCTTCATTTCCAAATAACAAACTAAGTTAACCAATTTGACTTAGTCTTCTAGTCAACATCCAAAATAATAAACTAAGTTGTGCAGGTTAACTTAGTCTTTCAATCAACATCTAAATAACAAACTAAGTCAGGGAGGTCAACTTAGTCATCTTATCAAGCTTTAGTAAATAGGGTTTCATAGAAATAGGTCAACCCAATTGACTTAGTTGGAAAATCTTGAAAATAACACTCAAGGAACTACAATAAGAAATTTGTAATCCTAATCATATTCTAACCCACCAAGGTTCTTCTCTTTCTCTCTTTGTCAATTAAGTACTTCATTACACTTCTATTTTGTGCAAGTTTGCAGTCTTAAAAACTACAATCCTAAAAAAAAATTGATTTGGTCAAATTATTTTTGTATCCTATCTTTTATCTAAGAGAATAATTCAAACTATTAAACTTAGTTTTTAAAGACTCTTACTTATATAGAATAGTAGCAACCCAGTCGACTCTATCCTATAATGATTGCATATAGTATCATATAAACTGACTCTATACCATTCTTAATTTAGGAATTAACAACTATATGTTAGTAATGAATTCACAATCTCATGTTTAGTTGTTTTCATGCTTAAAGAAGCTCAAATAGTCTAATTATGTGGTTTTTCAAGTTTCTATGTAGTTACACAGTACCAAATCACACAATATTCAAAATGAATTTAACATTTGTCTTCCCAAGGCCTACCTACTTGGATTTCATCACCAAGGGGGAAGCCAACTTGGTTTTATATCCAAAAATAAATACATGATCAATGGTATATATTGGAAAAGCACATGACACCCCTATTGCTATGGGATTGTGAAGTGAGAGGGTAGACCCCAATACCAAGCTAGTACTATTGCTAACATAGATCCCTTTCAACCTAAATGTCCTAAAACCATCCATATATTGTTTTATAGTTCCCTATCTTTATCCAACTTCCCTATCACACTTAAAATAACACTTTGTAGTAATCTAAAAACACTCAGAATGACCACTTGGTTAACATTTACTTTTTAATTTATTGATTTCTCTCTGCTCATTATATGTTGTATTAAAAAAAATTGTATTAACCAATGTTGGTGCAAGGTTTTTTACTATATGATAATTGGATCATTATCATTGATCCAATTTTTTGTGTGTGTTTTTCATTTCTTGCTTTGATTGTATTGTAAAAACTTTCCCTATTTTTAAAATACAATCATTTTGTTTGACATGGTCTCTCATAGACTATTTATTTCCTTAACTATAGCACCAAGTCAACCCAGTTAACCTAGTACTCCTTTCTGCCAATATGGTTACAGACCAAGTAAACCTAATTGAATTTATATCCTTATCAAGCTATCATTCTCAGTATTTATAGTATAGAGTCACCCCAATTCATTCTTTACTCTTCTACCTTTTATCTAGCAGTATTAAGTTGACCTATTCAACTTTATACTCTTATTTCTACCCGTGCTTTTCTATCTATCTAACATAGTTCTTTATCTATATGACTTACTTATCTATCCCTAATTTATCTTTATTATTTACTATATTTTTTTTCTTTTATCAAACATCATGAAATTCCCTATCAAAATCTTCTTGGATAACCTGAATCCATTTAGACATTATATGGGGTTCTCTTTGCTTCTTATCTTTTCCTATCTTTTTTTCTTATTATTACCTATTGGGGTATCTTGTTATTCACATCCACATATTACTCTAACCTTTGGGGGATCTTTTAATGCCCACCCATATATCATTTTAGACTCTAGGACATCTTACAATGCCCATCCCTACATCCACTTACCCTTTAAGGCATATTGTGATGCCCACTCTTATTCTACATGACATGATACCAAACTAATTCAACTTCAATAAACCTTCTAAGACACATAGGCTTGTCTCTCACATGCTCATCCTTGATATATATATTGGTGTAGTATCCTTCCCTTATTTTCATGCTA
Source organism: Torreya grandis (assembly GCA_037957365.1). Lineage (NCBI taxonomy): Eukaryota > Viridiplantae > Streptophyta > Pinopsida > Cupressales > Taxaceae > Torreya > Torreya grandis. Next base: position 157,926 of record JARHVA010010024.1, read on the forward strand.
TCTATCTAACACTTTTTATAAGATACTTACACAGGTCTCACCCTCTACAGTAGTTCTCTATTTTTACAAACCTTAGTCCTCACTTTTGGTCTTTTAGTTTCCCATTTTCACATGAGTTTCATTGAAAATCATGGATAGGACTTGGTCTTCCTCATGATTTCCTTCACTTTACTTTCATACTTTATAAACACTCTTTGGCACCCAATTGGTTTCTCTTTGTGAGTTGCAATGTCAAACCATAGATAAGACTTGGCCTTCCTCACAAATACCATATTTTTATTATTTCATTTCTTTGTCACATGATTTTTGCACCCCCTTGGGTTTCTCTTTTATGATTTTTACTATAATACCATGGATAGGACCTAGCTTTCTTCATAAAATCACCATCTTTTCATTCTTATCTAGAAGGTGTTTAGCATTAGTTACAAGTTTTTTATCTTTGTTCTCATCTTTAGTTTTTGCTTCTTTTGATAGATGAAAATTTCATAACAATCCATGTTATCATGTTTTCCTCCATTTCCATCAGTCTTATGATAAATAATCACACTTTACTATCATTGTATCCATTCCTTTTTCCCATTAATCACATTTTTTGTGATTTGAAGTAATTCAAATTATTTCATGTTTCATTCCTCTTTATTTCCTTTCCTTTCACTCCACATTGGATAAAACAAGATCGAAGTCAAGATAATACTTTTATTTCACCTAAATTGATGAGACTCTTAGACACCATTCTATTTGAGTCCTCTCTCTTAACAACCAAGTCCCAAGTATTCAAATTAAATTCATCTTTAACACTCATGCTTAATTTTCAAAAAATTTATATGGAAGAAGAATAGAAAATCCATCAAGAAATTTAAAATCCAAATCATTTGAAAAAAAAGGCAACATATAGATCTCAAAAGTCAAAATTACACTAAAATACATGATTATAATCACATCTCCTATCTCTAATCAAATCTAAAACTCCATAATTAGGCTCATAATAGAGTTGAGGTCCATTGGAGTGAAGTAGGACAGTTGATTAAAATAGAAGAATTCAACAAACTCTATGGTACTACCTACTTTCTCATGCAAGTACCTAATCTTTACAGTAGACTGACAGCTCTATAAGGGGTCCTAAAGAATGAGGAACACAATGTGGGAAGGTATGTCCATTTTAATTTTCATGCATATATATTTCATGGGATGATCTATATACTTCATTTATTAACCTAAGACTTGTGTGGCTAGTAAAAGTTCTTCAAAGTCTTTGAGGTCAAAAGTCCTCTTATTTTTCCAAACCTAATTTGAGTGTCTTGACTTCAATAAAGAGTTCCTCTACCTTGGTTTTTTTTTCATTATCCCCTCCACCCATTTCATTTGCCTCCTTGAAAGGCAAATTGTGATTCTAAATATGTTTTCCCTTATTCCCTACTCCCTTTTTATTCACATCTTAAAAACATGCTATCACTACTTTATTTTAGTTTTATATATCCTTAGAGTAAAACATGTTTGAGTAACTAGAGATTACTTCCTTTGAACCATGGCTCTACATTTATAGACTTGATTTGATTTCTTTTACCATTTATTATTATTTTAATACTCCCTTTTTTAGACACCTGAGTCTGTTTGTATTTTCATGTACTTTTTCCATTGTTGAGTGAGGTTGGCTTGTTACTTCTCACTCACCAATGTTGTTTTTCCTTTTATGCACTTTTTACAGTGATGATTGAGTAAGGATTGTTACTGCTCACTCATCAATTTTGTTTTACTATATTTTTTCTTGCCCATCTTTTTTTAAGTAAGGATTGTCACTAATTTTACATTGATGTTTGATTACCATCCTTTTTGACATATATCTTTGGTTTGTATGGTGAGTTTTCTTTTCTTACCTAATGTTTACTTTTTTGAATGTTTAGGTCTTTAGTGTATGCAATAATAAATGCATCAAATCTACAAATCAATCCTAACTCAAAGAAGATAAATCCTACTTACACTTCTAATTGGGGAAACATTAGATAATTAGGGTCATAATCAATATAGATCTACTAGACCCAATTAGGGGATCTCTTACCATAATAATATCACTACAAAGGGTTCCAAAGCCTCTAATCAATAAAAATTATGCAATAATCTTAACTACATCCTATGTTTTCATATTCACTATACTAATAATAAGTAAAGCAAAGAAATCTAATCTAGTGCTCACCAAAGCTTGTGGCACAATATGAGGGGTTAGTAAACAAATAAAATTAAACATACATAAGAAAATACTAATTAAGCTATGTATAGGTAAAACTTTAATGCATGGAAAATAAGAGTATTATTATTAAAAATCCATTACTAATGCTACTTCTATCTACTAAAAATAGGAGCAAAGTTAGAGATACTTACCTAAAACATGAACCCATCGAAACTCAATCTCTCCCTTGGCCAAAGGGGCTTTGAAAGAGGTTGTTTTAGTTTGTAAGGATCACTAAGAAGGGCCAAAGCATCCAATGCTTCTCCACAAGACTAGATTCTCCAAATAGAAACCCTAGGCTAAGACTCCTCAAGTAGAATGGTGGAAGAATAGATTGTAAATAAGCATAAATGAATAATAATTCTTGATATCTCTCTAATAATGATGAAATGGATATTTTATATAGGTGGATTTAACCATAAACCCTTCCAAAAGTTTTGGAAAATAGGGTCGACCCAATCAACCTAGTATCATTATTGAAAAAAACTCACTAGGTCATCCAAGAGCTGACCTAGACCTTGAATGAGTCTCACCAATAAGAGTACACTATGAACCCAATTGACCTTTTTATGTAAACTATTGAAATGGGTTTTAGGTTAGGAAAAGGGGTATAGAAGTTGGGAAAAGACTAGAGGAGTGTAAAAAAATGAGTAATACATAAGGGATTATTTTAGGAGCTAGTTGGATTGGTAATAAGTGGCAATAAGTGACAATAATTCTATGAAACACCAATGGTCTACCTACCCCTTTCTCAATGCACCTCTTACGACGTGCACTCAAAGACACTAAAATTTGATGGGTTCTTATAAGATACAAATCATCATTAATTGATAAAGTGTGAAAATATTATGTGTATACATATGCCCCAATAAAATCATGTCATGTGTCACTCAGGTGCAATAGGGGATGGTGCGTTAAGAAAGAACATGGTAACACATAACACTGAGGCTAAAAAAGGTTGTATTTTAAATCAAAAATAACTATAATTAAATGATGGAAAATGAAATATCTAAAAAATATAATTTAATGTGTACCTTGACTTACCTTTATCATTGGATGGTTGTCTACTATGTTTCTATTTTTGATTGTGTAGGGTGCAAAGACTGCATTTGAAAAACCCACGAATATAAAACTAAAGAGCAAAAACTAACAAATGTAGGAAATCCAAGATAATTGGTGCTATGTGGATACGATGTACTTATAATTTTGGTAAGATAGGGTGACAAGTGCTATCTTATATCAAATTACTAAGTCAAAATTTAGAGTAAATCAGGTAACCAAAAAGCCAAGGCTACTAAAGACCAAAAAACACAACCAATTAAACCTTAAATAAGAAAGGAAAACTTACCAAATCAAACCATGGATACATATCAAAAATATGGTAATCAAACATCAATGTGAAAGTAGTAAAATTCCTTACTTAAAAAAAGATGGGCAAGCAAAAATTTTAAGACAACGTTGATGAGTGAGAAGTAACAATCCTTACTCAATCATCAATGGAAAAAAGTGCATAAAAGGGAAAATAGCATTGGTGAGTGAGAAGTAACAAGCTAACCTCACTCAACAATGAAAAAAGTATATAAAATTAGAAACAAACTTAGGAATCTGAAAAAAGGGTTGGTACAATAATGACAAATGGTAAAAGAGATCAAAATATGTTTAGAAATGTAGACATGGTGTAGAGAAAGTAATCCATAATTACTGAAACATTTTTTTTCTCTAAGGATAGATAAAACTAAAACAAAGTAGTACTAGCATGTTTTTAATATGTGAATAAGAAGGAAGTATAGAAGAGGTAAAATAGATTTAGAATCAAACATGCCTATCAAGGGGGTAAATGAAATGGGTGGAAGGGAAAATGAAGGAAAAACCAAGGTAGAGGAACTCTTTATCAAAGTCAAGACACTCAAATTAGGCTTATCAAAATAAGAGGACTTTCAACCTTAAGGACTTTTAATAACTTATCTTAGCCACACAAGTCATAGGTCAATAAATGAAGTATGTATATCATCTCATGAAAATTAAAATGGACCTACCTTCCCAAAACATGTTCTTCATTCCTCAGGACCCCTTACAGAGTCATCAGTCTAGTACGAAGGTTGTGTAATTGCATGAGAAAATAGGTAGCACCATAAATTTTATTGACTTCTTTTATTCCAATCTACTAGTCTACCACACTCCAATGGACTTCCATTCTATTATGAGGCTAAATATGGAGTTTTAGCTTCAATTGGAGATAGGAGATGTGCATATAATCATGTCTTTTGGTGTGATGTTTGATTTCTGGATTTGTTTGTTGCATTTTATATATCATTGCCTTTTATTTAAAATGATTTAGCTTTTAAATTTCTTGATGGATTTTTCTATTCCTCCTACATACGTATTTTTAAAACCAATCATGGGTGTTTAAATATGACTTATATTTGAATACTTAGGACTTAGTTGCTAAGAGAGATAAACTTAGAGAGCATGGTGTCTAAGAGTCTTGAAAAGTTAGGTGAAATAAAAGTGATATCTTGAATTTGATCTTATTTTATCCAATGTGGAGTGAAAGGAAAGGAAATATAGAGGAATGAAACATGAAATAATTTAAATTACTTCAAATCATAAAAATGTGATAAAGGGCAGAAAAAAGGGATACAATACATAAAAGTGTGATTCCTTATCATAAGAATGAGGAAAATGTAGGAAAACATGCTAACATATATTATTATACAAATTTCATCTATCAAAATAAAAAAAAACAAAGAGCAAGAACTTGTAACCATTACCAAAAACATTCTAGAAAAAGAAGGACAAGATGATGATTTTATGAGGAAAGCTAGTGTTAAAGGTACAATAATTAAGAAGGGGGTGAATCAGTGATGCTAAATAATCCAAACTTAAATTCTAATCCTTTCAAACCCTTAACTAAATAACATTATCATCCATGAAGCATACACATCATTTATAGAAATAAACAAGAAAGATAAGTAAGATCACACACATAAAACAATATCTATGTGGGAAACCCTATTAGGGAATAAAACCCACTAGAACCTATAAAATATACTATAATCCTATAATAATAAGATCCAAATTTAGACCAGCACCAACTGATCAAGGAGCACCCATCTCTTAATCTAATGAGACACCCATCCCTTAATCTAATGAGATACCCATCCCATAAAGATGAACCAACCCCCTAGGCAACCAAGCACCCACTCAACTACCTTGATCTGATCTCCACCTTTGATATGATGTCTTCTATACTTTATGATGGACTTACCTTGCTTGCACTCTTCTTCACCCTTATATCTCTCTCAAACAACTCATCACATACCCTCAAACTTGATCATACAATCAGTGCATCCAAATACCCCTTTTGGATCATACTAGGATTCTTCGCTCATCCTCAGTATGCTCTATACTTCAGCCCATCCGTTGAGTACACTCCTTATATTCTCTTTCATTCATCTCTATATTCTTCTCTCTCAATAAATCCACATCAAGTCTTGAAACCATTGCCTTGGTCTTCACTCTTTATAGAGTCTTCATGAATATCAACTTCTAGGTTGGCCATAATACTTGTCTTAACCCTTAATAACTCTAACATGGTGATACATATCTCAAAATCATCCTCATAGGTTGGCCATAGCATCCATGGGTCACACTTAAGTAGTTACACCTTTTAATTAGGCCTTAGTAGCCCTTATAGGTCTCATAGAGACCTATTTCACCTTTAGCACTTCACCAAGAAAAATAAGAACATAAGATCACTTTAAAATACATGGGTCCACTCCATATGACCTCTAAGACATCTTCAAATGAATACTCCCACCAAAACACTCTTCTTCTAAAGCAAAATTTACTTAAACATAATTTTGTATGTACAACCACCATGAATGGACATTAGTTAACTTTGGATACACATATCTACACTTTTTAAAAAAATTATACCTTCTAATAAAGTTTTATAGATGTGCCTTTAAGTCTTCTTCAAATTTTATTTTTACCCTATCATCAAATTATGCATATATCAAAAGTTATAGCTCAAATGTAGTAGACTGGTTCTCCTTCACAAATTTGAATAATTAAATTCTAATGGTCACTATGTAAATGTTAAACTTAGAATACTTTGACATAATATCATGCTCCCTAGAAAAATTTAACAAATGTGCTCCGTTGATCTCCTCAAAATTAACCTAGTCTCTACATTGCAATGCTCACCATTGATCTTAGATCCTCGCTTCTATGATTGTGCCACCTAGTATCTCTACATGCCCTCTACATATCCTATAATCAATCTTCTAATGAACTTCCACCACTTGGAATCCTCATGTGAAATCTTGACTACTTAACTTAATATGCTCTATTGGACCATAATTTTCATGATCACACACTCACTATTGAACTCTATCTGACAGGTTTCACACTCACCATTAGATTTGTTGCTCAAACTCCATGATTGTGACATATGTCATTAGCATGTGAATATTGACTATTTGACTTTGAACCGTGCCATTGTATCCTTATTCAATCAGATTAATTTCTCATATTTAGCTTTGTAATTCCATTAAATGCTCACTATAGATCCTCAATAATTCAAATTTGGCAAAGTATGGGAACTTGTGAACTCTGGCTAAGAAGCCAACTTGACACCTTAATAAATTTTACTATGCTCAACATCATGAACTAAAATTTGAACCACATGATTAAATCTCATATGCTAATTCATCCATGTATCAAAATATTCTTGAAACCTTCCCACATGTGAAATATGATGTCATCAAATTACTTACTTGGCCTTGTCTGTCAAGATGACTACTTAAACTTAGACATTCATATAATTATTCTAATGAATTACCTTCACTTCTATAAGCACCTTAAATACTTATAACACCCCATAAGGTATTTTTAACATGTCAAAATCATCAATATCATCCACCATCTACCTATCCAAGTTAAACACTGAATAACCATGCAAGAACACTGAAGCTCATTCAATCACACTTAATCATTGTCATCCTAGCACACATGACACCTCATCAACATCCTTAGTCACCTTGGAGACATCATTGACAAGCTTCCAATAATCTCCCCCTTTTTCATTTATGTCAAAAACCAATAAAAAACTTATGATCAACCTCTATCTCTCTTTTCAATCACTTTCTCCCCTTTGACACAATGACAAAGTGGGCTCAACTCCTAATCTTTTAGACCTAAAAAGACTTCAAGGAAAAATAATAGGAAAGGACCACCTCTAAGAAATGATACACACTCCCCCTAAATTTGTGCATATGTTTTCTTAACTTAAGATTCTCAATCATGTTTTATGACTACACTGTTCTTTGATCATACATATCTTCTATAAAGATAAAACATACATGAACATCAAAAATTGTATGAACTTACCTTGAAAACATTAAGAGGGACTCACCCTAAGTCACCTAAGCTTAAGAACTCTTTTGAGAATCTTCAAACCATTTCCAATAATAATGAATCAACATAATTTCCTTCATAGCTTCTCTTTCAAATTCTACTACATAGTCCTCTGATCCTAGGACCAGACCATTAACAAAAATCCCCCTTTACCTATGCATGAGGATTTAATACATTGTCAAAAAACCTAACTTAGTTTGATCAATTCATCATATTAACATGCTTGAGTTCACATATATAATAGACTTATTTATTTATTCATCATGACTGGAACATCTCACATATGTTCCCCCTCACATCATGTATAGTGATTCAAGCCTTTAAAACTATCTAAGTTAGCTCCCCTTAACTCCATGCTTCACCTGGATAATGACATCTTCAAAAAGTCTTCTCAATGAGCTAGATATACCAATAAATCTTCAACTTTGTCTATACCTCAGTCAAAACTCTTATAGAAACATCTTATCTTCATAACATTGTGACCTCCATGGCATACTTGGCATCTATAGAACTCTGAGACCTTCCATATGTTATCAAAAATGTAACAATACATTCTCCCCATACTAGATATCAACCTTGTCTTTAGTCTTTCAACATTTGATCAATCAATTTAAACAATTGACAAGTTCTTACCTTTAGGACCAAAAACCCTGAACATACCTTGATCACATTTGAACAAGATCAACATACCTTTCTATGAAATATAATAGCTTGACAACTCACCATCCTTGATCAGACACTTAGAAACCTGCATTCTCTACCTGTAGACCTTTAAAACTAACATCTTCATTCTTCACCATTTGACCAACTAGAACATCTTTTAGATTTGATCAAAACTTTGAATTTAGGATCACTATTTCTAAAAATATCTTATCATGTCCTTCCATAGTAAACCAACACATCTAATGACCTTTCTTATCCTAAAAAATTAACTAAATCTCAACTAGCATCCACCATGATTCTTCTTTCTTTTCAAGTGTCTCCTTGAATCTTAGATATAGACACCCTGACCCACAATGTCCTAAAATAATGTGAAACTAGGAGTTGCCCATAACTCCTCATATTACTTATCCTCCTTGGTCATCTAAAATTTATAGTTATTTTTCTCATGCTTAAGAGAACCAACTTTCTCATCTAATAAATAATTCTCCTTCTCTTCTAATCTTAAATTGATAATATATGGAGACAAAAAATATTCATGACATACCTCATCACTAGACATTGACAACTAATTTTTTTCACATGAAACTTGTTCAACAATAGCAAGATGTTTACTTAGATCTATACACACGTCCCTTAACTACCATCTTGGTCTTCTCCTTGAGCTTGTTCTCTTCATTCACAACATGAGTAGACAATGAGAGATATTGGAATTATTTAGCCTTTGTATCATTCTCTACCACATCAAATAGACCACTTGGACCTGTAGATTCATCATGACTAACACTTAGCACTTTTGGTTTCCATGAGTTGACTAGCCTTCTTCCTTGCACTCTAGTAGTCTAATTAAACTTGTTTTGACATGGATAACCTTTGCTTTCAGTACCTAGAAATGTGACCAATCGTATCATAGTTGTATGAAACTACTCTTTTTGAAAGAAACTCAACTTTCCTTAATTTTATTTGGACAATATTTTTCAAAATTCCCCACATCATGATAGTTGAATCATTAAACCTTGCTTACACCACTTGACTAATAATTCCACTCATTCTTAGCAAGTCTTCTACACTCTCTAGCCCTATGACCAAATTGATTGCAAGTGTAATAATAACCATTGAATTTAGCATACCTCATGGAATTTGGTTGTTCAATCTAATTTGTCTTCATTCCATGATCAACTTTTTACCCTCAATGTCTAATTATCTTTATTCACATTAGTCTTCACCTTGTCTTGAGTTATATTCTTTTGTTCTTCTTTATAACTAGGTCTAGTTCTATCACTAGCATGCTTTTAACCATTCAGAATGTTGTTTAGATCACTTAAACTCTTTTCAAACATCATAAATAACTTCATCTTACTAGATGTCTTTTCTAACTCATCTTTTAATGACTCATTTTTAATCATATACCTTGAATACTCATCTTATTTATCTTTTAGGCTTGTAGACATGACTTTTAATTAACAGATACTTGACTATATCATCATACTCCTTGGTGTCTTCATTCATTCTTGCTTCAAACACACTAGATTGCTCTTCATATTCTTTGATTTGAGACTTGATTTTCTTGTTAATCTTCTTCTCAATCTTCAGTTATTGAATAGCATTCTTCAATTCAGTGTCACAATCCTCCTTGTCTTCTTCATTATCTATATCACTCCAAGTAGACTCTTTTTTATATGAGCAAATTCCTTCCTCAGCCATGTATAGGACTTCATCTTCAATATCAAACTCAGAATCATTGTCTTCACTCTCATATGATGATCTATAATCTTTATTGGTGTAGAGAATCTTCTTGTTCTTGAAGGACTTATTCTTGTTGTCATACTTTGTGAATCCTTTCTTCCTCTTATTAGACTTGAATGTCTTCTTACCTTCATCTTGGATTTCACTATGCTCTTCATCATCTTTCTTCTAATGCTTATGAGGGAACTTTTTATGAAAGTGTCCTACTTCTCCATAATTGAAAATTTGAAGGGTAGTTTACCCTTATAGTTCCTTGATCCTATTTTCAATTTACTTGTAAATAAATCTATAGTTCATTATCAGATATCTCATTATACTTGACTTCCTTATCTTGATATATTTTCTTACTTGGCTTCATTTCTTTATTAAATGTTTCTTCCTCATTTGGTAATTATTCATCATTGAATATCATCTCATAGGCAATGAAGATGCCATGCAATTCATCCATCTTCATTTGAGTAAGATCATGATTTTATTCTACAGTAGACACTTTAGAATCAAACTTGAGGGAGAGATATCTTAATACCTTTTGTAATATAGTAGCTTCTTTAAGCTTCTCTCCAAAACCTCTAATAATTTTCACAATCTCATCAATTATATGCAAAAAAGATGCCATAGAATCTTCTTCCTTCATCTTGAGACTCTCAAATTGTCTTTGGTGAGTCTCTAACTTGGCCAATTTAACCTTTGAATCCCTTTCATAAATGATTTGTAATTTGTCCCATATCTCTTTAGTAGATTTACAATGAATTAACTTGTTGCACTCAGTCTCTAAAAGAGCATAGGTGATGGCATTCATTGCCTTAGAATTACTCTCATACATCTTCTTATCAGTTGCACTAGTTGTAGGGGTTAGGTGGTCCATCCATAATAGATTACCAAATGTCAAACCTTATTGACGTGATATAGGTATTCATCCTTTCACTCCAAAAAACATAATTGGACCCATTAAACATTAATGATTACTTTCTAAAGAAACCCTACATTTGTTGACTTGTCATATTATACCTTGGATCACCTTTAAATGGTAAAACTTATAACAAAAGTCCTACTCTAATACTAATTGTTAAAGGTAAAATCACTGAGAGGGAGAGTGAATCAGTGATGTTAGATAATCCAAACTTCAATTCCAATCCTTTCAAACCCTTAACCAAATAACATTAACATTTATGAAGCATACACATGATTTATATAAATGAATAAGAAAGATAAGCAAGATCACACACATAACACAAGATCTACATGGGAAACTCTCTTGGGGAATAAACCCATTGGAACCTACAAAATGGATTACAATTCTATAATAATAATATCTAAATTTAGACAAGCATCAATTGAACAAGGAACACCCATCCCTTAATTTAGTGAGATACCCATCCCATAAGGAGGAACCAACCCTCTAGGCAACCAAACACCCACTCAATTACCTTGATCTAGTCTCTACCTCTGATTTAATGTCTTCTACACTTGATGATGGACTTATCTTGTTTACACTCTTCTTCACCCTTCTATCTCTCTCAAAAAACTCATCATACACCCTCAAACTTGATCATGCAAGCAATGCATCCAAACACCCCTTTTAGATCATACTAGGCTTCTTCCCTCATCCTCAATATACACTATAATTCAACCCATCCACTAAGTACACTCCATATGATCTCTTTCCTTTGTCTCTATAATTTGATCTCTCAATACATCCACATCAAGTTTTGAAACCATTGCCTTGGTCTCCACTCTTTATAAAGTCTTCATGAATATCAACTTCTAGGTCAGCCATAATACTTGTCATAACCCTTAAGACTTATAATATGCCAATACATATCTCAAAATCATCCTCACAGGTTGGCCATAGCATCCATGGGTCACACTTAAGTAACTACACCTTTCAATTAGGCCTTAGTAGCCTTTATAGGTCTCATAGAGACCTATTTCCCAATTATCACTTCACCAAGAAAATTAAGAACATAATATTACTTTCAAATACATGGGTCCACTCCATATGACCTCTAAGACATATTCAAATGAATACTTCCACCAAAACACTCTTTTACTAAAGCACAATTTACTTAAACATAATTTTGTGTATACAACCACCATGAATAAACATTTAATCAAATTTATATCTACACTTTTACAAATACTCATACCTTATAATAAAAAAATTGGATGTACCTTGAAGTCCTTTTCAACTTTTATTTTAACTTCATCATCAAATTCTACGTATATCAAAAGTTATAGCTTAAATACTACAGACTGGTTCTCCTTCACAAATTTGAATATTTAAATTCTAATGGTCACTATATAAACACTAAAATTTAAACACTTTGACATAATCTCATGATCCTTGATAAATTTTAACAAATGCACTCTATCGATCTCCTTATAAGTAACCTAGTCTTTACCTTACAACACTCACCATTGATCTTAGATCCTCTCTTCTATAATTATGCCACTTGGTAGCTTTACATGCCCTCTGTGTACCCTATAATCAGTCTTCTAATGAAATTCCACCACTTGGAATCCCCATATGAAATCTTGACTATTTGACTCAATATGCTTTGTTAGATCATAATCTATATGATCACGCGATCACTATTGACCTTTGTCTGATAGGTTTCACGCTCATCATTAGATATGCCACTCAAACTTTGTGATTGTGACGCATGTCACTAGCACATACAATCTTAACTATTTAACTTTGAACCATGTCATTGGATCCTTATCTAGTTATATTAATTACTCACCATTAGATCTTTAATTTGATTAAATGTTCATCGTAGGTCTTCAATAATGCAAATTTGGCTATGGGAACTTAGTGAATGCTACTTGAGAAACCAACTTTGCACCTTAATAAATTTTGCTACATTCAACCTCATGACCTAAAAATTAAACACATGATCACCTCTCATAGGGTAATTCATCCATATATCAAACTTCTCCTAAAACCATCACATATGTGAAATATTATGTCATCAAACTATTTACTCAACCTTATCTGTTAAGATGACTACTTGAGCTTAGACATTCATAAGACTATTTTGATGAATTCCATTCACTTCCATAATCACCCCAAACAATTATAACACCCCTAAGGTCTTTGAAACATATACAAATCATCAATATCATCTACCATCTACCTATCCAAGTCAAACACTGAAGAAGCATGTAGGAACACTGAAGCTTATTAAAGCACACTTTGTTATTATCATTTTAACACACATGATACCTCATCAACATCCTTGATCACCTTGGAGATATCATTGAAAAACCTATAATATCCAAGTCCTATCCATGGTCTTACATTAAAACTTATAAAATTAAAACCCATGAGGGTGCCAATAATATTAGAAAATAAATGGGATATGAAAAAGATGGTATTTATAAAAAAGGCCGGGTCATATCCATGGTCTTACAATATAACTCATAAAAGATAAACCCAATGGGTGCCAAAAATCATGTAAAAATTATGGAAACAAATAAGATAAAATTACATCATGAGGAAGATCGGGTCCTATCCATAGTTTTACAATGCAACTCATGAGAAAAAGGGAGAAACCAAAAGACCAAAAGGGAAGGTCTAAGGTTTGTGAAAGGAGAGAATTATTGTAAAGGGTCAGACCTATGTAAGTATCCTAAAAAGAGTGTTAGATATATATCATATTAAAATCAAGAAAATAAGGGAAGAATCCTACACTAATGTCTATATCAAGGATGAGCATGTGAGAGACAAGCTTATGTCTTGGAAGGTTTTTTAAAGTTGAATTAGTTTGGTAGTATGCTAGGTCGAATAAGAGTGGGCATCACAAGATTCCCTAATGGGTAAGTGGATATAGGTATGGGCATTGAAGGATTCCCCAAAGTCTGAAATTACATGAGGGTGGGCATCAAAAGATGCACCAAATGCTATAGTAATGTGTGGATGGGCATCGTAAGATGCCCCAAAAGATGAAGAGTGGAAGAAAAGATAGGAAAAGATAAGAAGCAAAGAAAACCCCATATAGTATCTAAATGGATTCAGGTTGTCTAAGAAGATTTTATAGGGGATTTCATGATGTTGGATAAAAGGAAAAGGATGCTAATCAATAAGAATGAGAGGCAAAGATAAAATAACCAAGTTGAATAGATAGAGAACTAAGTTGGATAGATAGGACAATAGTAAGAGTACAGAGTCAATTGGGTTGACCTAGTATTAAAAAATAGGAAAACATAGCCTAATATGGGTATAACGTCAACCAAGTTGACCTAGTACTATAACCTAACTGGTAAAAGGGATATAGAGTTAACCAAATCAACTTAGTACTGTATGCAGGAAGGAAGAATAGTTTGTAAGAGACTATGTCAAATAGAATGATAGTGTAATAAAAATAAGGGAAGATTTTAAAATGTACTTTAAATCAAGAAATGAAAGCAAATACACAAGCAATTTGGTCAATAAAAATGATCTAATTGAGGCACACAACATAAAACCTTGCACCAATGTTGGCCAATGTAAGTTTTTATAATACAACATATAATGAGCAAAGAGAAAGTATTCCATTGAAATTAAATGATAACTAAATCATCATCATTAATGTTGTTAAATTATTATAAAATGTTAATTTAAGTGTGAAAGAGAATTTAGTTGAAAGTAGGGAACTAGAAAACAATCTACGAATGGTTTCAAGACATTTAAACTGAAAAGGATCTATGTTGGAAATGGTATTGGCTTGGTATTGGGGCCTACCCCCTCACTTCACATTCTTGCATCGATAAGGGTGATGGGTGATTTGCCAATATATACCATTAATGACATATTTATACTTATCTAAAAAACCAAGTCAGATTTCCCTTTGGTGATGAAATCCAAGTAAGGTAGGCCTTGGGTAGACAACTATTTAAATGCATTTTGAAATTATGTGATTTAGTAGTGTGTGTAAGAAAGAGAAAAATAGTGCAACTAAATGGTAAATTAGAAAACCACCTAATTAGACTATGTGATCTACTCTAAGCATGCAAATAACTAAAAGTGAAATTGTGAACTAATTTTTAGCATATAGTTGTTAATTCCAAATTTAAGCATAGTGCAAAGTTAGTTCATATGATAGTGTATGCAAAAATTACAGAATAGAGTTGATAGTACCGCTACTATACTATAAAATCAAGAGTCCTTAAGATCTAAGTAAACCTAGTCTTTTAGATAGAAGATAGAATATAGAACTAGGTTGACTAGGTTGACCTAGTTTCATGTATGATTGTAGTTTTGAAAAAAAGAATTGTAAAGAAGAACTAAATTGAAAAAGAGAGATATAAAGGAACCTTGGTGGTTTGGAAAATGTTGAGGACTATGAAATTTCTATTAAAGTTCCTTGAATGCTGCTTGAAATTTATGCCAACTTTTTCAACTTATTCAACCTATTTTTAAATTTTTCTTATTTGTTGAAGCCTATTAACATGACTATACCAACCTAGTCGACATGGTTTGTTATCTGGAAGCTGACTATGATACTAATTCATCTTAAATGACCTAGTTTAGTGTTATAGAGGTGAATAAGAGACTAAGCCAACCTGTATAACATATTTTATTTTATATAAGTGAATAAGAGTACTATGTCAACCTATTTGATCAAGTAACCTATATCTGATGAAGACCTACATAAAAATAAAAAATCTATTTTGATGTGACTGTGTGTTAAACTTGTGCACGGACATTAGAAACTATACTGACCTTGTTGACCTAGTATTCTAAATATATAAAAATAATAAATAAAATTATAGAAATGGAAAATATGAAATAAAGCCTATAAGGGTTAGATTTATGTTAGGTTTGCCAAAATGTATGCAATAAGAAATGCATCAGATCTACAAATTAATACTAACTTAGAGAAGATAGATCCTACTTATACTTCTAATTGGGGATACATTATATAATCAGAGTTATGACTAATATAGATCCACTAGACTCACTTAGGGGATCTCTTACCATAATAAGATCACTAAGGAGGGTTCCAAAGCCTCTAATCAAGTAAAACTACACAATAACCCTAACTAAGTCCTATGTTTTCATATTCACTATACTAATAACAAATAAAGAAAATAAATTTAGTCTAGTGTTCACCAAAGCTTGTGGCATAATATGAGGGGTTAATAAATAAATAAAATTAAACGTGCATAATAGAATCCTAATGAAGTTATGTATAGGTAAAACCCTAATGTAATTTTGTTGACATCAATTACAATTCGTTTGACATCAATTACAATATTCCAACAATCTCCCCCTTTGTCATTGATGACAAATATGTAGATAAACTCCCCTTGTTTTATTTTTCCTCCTTTACTCTCACTTTCATTAATTATCCCCCTCTAGCATCAAGGGCAAAGAGATGTTCATTATGTATACACATAATATTTCCAAACTTTATCAATTATTGATGCTTTCTATCTTACAGGAACCCATCAAGTCTTAATCTCTTTGAGTGCATGCCCTAAGGGGTGTACCAAGAAAGGGGTGGGTAGACCATTAGTGATTTTTAAGATTTTTGTCTCTTATTTATAC
The DNA here is from genome assembly GCA_037957365.1 of Torreya grandis. Lineage (NCBI taxonomy): Eukaryota > Viridiplantae > Streptophyta > Pinopsida > Cupressales > Taxaceae > Torreya > Torreya grandis. The sequence continues at coordinate 174,509 of JARHVA010010024.1, forward strand.
TTATTACCAATCCAACTGACTCTTAAAAACACTCTCCTAAACTTTTCCTCCTATTTTCACCCTCCTCTAGTCATTTACAACCTTCATTATCCCTTTCCCTAACCTAAAACACTTTTGTCAATTTATATGACTATTTTGTCCAAATCAACCTTGTATTCTCACTGGCAGAGCTTACTAAGAACTAAGTCAGTCATGGCTGACATAGTTCATTATCTAGTATGTTTTTTGTCAATTTCAATAATAGGTCAACTAGGTCGACCTTGTCTGTTGAAACTTTTGAAAGGGTTTAGGGTTATATATATATATATAAACACATCCATTTTTTCATTCTTAGAGAGATAGTAAGAGTTAGTATTCATTTTTGCTTCTTTACAATCTGCTCTTCCACCATTCTACTTGAGGAGTCTTAGCTTAGGGTTTCTACTTGGAGAAGAATCTAGTCTTATGGAGAAGTCTTGGATACTTTGGCCTTTCTTAGTGATCCTTACAAACCACAACCACCTCTTGTAAGGTATTTTTGGCCAAGGGGGAGATTGTGTCTCGGTGGGTTCATCTTCCAAGTAAGTATCTCTAACTTTACTCATTTTTTAGTAAATAAAAGTAACATAAGTAATGGATTTTTAATAATATTACTCTCTCCATACATTAGGGTTTTACCTATACATAGCTTAATTATGATTCTCTTATGCATGTTTACTTTTAATATTTATTACCCCCATTTTTTTCCACAAGCTTTGGTGAGCACTAGATTAGATTTTGATTTACTTGTTATTAGTATAGTGAATATAAAAACATAGGACCTAGTTAGGGTTATTGCATAGTTTTGCTTGACTAGAAGCTTTGGAACCCTCCCTAGTGATATTATTGTGATAAGAGATCCATTTATTAGGTCTAGTGGATCCATATTAGTCATGACCCTAATTATCTAATGTATCCCCAATCAAAAGTGTAAGTGGGATTTATCTTCTCCAAGCTAGGGTTGATTTGTAGAATCTGTTACATTTCCCATTGCATACACATTATGCTTCCATCCATAAATAAATCATGGAAAACATCCATTTCATCTTCTTGAACATCACCACAATTGAATGATTATCTTTCTACTCTTCCTTATCTTTTTTCATAAGGACTTATTATTTTCTCATTTTTTCTCCTTAAATTTGATAAAATATAGGATTTTGACATGATCTACATCCACTATATTATCTCTAGATGATAAAGTGGTATTTCCTCTTCTCCACTTCCCTTTATATCTTTATATCATACTCTATATGCTCATTAACACTCCTATCTTGTTCACTTGCTAGATCTAAGCTGCCTTCTAAAATATGCACTTGACACTAGCCCATGCCTATTGTAAGATGTTCTACACCCTAACTGATTTCATTCTACTTTGTTTCTACTTCTCTAACTTATTTCTAATAACAATACCATAACTTATGTCATCACTCTCATAAATAATATTCATTAGTTGATCTTTCTCTTTGTCTTCTAAATGCATATCACCAAATAATCTATAGATCTAAAAGATAATGCAATGATTATCTCCCCCTAAATTTGTATTTATTATTAGCTTAGTGATACCTCTTATGCATGAAATATTATTTTCACAATCATATGTCTCTCCTTATTTTCTTTCTCCACTTATTTTTCCATACTTTTAAAGTTTATTCTTTTTTTTTACTCATGGCTTACACTTTCTTATTCTACCTAGGAAGTTTCATAAAACCACTTCTATAGAAGTGTGTTGTATGTATAAAGTTTTTAAACTTATAGCATCTAACATTATAATATATTAAAGGAGTATATGGATTCTAGTTTCTATTTGAAGACCCATAAGTGCCTTTTTCATAATTCCATGCATATTCATTTCTTGCATGTGCATTACACTCTATTGCTCTATGACCAAATTGATTGTAAGAATAAGAATAACCATAGAAGTAGCTTGTGTACCTTATCACTTTATTTTACCTTGACAAAAATGATATTCTAAGATCTCTAATAGGGATGTTCTTACCTCTATTTTATAAATGAGGAAGATTGACATGCTTTGTCTTATTTTCATTTTCTATATTCACATACCTCTTGAGTTCATTTACATATCTCTTTGGCTTCTCTATATTTACTTTATTTTATAAGTTTTATATTTTGAAATTTTCCCTTTTTAGTGTTCTTTTGGTTCTCATCATAACTAATGCCATATTTAATGAAAAATGATATTTGAATATTTAGTATGTTACTCAACACTTCGGTACTCTTCTCAAATTTGATATGTTATTCAACTCATTTGTTATCTTCTCCAATTCTAATTTCCAGGCAATTATTTTAGATTCTTGTGTTTTTCACTCATCCTCCTTTGTTTTTAATTTGGTTCTTATTTCCTCCTCGATCCTTTTCATTTCCTCTAATTGATTGTTTGGGCCACTAATAACCTTGTCTAATTCTTCAACATTTTGTATCATCTTTGTTTTCAATGCAATATCTTCCTCTTCATATTTTTTAATTTGTAATCTTTGTTTCAAATTCTTTTTCTTCAGCATTTTTATCTCTCACAAGGGACAAATCAATTATTCTTCAAGATCTACCACTCCATCATTTTTGACATGATCCTCTTCTTCCAAGGCATCTATACTTACATAGGCTTTGGGTTTTGTTTCTATTTCCATGAATAGGGTTTCCTCCCTATCATTGTCTGATATTTCTTCATTGCTCTCCTCGGTTAAGATATTATCCTTTTTAGAATAGAGGCTTTTCTTGTATTTATTATAATTTTTTGTTATACCCACTTTGTTTTAAGTTTTTATTAAAGTGAGGGTTTTTTTCCTTCTTTTTCCTTTCATCATTATTATTTTCTTCATATTCACTATCATCCTTATGAGGATGCTTGGTAGCAAAATGTCCTATCTTACCAAAATTAAAGCATTTGAAGGGTAAATTACCTTTGTATTTTTTGGACTCCTTTTTAATTTTTTTGACAAATAGAGCCTCCTTTTCATCTAGTTTGTCACTGGTTTCATCACTTGATTCAATTTATTTATTTTTTCACCTTTTTTGAGGCTTTGAAGTTTTCCCCCCTTTTGGATAGTTTTTATTTTTCAGTCCTCATCTCATATTCCATGATAATTCCATGTAACTCATCCATTGTTAAATTTTTTAGATCCTTTATTTCTTCTATCATATAAATTTTTATGTTGAATCTTAAAGGTAGAGACCGTAATACCTTTTGGATGATTATATATTCTTCAAATTTTTCACCAAGCCCTATGATAATGTTGATAATTTCATCTACATGAAGTAAATAGGCCATAATTTTTTCATCCTCTCTCATCTTCAAACTTTTGAATGGTATCCTATGACTTTGAAGCTTGGTCATCTTTACTTTCTTATCTCCCTCATAAATGGTCTTAATTTTATCCAATATTTCCTTGGCTGAGTCACACTAAACTACTTTTAAAAATTTAGATTCTAACAAACCACACAAAATAACATTCATGGCTTTTGTGTTATTTTCACTATCCTTCTTTCTTATTGTATATTTTGGTGGAGTCTGTGGCACTGTGTATCTATCCAAAACTACTTTCCAAATGTCAAAACCAAGGGCCATTAGATATGTCCTCATCTTTATACTCTAGAATGCATAATTTATCTTATTAAATAATGGAGGCTTGTTGGTGGAGAAACCTTCTTAAACCTGATGACTAGCCATGTGTGCTTTTAAGATCTACCTTCCAATGGTTAAACTAATCTTGAAGGAACCTCACTCTGATACCAATTTTTGATCACACACCACACTGAGAAGGGGGGTGAATCAATGTGTAATAATAACTTATTTTATTTCTAATTAGCTTTAATAAATAAACCATTCACATAAAAACAAGTAAATGCATAACATAGAATTTATGTGGAAAATCCTCAATGGGGAAAAACCACACTTGAAAGGCTTGGATCTACTATCCAAATCTAGGCATAATATTAATAATTCTTTTTAAAAAAAAATTGTAGGAACCAACCTACTTGGAGATACCAATACCCAATGCCAAACACCAACTTATCTCTAGGCACCGATCTCTTTGAATTGAAGCACCAACTTCATTCCCAAGTACCAACTTAGAGAACGACATTGATCTTTTTATTCTAAGGTAATGATATCACTTAAACAATTTCCACCTTCTCACTATTTTTTTGTCAACAAATGATGGCACAATCAAGTTTCACTTTTCTCCCTCTTCTCTCTTTTCTTCCTCTTCTTCTCCTTCTATATAATAGAAAGAATTATTTTTTATTATTTTTCTCCAACATCCTTTCACCTTATATAGCCTTCAAAGGCTTTTCCCAATGGGGGTGTCCCATCCAAGATGCACCTCTTCACCAAAATATGTGACCATTAACATTTCTATTGATAATTTTGTTAGCATTTTCATCAACATTTATGTCATCTATCAATAATTTCATCAACATTTTTTTCAATAATTCTATTGACAATTATGTTGAAAATTATGTTAGCAATTCTATTGAAATAAATTACAATTCCTTTGACATCAATGACAATATTCCAATAGTATGGTGCAGTACCTTATTTGTATCAAGATACCATAGAATCTAAGAGTGGAATTTCACAAGTTATAAATCTAGATGATGATGATTATAAAAATCCATATTGGCATGATCCTAATGATAGTGATTATGCAGAATATGAATATGGAAATGACATAAATTATATATAAGTTCATCCCCTTAAGAAGATGTTGGGACTCTAATACCATCCTTCCTTATACATAGATCCTTCATTATCATAGCATTTTTACTTTTACATAGTGTTGTGTGTCATGTTATATATGTATAAAAATACAAATACAATAAAACATTATATAACATTAAAAAATCAGGACCTTTGCATGCTTATATGTCTTTTATCATACATCAGCTCAATTTTACACATTATTCCATACTTGATTTAAATAGTTTTATCTCTTACATGCTTCACCAGTGTACATGAGTGATTGCAGATTACATAAAATATTAGTCCCAGACTCAATTGTAGGTACTTTCACTATTACACACTTATAAATTATATTTAAACATGAGAAGTGTGGTGGACATGAGTTCATTTCTCTAGTGCCCCTCACCTTATTATTGGCCTAGTGAGTTTAAACTATCACCACTCAATTCCATAATACACGCAGTCTCCCTACAACATGTACATTCATCAACTAGCTCATTGGGGGCATATTATGCATAGGTTATACAATCATCTAACAACTTATACACTCAGTTCCTTTTCTAACATTTCATATTTTGATATTTCCCACTCACTAACATTGTGATATACTACTATTTGTCTTAGTTACTGAATATACTCAAGTTACAACTTAGCTTTTGTTGGTCAAATTACATAATCATTCATGCTTTTCATATTGCTTCCCTATCTTCATCATTTGTATGCATTACTTATTTGCTTTGAGGACATTTGAATATGACATTTTATAGTGGTTATAAGCCTTCATGTCCCTGATTTTATGCATGTAAGGACATGAACATGTCTTTGTGTATGTATGTTATGTGTGAAGACATTTAAACATATCATTTTATATGTATTTAAGCCTTCATTGTTTACTTGTATGTGGGTGAGGACATTTGAAAATATCCTCATATGTGTTTTTATTTGAGTGACAATTAAACATGTCACTTTTATGTGTCTCCTTGACCTTATATTGTATGTTTTTTGTGTTTTGTGTGTACTCTTTGATTTTGTGTGTCATGGACATGATACCTTGCTTGCTTTTCTACTCAAATTTTGATGTTATAATGGACATCATGCATAGATAAATCCCTTCTAATGCCATGATGGGTCTCATGCATTCCTCCCTACGTAGTTATATTTAGATTTACATACTTAGTTTGGTCATTCATCTACATGCCTAAGTTTTAACATCTATCTAGATAAATCTTGCTATGAATGTTGATTCCTACATGCATATCACATTGTTACTATGTTATGTTTATCTATATGATAATGACATGTTACTCCATGTTATCACTAATATTACAATTTAAATCATTATATTATAACAATCTATCACATAACTTTTTATTTTGAATTAAATTTTTACACAGACTCAATAAATCACCTTAAAATAAGGTGCATTCACAAAGGTTTGTCTTAGAGAGTATATCTCCCATATTTGTACTCAAACATATTTTGTAATGATTACATAGTTTACATAGTTTGGTCTCAGAAAGTACATAGAAAGCCATTTTTTATAAGATCACCATATTGGACAAGAGAGCTTTTTTATAGTGTCCTTCCTAGTGTTTTTATCCAATTGCATAAAATAGGTGTTTTTAAAAATTCTCAAAATATCAATTTACGTAGAATAGTATTCAATAGTTTTACAATCTTAGTTTCAAGAATCACTCAAATTTTCTTAGTTTGGGAGCAATCATGCATGACACATTGTTCTAAGTTATCACATAGGTTTGCTCATAATCACCCTTGTTTTACTCAATCTCAAAATCTATGTACACCAAATATCAATTTGGAGGCATGTGTATGGCACATTGTTTGCTCATTGCTCAACTTTTTCACCAGTATTGCATATAAAATAGTAAATTCATGTCATTTTATATGTTGTATACACCAAACCCATATTAAAGTCAATATTTTCACTAGTTTTTGCACCATAATAGAACTTTATTCCATTTGTAGTGGTTGGTTCACTATTTTCTCTAATTTTTGCACCAAAATTTTTTATTGTGATTCATATATGGATTCCAAATTCCTTCACTAATTTAGGTATGTGATGATGGATTCAATCACACTGTGAGTTATTAATCACACTCACCCACTGATTAGGATTGGATCATGCATAGTCCAATCGAAGCTATTCAATGTTAATGAAAATAAAAAGGGTCCTACCCTCTATAGTCACCATTTTTGAAAAAAATACATGAGGAAAACACAAGGTTTCACACCCCCAATCAGGTGTATTAATTCCTTGTCACTCTATATTTTCTTGTATTTAAATTTTTATATTAATCTTAAGTAAAGACTAATTTTATATATGTGTCATTACAATTTTGTTTCGAGCATAGTTCAATGTTATGGCCTACATCCATAACCCCTCTTCACAAGTAAGTTTAGGTACACACTATTTTTTTTTTTACTCTAATACTTTCATTTTGTTGCATTACTAAAAGGGGGGATGTAGACACATAAATTAACATTTAATCTAAAATTGTGCACTTGTGACCACTCTTTTACACACTTAGCTCTAGACCTATCTTAAGGATCCTTTTGATCATTATTAAACACCTTATGAGTAGAAGAATCACTCTTTTAAGCTAATAAATGGCCCTTGAGTGTACTCCATATCATATCAATCTTAGGCATATTTTAGGCCCTACCTAATGCTCAACATGATAACATTTCTCATTATACTATAGTTCTTTAGGGATTACAATGCAGTGATCTAATATCAATGGCCCCTCTCTTGTATTCCTTCCAAATAATGGCTAATATGAAAAATCAAAAGTTATGGAAAGGTTAACCTATGTCCCTAGTGACCCCCATTTGATTGAATTTCAAGTATATGACTATATAAACACATTTTAAATCATTTTACACATAATATTCTTCCACATTGAAAAATACCAAAATCATAATTGCATATTGATAGAAAAACACCTATTTCTCCTAATTATGATTGCATACAAACCTAGTATCCCAAAACTCAATTCTAAATACATATTTTAGGTCACAAGTCATAATTAAGACACTTAATAACATCAATATTGCACCAGCATCTAGTATATTACACTGGTTATTTACACATTGATGTTGCATGGCAGAACTACATGAATTTTTATCCTTTTTAGAGTATTAGTACATAGGAAACATAACACGTGGGGTATTGGTCTCGATCTCACCCAAATTCAACTACTGGCCCATTATTTTCCATTGATTTGCATTAGTATTCACATATAAAGGAGATAGGGTTTTGAAGGAAAATTAGTCACATAGTGATCTTCATAAGTGATCACAAGATATTGTACCAGATTATAGGATATGTAGATAAAGACATATAGAACCTAAAAACTCAATTTTTCTCATTGTAAGTTAATAGGAGCACTATTAGAGTGGACAAGAGTGCCACCCCTATAGTGTCCATCCTAGGGCATTATTTTCCAAGCCTTAATATAGTGCCAAATCTTTGGTCTTGATCAATAAACACTCACACTCAACAAGTATCATCCTCTGATTCCTCTCACAACATTATTTTCTAACTAATCATTTGTTATGTATTATATTTTTCTATTTTTAGTAAGTTTCTAGAATTGCATAGTTTCAAATCAATGAGTGGTTGATATTATTATATTATTCCCTCTAACTTTGAGTAGTAGTTTGTGATCTGTGATCTAAGATTTTATATTATCCCAAATTTGATAAAAAAAACTTTGAAGAGAACTTATAAGCAATTTCAACTTCGTAGCATAAACAAGGAGACATCTTTTCTAGCCTACCAACTTAAGTGAAAATCTATCCATGAGGAAATTCCAACAACTAGGTTCCATTTTAACTTTAAATAACTTCATATTGAGATAGGAAGAAGGAATCGACTAAGTTTTAGAATTCAGGATGGTAGAAATTATTTTTTGTCATGTAACTTATGTGTTAAGGAAAAAATATATCTTTTACCCAAGTTGATCTACATTGACCTGAGACCTCTGCATAATGTAATTGGATTTTTATGATGATTTTATCTTCTTGAACTGAAGCCTCTACCAAGATGAAAGTGACATCCATAAATTATTGGTGGTAAATTGAAATGTTAGGAGCTATAGACAAGACTCTCAAAATCCCACTTAATCTTACTTTCTCAATGCTTCTTCCCAAAGCTTCAAACATAAGGATCAAGAGGTAAGGAGATAGAGGGTCTCCCTACCTTAATCCCCTTTTATCTAGATAAAATATGATTGGAGAACCATTCAAAAAAACTAAAAACATAGGCATGGAGATGAAAGATGAAATAATCCCTCTAAAATTTGAATAAAAACTAGGTATTTCCAATATTTTCTTGAGATGGCTTCATGAGACCCTATCATAAGCCTTTTTTATATCAATCTTAAGGCACGTCCCTACTCTATTATATCTATCAAGGGAATGTAAGGCTTCATGAACTATCACCACATAATCTGTGATCTATCTACCAATGATAAAATCTCCTTGATGGGTGGAAATTAAATGGGTAACAAAACCTAGAGTCTAAGAGTTAGCAATTTGGATAAAATATTGTAGATGGTTTTGTAGAGACTTTTGGGTCTAAAATCTTTCAATTTTTTTGCTCCCATTTTTTTTGGAATGAGAAATAGGAAAGTATTGTTAACTTCTATAAGAATGTATCTTGAATGTAGAAATTCTTTTACTATGTCTAACACATTATTGATGCAGAAGATTGCACCCTTGGCAGGAGGCCAAGCTCCTACCTTCTTCACACAACTATGGAAACTCCCCTCTTGCCTATGGGACTAGTGAAGCTAGAGGGGAGAGTCTCTAGATGAGGGCTAGATCCCTCTGATGTTTCATTTAGGCCCTGGCTTCTCCTACTACTAACAAATAAAATGTAAAAAAGGGGGGGGTGTAAAGAGAGAGAGAGAGATGCTGAAAACAAAGCCCAAGCCTAAAAAAAGAAAAGGTGATACACCAGAAAATGTGACCCACTCAAGCCCAAACATACACTTTTCACCAAAAGAAGAACCTATACACTTCATCCATCATGAGAGAACCCTCTGCATCAGTGGATCAGGGGTCCATGGAGATACAAAGATGGAATAACTACTTGAGGTGTTCTATGATGCACTACAGCAGCCTATCCACTTCACCTATATTCCTCTAGGGACACTTCTGACAGACCTGTAAAAGGAAAATTCAAAAATGCACTAGATGTGTTGAAATCATTCTACATAAACATTAAGAAAATGACTTAATATAGAATCAAGGCATAGACACATACTAAAGATGCAAAACTCAGAATGGAGGTAAAATGTTGTGTTTTGATTCAAGGTAAAATTTGGCAGCTCTGCCTTACAAGCCTGAGAGATTTTTGGGTAGAGTTTTGCCTTAAGGCTGAGAGTCAATCTTTTTTCAAAAGAAAAGTTTACAATTTATAGAAAGAGGAAGAGAACTTGGCACTTCCTGGGAAGGATTTTGGCACTCATTTTTTGTCAGTGGCCCATGTGCCTTACGAGCATTGGGAAGAGCAAGCCACTCAAAACATCAATGAGCTGCACCCTTTGTCTGCTTGTAAGGCCACTTCTTCAAGGTGATTACAAGGTTTGTCTACTCATAAATGTGAAATGAAGAAAATTGGTTGTATTGCTAGTTGTTTGTGCCTCCCAATGGTCAATTCACAAGCACTGTATCATCTACTGAAATAACTTCTTGAATCGGTGCCTTCCTTCACCACTTGGACTATCTACTTGCTCCTACACTTGGCACTTTTGTCTTTTCTCTACCTTGTCTTCTTCCTACTCTTTTAGCCCTTGGGGGTGATCTTCTGGTGGGTCGATGTGTTCCTTGGGCCTTTTCCATGCTTGACGCTCAAACAGTTCCAAAAAACAAATAGATATTTCACTGCATTAAATTTGATGTTCACGCGGCCATCACCCAATGGCTAGTTTGCTTGCTTAAATTTGATGGCTTTCAGGATGTCACCATCCTTGGCAAAGGTTTGTCAGGTCTTTTCTGTGGCTTTTTTGCTTTGCAAGCTTTTATTTTAGGCTTTTCCTGCAAACAAAAGTCTACAAGAATTGTCTGCTCTTTATCCTTTTCTTCAAGCTCCTTCACTTTAAACTGGCAGCCTCCTTGAACCTAGTTGTTGAACCAACCTGTTGAACCAAAATTGGCTCAAGGGTTCAATCAATTCAATGGTTTAACCACAAGGCATTGAACCAAGTGATGAACTCTTGCATTGAACCAAAGGTCACTGAATCATTGAACTGAACCAAAGTGTTGAACCTAAGCCTTTGAACTAGCACATTGAACCAATCGATGATCTTTGCTAATGAACCTTGTGCTGAACTTGAACTGATTGAACCAAGCATTGAATGATCTTTCATGCACCAAAGGACAAACCTGTAGAGTCCATATAAATTTTGTAAAGTCTATAAAAATCACCAGATTCATGCAAAATCAAAAAAATGAAAATGGCCTAGCAGAGCAGGGGCAGAGGGGGACCAATTTTTGGCCTGTTGGGCAAAAAATGGTCAACAGATTAGCAAATCCTAGGGGAAGCATGCCTGTTATGCTTAAAGACTAGTTGCCTTGTAGTCCATTAGGCACAGAGTCAAATGTAACTTGAACAAATTTAGTGGCAGCCCCAAAATATCTAAGAATCAAAACATGAAGCTTCTTACCCCACACGTAAAGGAAAACACACAAGGCTAAAAACACTACTTGTGCAAATTGCACTTAGGGAAAGTAGGAAAGAAACTGAAAGCAAACTACTATATACAGCTAACTAGGAATGTTTACTTCCCCCTTGGATCAAAGGGAAAATTTCTTAAGTCCCCTTCCTAGAAAGAAGACTTATGGTGGCAGGCAAGTAGATGAATAAAAAAGAGAGTTGGTGACCTACTCCCCTTGCCTATCACCTGCACTGGCTTGTATCTAAGTGGATCAAAATCGAACATGCTTCTGACATATATGTACTCTACTTGTCCTTGGAAGCTTTTTAAATGTTGGTCCCTCATACTAGTGCTCTTCACCAAGAAATCAATAGCTATTGGCTCATCACCATAAGCCCTTTGATGTGTACAGTCCCTTTGTAATGCCTCATGGCCTGACCTGTTTCCTTTTGTTTCATTGAAGACTCTATCAGACTCATCCTCTGCTTCCTCTTGGCCTTCTTGAAGAAGGGTGACTATGATGATGTCTGAAATGGACTCATAAAATGATTGCTCATCCCACATAACATCACCTCTTTATTCAAAACTCTCTTCTTCAAGGCCTTCCTTCAGGAAGACAGACCTCTCCTTTTCCTCCTCCAACTCAGGCTCTTCAGCGTAGTCATCCTCCTCATCGAAGCAACAAGGAAGTTCATTGAAGAAGGGGGAAGAGAGCTCACCATGCTTTTGTTCCTCCTTATATTGCTAGAACATCTGCATATATGCAAGACCTGCATCTTCTCCATTACCAATGGTGTCTTCATGAGAAGCATCAATGATGATTTATTCTTCATTGTCACTCATGATAGCCCTTTGGGAAACTACAGCTTAGATCTTCTGCTCCTCACTCACCTCCTAGAGAACAAGTTCTTCCTTGAGAAGGGGTGACGTGGGATAAGCATGTGGAAGAGGAGGCAGTCCTTGAGCTAGAATCGAATGATTCTCCTCTTTTCACTTGGTCAGCACTTCATCTATATCAGGTGTGATGTGATAGCTCTCTTGGGGGTGGATAGATGGGGTGTGTTCAGACATAGAATGTGTCATTTGGTCTAAACCATCCATCACACACTGGTTGAGGAATCTCTCTCTGGATTCCAACTCTACAATTCTCCTAGCTAGACCCTCTTGGAAGAGCTTTTCCTAGAGGTCACCAGCATCATCATGAGTAGGAGCAGCCTCAGCTTCTTCAAGGTTTTGAGAAAAACCTTACTTCTCCTCCTTCCTACCCCATGATTCTACTATTTTTCCCTAGTTTAGGATCTCGTAATTGGAATTTTGCTCTTGTGAATAGGTAGCAACTTTGTTTTCTCCAAGGTCCTAGGGCTCCTCTGGAAGGTTTAAAAGTTTTATCTCTCTTTCAAGAAGCAGTCTCATCCTAGCCTCTAAATCTTCAATTGTTTGGTTAGGTTGTCCTGAAAGAGTCTTTCTTGGAGGTCACCAGCATCATCCTCTTCAAAGCTCTGGGTTGGTTTCTAGCATTCCTTCCTCTAACTCAAAATTTGCATATCATGCTAAAAATTTTGGGGAGGTTGAGGAATGCTGGGAAGAGACTGTTGATGCACCGAAAGATTTTTTAGAAGGGGAATGTGTTGGTTCGTTGTATTCCCCCCAATGGAAGATTCATGATCTAAGGAGTTTAGAAGGTTTATCTCCATGGGAGGTTGTTCTAATGCCCTCTAGTGTTGGAAAGCCAGGTGCACAAGATTGAGAGCAGATGCATTAGATGAGCTAGAGTGAGCAAGTGTTATTTGATAGAAAGGATTTGGTGCAAAAGAGGGGGCTTTCTTTAGGATAGGAGAAGGCACGCAGGGTTGACTACCTTGGATAAATGGATTTATCCATTTTTCTACCTCCTCCTCCATGGATTGTAAGGCTTGAGCTTGCCTAAACAAACACTCCTCTTTATACATCAGCTCCTGCTGATATCCATACAATTCCTCCAGTCTATCAATCTCCATCATCTGCTTCTCAAATTCTAGGGCCATTTCCCTTATTGTTGAAGGGCAACTAGGAGAGTTGCTTGAGGTGATTCTATGAAAATCTTGAGCTTGATCAAAGTCATATGGAGGAAGACAAGACCCATGATTTTGTGCAAAGGAATTATACATACAAAAGTGATTTCTAATGGCACCAGGCTGCTTAACCAGTAGATTCAACTCAGAGTCACCATTGGTGTCGATGCAAAGCCTCCAAAGGCTGGTCGGTTGAAGAACACACCAAAAATTCTTCAACTCTTTGGACACAACTTATCCTAGTTGGTCCCATTGGGTGTGCCAAAATTGTTGATGCAAAAGATTGCACCCTTGGCAGGAGGCCGAGACCTTGCCTTCTTCACGCAACTATGGAAACTCCCTTCTTGCCTATGGGACTGGCGAAGCTAGAGGGGAGAGTCTCTAGATGAGGGCTAGCTCCCTCTGATGTATCATTTAGGCCCTGGATTCTCCTACTACTAACAAATAAAATGTAAAAAAGGGGGTGAAAAGAGAGAGAGAGAGATGCTGAAAACAAAGTCTAAGCCTAAAAAAAGAAAAGGTGATACACCAGAAAATGTGACCCACTCAGGCTTAAACATACACTTTTCACCAAAAGAAGCACCTATACACTTCATCCGTCATGAGATAACCCTTTGCATTAGTGGGTCAAGGGTCCATGGAGATACAAAGAGGGAATAACTACTAGAGGCATTCTGAGATGCACTACAGCAGCCTATCTACTTCACCTATATTCCTCTAGGGACACTTTTGACAGACTTGTAAAAGGAAAACTCAAAAATGCACCAGACGTGCTCAAATCATTCTATAGAAGCGTTAAGAAAATGACTTAATATAGAATCAAGGCATAGACACATACTAAGATGCAAAACTCAGAATGAAGGTAAAATGTTGTGTTTTGATTCAAGGTAAAATTTGGTAGCTCTGCCTTACAAGACTGAGAGATTTTTGGGTAGATTTTTGCCTTAAGGCTGAGAGTCGATCCTTTTTCAAAAGAGAAGTTTAAAATTTATAGAAAGAGGAAGAGAACTTGGCGCTTCCTGGGAGGGATTTTGGCACTCATTTTTTGTTAGTGGTCCATGTGCCTTACGATCATTAGGAAGAGCAAGCTGCTCAAAACATCAATGAGCTGTGCCCTTTGTCTGCTTGTAAGGCTACTTCTTCAAGGTGATTACATGGTTTGTCTACTCATAAATGCAAAATGAAGAAAACTAGTTACATTGCTAGCTGTTTGCACCTCCCAACGGTCAATTCGCAGGCACTGTATCATCTACCAAAATAGCTTCTTGAATCGGTGCCTTCCTTCACCACTTGGACTATCTGCCTGCTCCTACACTTGGCACTTTTGTCTTTTCTCTACCTTGTCTTCTTCCTGCTCTTTCAGCCCTCGGGGGCGATCTTCTGGTGGGTCGCTGCGTTGCTTGGGCATTTTCCATGCTTGACACTCAAACAGTTCCCAAAAACAAATGGATATTTCACTATGTTAAATTTGATGTTCACGCGGTCATCACCCAATAGCTAGTTCACTTGCTTAAATTTGACGGCTTTCAGGATGTCACCATCCTCGGCAAAGGTCTGTCGGGTCTTTTCTATAACTTTTCTACTTTGCAAGCTTTTATTTCAGGCTTTTCTTGTAGACAAAAGTCCACAAGAATTATCCATTCTTTGTCCTTTTCTTTGGGCTCCTTCACTTTGAACTAGCAGCCTCCTTGAACCAAGCCATTGAACCAACTTGTTGAACCAAAATTGGTTCAACAGTTCAATCGGTTCAACGGTTCAACCACAAGGCGTTGAACCAAGTGATGAACTCTTGCATTGAACCAAAGGATGTTGAACCACTGAACTGAACCAAAGTGTTGAACCTAAGCCTTTGAACTGGCACATTGAACCAACCGATGATCTTTGCCGATGAACCTTGTGTTGAACTTGAACTGATTGAACCAAGTGTTGAACGATCCTTCATGCACCAAAGGACAAACCTGTAGAGTCTGTAGAAATTCTGTAGAGTCTGTAGAAATTGCCAGATTCATGCAAAAATGAAAAAATGAAAATGGCCTAGCACAGTAGGGACAGAGGGGGACCAATTTTTGGCTTGTTGGGAAAACAATGGTCAACACACATCCCACTGAATGATATCCCAAAATATTTAGAATATGATAGGGGAAAACTTATCAAGACCAGAATCCTAGTCACCTTCCATAACAAACACCAAAAATTTAAACTCCTCTAGCATAGGGAAAATAAATAAAACTATAGCTTACTATATTGACTAAGAGTGATGGAAAAAAAATCCTCCTTTTTTGGGGTAGGTTGTGTTCTCCCAGAGAAGAGATTCTTGAAAAAATAAAAGTTTCTTCATTGATGGACTCAACATCCAAGCACTTTGATCCATCACCCTTAATTAGTTATTTTATCTTATTTGAATTTATGTGATTTTGAGTAGAGAGGTAGAAGAATTTTGATTTTTTTTCTCCTTCCTCCAACCATATCTTCCTTGATTTGTGCCTCCAAAAGGTTTCCACTTTGGAAAAGGTTATCTTCAATTCCATTTATTGGGATAATACTTTTGATTATTTAAATTTATGATAACAATGTTAGGGTCTAACTAGAAATATGAGAATTTTTTTTCCAGACAACATATACTTTAAATATAATACACCATGAGAATCTAATCAGTGATCATAGAAAATACTCCAAGTGTGATAATTGTAAATACGCATGTGACATTTAACAATTACTAATCACTAACAACATATGAAACACATCATAATAAGAATATAGAAAGTAATTACAAATAGCCAACCATTTCTAGTACAATATATAGCCATTGCCATAATTCTATAGTAAATAGGTAATTATAGCTCTTCATGATAATGTTTTCAATAATAAATACAATATAATATAATGTACATAAATAGATACATGGCTCTCCTGAGCATGAGTTCCCTAGACTCTCTAATATCTGTGGAAATCTAAGGTGTCATCTAAAAAGTAGTACTAATGTGGGGAAGGAGAGTATCATATGAGCATTTTTCTACACCAACCATGGACCAATGATCCCCTACAATAATTCTATCAGGAAAAGGCCCTCCTTTCATGGATGAGGAGATAGTGATGGTGTGGGAATCTAGAGAGAAAAGCAAGTACCTATGTGTTGTATGATTTCTAAAAATAAACATGCAGTGTATCATAGAAAACCCATTCTATTTTAAGATATCATACAAATATGTAAATGATACTCATGAAATGATAATGTCTCACTAAACATACTTTGGCCAAAGTTTTAATAGTAATAAATAATAACCATCTATATATCAATTAAAATTCATACATGCTACTTAATCGGATTGCCTTCATATGGCATTGTGATGTTAGTAAGCCAGTGAAGTTCATCTCACTCCTTACTCAAGATCAGCAACATGAAATTGGTCAACATAATTTAACCAAAAGATTTATACAATTTACATCCTACTAGCAATCATATCACACAACATGCTAAACATAAGAGTAAACAAAGCATAAATTTATTTTGTCAAACGTATGAATAAATCTTACATTATTATCTATCCCATACCATAAATAATGACTATGATTTATACCAACTAGATATATCCTATATTTAAACTGCATACTAGCAATTAGAAGAAACATAACTTATAGACACACATCACAATGCACTAGTGTGTGTGTGTGTGTGTGTGTGTGTGTGTGTGTATACTTGTACATAATATACTCACAATATGTATTACACATAGGTTTTCATTATTGTATGTAAATATATTTCAATAATTTAATCATGTTATTCTCAAAGAGTCATATAACTCATAACTAAGTTATCACATAATATTTTCATTTTAACAACTTAAATCTTTTTTAGGAGACTATTTTCACATGATCATATTGTCATGCCCCATAGTTCTTGTGATTTATTTTTAACAGTCACTAAAACTATAGTTATAGGCATATAAGCCATTACCCAATGTATGTTATATATTCATATGAATATTCATGTTCATATAGAGATGCATTTCCTATACATATGCATTTGTGCATATCAACTATTCACATACATGTATTCAACAATATAAATTATAAACATCAATAGTCATCTAAAATTCTAATCAATGACTCAAATGATTTTCAGTAACCATTATGATTTGCCTTTAAAGAATTAATATAAATGAATTGAATGTTATAGTCAATAAACTATACATTTCCACATTCTACCCTTCTTTAGTCAAATTGACACCCAATTTTAATATACAAAAAGTCACACTGTAAAGCGATGGTTTGATTGGTAAATTCACACAAACTTTAGTAGCCACTTATTTATTTTTTCCATTTGGAGATAAAACTCTTAGACTGAGTTTTCCAAATTAGGTGATAAGTAATATTCAACCATTGACATTTTAAATGACTTAGATAGATCATAGAATAACTCAAAGATTCATAATAAATGGGTTACCATATTTCCCTCATAATATGATATAACAAATATATTCCAATAAAAGGTTTATACAGTAAATAAAAATCAATAGCTCCACACACACACACACACATAGATATATATATATATATATATATATATATATATATATATATATATATATATATATATATATATATATATATATATATATGATACCACATGCAAAACATTATTTTTTGACATATATATCTTATCCATTTATTACTCATTTAATAATTCCTCAGCATCAGTATTTATTACCATTCATATTTCCATTTATATATCCTTCTATATAAAGTGGATTTACCTGTGTAATGTCTCTACCTGAATTCTATGAAGTTAGGAAATACCTCTCAGGCCTTTTTAGTCTAATGATATTATCTCAGTGATTGTTACTATCTTGGTGATATAATATAATGAATACATCTTTAGTCAATATTGGATATATAAATTAATAAGCATGTATGAATCATATGTGGTATAACTTAGAATACATAGTGATCATTTCATATATGCATCTTTGGTATTCCCCTACATATCCATAATAGTAGAAGTACAAACACACAGATAGTGATTTACAAGTAGTATTTAAGTCAATACAACATCCCACTGGTAACAGTATTTCATATACTTTAGTTAATATAAAATCTTTATGTATCACCCTACTACTAAGAGGCTATGTATGTATGATTGGTATACTATGATAGCTATGTATTTACTATGATAGATATGTATTTACCATTAATACCAAGAGGTTATGTATGTATGATTGGTATTTTTTTTTACTATATAAAGTGCCCTAGTGTTTGCTTACTCCAACGCTTATATAGTATCATCCGTAACTAGGATTTTTCTATTTAGAAATTTAAATCAGACACTTAGTCAAGGGAATATTAGTCTTGATACAAAAGGGAAACTACTATAAAATCACCCAGCATTAATTAAATCATTGCACTTTATTTATACTATGCTACATATAGATATACATTTATTATATAATCAAATTTTTGTTATAGAATAGATCATTGGTTGTAGGATCTATAAATAGATTACACTTGAAATTTATATGTGTTCTAATAGAAATATGTATTAGATTTATTTTTTTCAACCAATATTTAGTCAAATTACTATTGACTAAAATAGATTTATTTGCCTCTAATGATTTTTATTTAAATCGCTAATCCAAGACTCTAATAAGTTTAACAAAGTTATGCATACCATAACAAGGTTAAGAGGATATAATAATCAACCATGGTAAGTGCAGTTGATATGGTATATAGCTATGACATGGTTATATTTCACTTCATTTAATACACATATTTAATATGTATTCACTAAATAAATTTTGGTTTAAATTATAAGTAGCACCATTTGAGGAGATTAGACTTTAGGATCTACCTAAACACATTACATTCAAAAAATAGGATTTAATACTTATAATATTTAAGAGAGCCACCATAAAGTATTCATTAAATCTACTATCTGGGATCTGTATAAGATATTGAGTGTGGCATTGGTAGAATAATAATACGCAGAATGATACTCTCATAGATATTAAATTTAGGAGTCGACATATGTGGATCATTCCAATGAGAATATCTAATACCTAATAGACTTAATGGCATTGCAACATTACTTATTGGCATTACATTTTGTAAGAATTAAACTTAATTAATCACACAAATTATTGCACCTAAAAATCTTTTACCAATTTCTAGATTTCTACAATAACCAAGATGAATACACAAAGAATAATAACATTGCCTACCTGGCAATCTGCACAGCTAATTCTTTTGCATTTTTTTTCTCTCTTCCCTTCCATGCTCTAGCATCCTTATTATTCTTATCCATGTTGGTTCTTTTTATTTCTTATCCCATCTGCATCTCTCTCTCTCATGCTCCACACTTCTCTCCCCCTTTATGGAGCACTCTTTTTTTTTCTAAAACTGATTCCCTTGGTTTTATCAACTTAATTCCATGATTTTAATTTTTTTTTATTCCCTTTTTTTAATATTTCTTTTCTTTTTGTTTTCATTTCCTTTTTTCTTATTTATAAACTTTCTTATTTTCTAATTACTATGCTATTACGTATTTTTTATTATAATCTAGCTACTAATTAAAATGGGATTACTTTATTTATTACTAATTCCAATAGGTTTTTATTAGTACCCCAAACTAATACATAAAAAACCTATTATATTCATTTAATCCAAAATGATAAATCAAACATTAAATAAACCAAACACAAACATACTCAAACTGCAACATTATCCCTTTATTCCTACACAAAATATCCACCATGCAGTCACACATGTAAATCATGCAAGACAAAATCCAAACAACCATTTAAACTATGCTAGTAAACCATGTTAAAATGACTATCTATTTACAATTAGCATCCAAAACATACTATGTTAACCATTCCATGATGCATTTAACATAAATTACTTATGTGGTGTGTGCAGGGTTCCAACCAGTTTATTTGTCATCTTATGAAATATCTATCTATATCATCCTCTCTAATGATGCTCTCCCTCTATCATGATCTAAGAAATGAGTTCTCCTACATCAACCTCACAACAAGTAATTAGTTAGATCATAATATCATGATAAACATACATCACAACATGTAATTAAAATAATAAATCAACATATTCCTAATGTAAACATATACACTATAGCTAACTCATAGAAATGAAATCATATAACCTAAGAAATATCCTACTATCTCATAACATCATATATCTCAAAGCTTAGTAAGAAATAACAAAATCAAAAGTGTCAACTATAAATATCCAAGGATATCAAATAGTTTGCATAACAAAGAATCAGGATGTAACATCCTTCCCCCCTAAAGATATTCATCATATCAGATGAATCTTATTCCAACATAATTTATAAATTAAAAACATTGTTTATCAAATAATGAACATGGTATAAAGTATCAAATTAAAATAAATAAATATGGAAATTATTTGTATAACTCATCGTAGTTCTCCCAAATAATACTATTCTTAGAGTATTGGTCCTACAAGACCCTACTCTATGATCTCTTCTCATTATGAAAATAAAGTTTGTGAGTATTACTTACTTTTATTGGCTCTATCATGAACACCCTAGGATCCAAAAATAGCAAGACAGTTATATATGCTACATGACTGACCAATTATAATATCATGAAGGGTCCCACATATATCTTAGTGAAATTTTCTTTGACTTTTCAAAAATACATGAGATCATCAGAAAATCCAAAATAAATGTCCAAGGAAAGTTTCACAAAACCTTTCAGTCCCCTCTACACATCTCTCTAACCTAGAGAGTGCATTTATCATTTAGGAGAAAAGTATTTAGGGAACTTGGCAAGAATGATGTGTATAATTTAATACTATCACTACTCTGTATAGCTTTTGATAAGTATAACATGTCAATACTCTCACTACTCCATAGAGCTCCAAAAAATTATGATGATGAAAAGGAACTAGAAATACTACATTTTTAATGTATATATAATTAAGAATAAATATTCCACATTATACATATGTATGGCCATACAACTAAATTTGACAAGTCTGTTTGTCAAATCCTAGATTCAATAAGTCCATTTGTCAGATCTAAACTTAGTAAATACTAAGTCAATGTGAGACTAAGTACGATCCACTCTTATCACTTAGCACCCACATTCCTAATTCACCACTCATCCTTTAGGTCTCCATGACCTAATGATCTCCAAATTGGGCACAAGGTTTAATGAAACACAAATCTATACTATCAGATCATAGAAAGTAATAGTACATGCTAAATAATTTTAGATGTACCAACATACAAGAAAAATCATATAATCATTACATAATTATATTAATTTATCACTAATCAAATATAAAGAGTATCATATTTTTCATCTTAACCTATTTTTTTATACTCATAGCGAAGAAGAAATAATGTTAATATTAACATAACATACAAAGACTAAGGATCACACCGTCCTTACAACCTTATATATAAAAAATGAGATAATGACTCCTTACTTGCTCAGTTAGTACACAACAAGTTAAAAGTTTATCTCGACCCTTTTAGACTAATAAGATGTTCCACACATCCTATACCCTACTCACTTCCATTAGAAGGTACATAAATGTCTCATCAAAATAACATGCTTTAAGCAAAAAGAGAATATAATCAATATAATCAAGGGTATATAAGACCATATCAATTATATACAACTTATAATTCTTAATCTATAACCAATATAAATTCAAGGTTTGCCACTCCACATAGGCAAAATACACATGTTAGATAAAATAGTGACTCTCAAAAATTAGAAGTGAAAAGTAGAGAACTAACATCTCAACAACAAAACTATTAAATACCCTCACATGGTAAAAAGAAAACACCACAACTTAAGTTGCCAAATCACTACTCACTTACCAATCTTGTTTGAGTAGTATCATAACTTGCTTCCTCATCCGGAAGGAAAATACTAACCACAAATATGTATCAATCCATCTATTCCTATAACTTTTATCTCAATAAGAAGTAAGAGACATTATCCCATGAACTCAAGGGAATATGGTTAAAATAACATTTTAGAAACAAGTTTCAACATCATGAAAAAAAGAATCCTCTCAAGGGCTTATAATGATGTCAAATGAAAGTGAGGGAGTGATAACTTACCTCTATGCCCACTATGAGAGATGACACTTCTTCCCAATCCACATAACATAAGGGTGCCAATCCATAAACAACCTCCTAACACAAAAGAATTCTTAACCAAGACATCAACACTCTACTACAAGGAAACTTCTTCCATACTAGGTGGTGCCAAAAATGGTCTTATAAGATTTCCCACTCCTAGGAATTATATATATAAGACACAAAAATAATGCATATATACTTAAGTGAGAAGCATCCCATGCTTTTTAAATACTCAAAACACAAAACACAAATGATAGAAGTGACTTGATTAATAAGGATGTAATCATTCTTGAGGTGTTCGATCTAAGTGATCAAAATATATTAGGAATCTCTTGTTCACAACTCATGATCTATGATACATACTATCCTACCAAACATTGATTACAACCATCACCATCAAAACTCTCGATAAACCAACCCTTTAACAACTCTAAGAGGGTATGAATGCTCTTAAGGGTACACATTCAATATACCACACACATTCATAATTCTCCTTTCTGATAAATAGAAGCATATGAAAATTCTAATTGACTCATTAGGTCCTAGAGTTTAAGCCATAACTCCAATACCACATGTAACAACATTGTTGGGGTCTAACTAGAAATATGGGAATTTTTTTTCCAAATAACATATGCTTTAAATAGATTACATCATGAAAATTTAATCAGTGATCATATAAAATAATCCAAGTATGATAACTGTAAATATGCATGTGACATTTAATAACTACTAATCACTAACAACATATGAAACACATTATAATATGAATATAGAAAGTAATTACAAATAGCTAGCCACTGCTAGTACAATATTCAACAACTATTATCAATCCATAGTAAATAGGTGATTACATCTCTTCATGATAATGTTTCCAATAATAAATACAATATAATACAATGTACATGAATAGATACATAGATGTTTAGAGCATGATTTCTTCAAACTCTCTAGTATCTGTGGAAATCTGAAGTGTCATATTGAAAGTAGTATTATTGTGGGGAGGGAGAGCATCATCTGAGTACTTTTTCCACACCAACCATGGACCAATGATCCCCCATATTAATCCCATAAGGGAATGGCCCTCCTCCACAAATGAGTAGATAGTGATGGTGCAAGAATCTAGAGACAAGCAAGTAATCATGTGCTATATGATTTATAAAACTAAACATGCAGTATATCAAAAAAAATCCATTCTATTGCAAGATATCACACAAACATGTAAATCATGCTCATGAAATGATAATGTCTTACTAAACATACTTTGGCCAAAGTTTTAGGAATAATAAATAATAACCATCTATAGATCAATCAAAATTCATAAACACCACTTGATTAAATTACCTTCATCTAGCATTGTGATGCTAGTAAGCTAGTGAAGTTTGTATCACTTCTTACTCAGTATCAATAATGTGAGATTGGTCGACATAATTTAACCAAAAAATTCATATAATTTACATCTTACTAGCAATCATATCACATAATATGATAAATATAGGAGTAAACAAAGCATACATTTATCCCTTCAAATATATGAATGACTCTTACATTATTATCTATCCCATACAAAAAAAAATTACTCTGATTTATACCAACTGGGCATATCTTATGTTTAAACTACATAATAGTAATCGGCAGAAATATAACTTATAAACACACATCATGATGTACTAATATATGCTATATATGCCTATACATTTGTACATAATATACTCACAATATGTACTACACATAATTTTTCATTATTGTATGTAAATATATTTTAATAGTTCAATCATGTTATTTTCAAAGAGTCACATAACTCATAACTAAGTTATCCCATAATAGTTTCATTTTAACAACTTAACTCCTTTTTTAGGAGACTCGTTTCACATAGTTATAGTGTCATGACCCACAGTTCTTGTGATTTATTTTTAATAGTCACTAAAACTATAGTTATAGGTGTATGAGCCATTACCCAGGGTATGTTATATATTCATATGAATACTCATGCTCATATGTAGATACATTTCCTATACTTATGAATTTTTACATATTAGCTAGTCACATACTATGTATCGTATACATGTATTCAATAATATAAATTGTAAACATCAACAGTCATCTAAAATTCTAATAAATGACTCATATGGTTTTCAACAATCGTTATAATTTCCTTTTAAAGAATTAATATAAATGAATCAAATGTTATAGTCAATAAACTATACATTTCCACATTCTACCCTTCTTTATTCAAATTGACACCCAATTTTAATATATAAAAACTCCAACTGTACGGACTTATAAAATCCATGGTTCAATTGGTAAATTCACATATACTTGGGTAACCACCTATTTATTATTTTTGTTGGGAGTAGAAACTCTTAGACTGAGTTTTCTCAAATTAAGTGATAGGTAATATTCAACCATTGAAACTCTAAATGACTTAGGCAAATCATAGAATAACTCATAGATCCATAATAAATGGTCTACCATATTTCTCTCATAATATGGTATAACAAATATATTCCAATAAAAGGTTTATATAATAAATAAAAATCAATGTCTACACACACACACACATGATACCGCATGTAACTGTTGTTGTCTGACATATATATCTCATCCATTCATTACTCATATAGTAATTCCTCAGCATCAATATTTATTAACATTGATATATCCTTTTATATAAAGCGTATTTACCCATGTAAAGTCTCTACCTAAATTCTACAAAGTTACGAAATACCTCTCAGGCCTTTTTAGTCCAATAAGTTACTATTTCGATGATATAATATAATGAATACATATATATTCAATATTGGATATATAAGTTAATAATTATATATGATTCATATGTGGTATAAATTAGAATACATAGTGACTATTTCATATATGCATCATTGGTATTCCCCTACATGTCTATAATATTAGAAGTACAAACACACAAATAGTGAATTATAAGTACTATTTAAGTTAATACAACATCCCACTGGTAATAATATTTCATATATTTAAGTTAGTATAAAAAAATTATGTATCGCCCTACTACTAAGAAGCTATGTATGTATGATTAGTATACTACAATAGCTATGTATTTGCCATACTATGATAGCTATGTATTTGCCATTAATACCAAGAGGCTATGTATGTATGACTGGTATTTTATTTGACTATATAAATCACCCTAGTGTCTACATGCTCCAGTACCTATATAGTATCATCCGTAACTAGGATTTTTCTATTTAGCAATTTAAATCGGGATACTTAGTCAAGGGAATCTTAGTCTTGATACAAAAGGGAAACTACTATAAAATAATCTAGTAGTAATTAAATCGTTTCACTTTATTTATACTACATTGCATATAGATATACATTTATTATATAATCAAATTTATATTATAGATTACATCATTGGTTGTAGGATCTATAAATATATTATACTTCAAATATGTATGTGTTTCAATAAAAATATGTATTAAATTTATTTTCTGCGACTAGTATGTATTCAAATTGCTATTGACTAAAATAGATTTATTTGAATCTAATGTTTTTTATTTAAATTGCTAATCCAAGTCTATAATAAGGTTTAAAAACTTATGCATACCATAATATGGATAAGAGGATATAATAATCAACCATGGTATGTGAAATCGATATGGTATACATCTATGCCACGACTATATTTCACTTCATCTAATACACTTATTTAGTTTGCATTCACGAAACAACCCACTGCTTTAAATGATATATGGCACCATTTGAGGCACTTATTAGACTTTAGGATCTACCTAAACACATTAGATTCACAAAATAGGTTCTAATACTTATAAGATTTAAGAGAGCTACCACAAATTATTCACAAAATCTACTCTATAGGATCTACAGAAGATATTGAGTATGGCGTTGGCAGAATAATAATATGCAGATTGATACTCTCATGGATATTAAATTTAGGAATAGACATATGTAGATCATGCCAATGAGAATATCTAATACCTAATAGACTTAATGGGCATTGCAACATTACTTGTTGGCATTACATATTTTGGGAATTAGACTTAATTAATCACACAGATCATTGCACCTAAAAATATTTTACTAATTTTCATATTTATACAATAGCTAAGATGAATACATAGAGAATAATAGCATTGCCTACCTGGCAATCCACACAGCTAATCCTTTTTCATTATTTTTTTCTCTCTTCCCTTCCGTGCTCCAATGTCAATCTTCTTGTTCTTCTGCATGCTGGTTCTTTTGCTCATCTCCCATCTGTGTGTCGCTCTCATGCTCCATACTTCTCTCCCCCTTTATGGAGCACTTTTTTTAGCTGATTCCCTTAGTTTTTATCAACTTTATTCCATGATTTTCATTTTTGTTTTATTCCCTTTTTTTTAAGATTTCTTTTCTTTTTGTTTTCATTTCCTTTTTTCTTATTTATAAACTTTCTTATATTCTAATTACTATGTTATTCCCTATTTTTTGAGTATAATCCAACTACTAATTAAAATAGGATTACTTTATTTATTACTAACTCTAATAAGTTTTTATTAGTACCCCAAACTAATACATGAAAAATCTATTATATATTTTTAATCTAAAATGATAAATCAGACATTAAATAAACTGAACACCATGTACTCAAACTACAACATTATCCCTTTTTCCCTATGCATAATATCCACCATGCAATCATACACGCAAATTATTCAAGACAAAATCCAAATAACCATTTAAACTATTCTAGCAAATCATGTACAAATGACTAGCTATTTAAAAGTAGCATCTAAAACATACTACACTAACCATTCAATGATGCATCTAACATGAATTATTTATATGGTGTGTACAAGGTTCTAGCTAGTTTTTTGGTTGTCCTCTAACATATTGATCTACATCACCCTCTCTAATGATGCTCTCCCTCTATCATGCTCTAAGGGATGAGTTCTCCTATGTCAACCTCACAATAAGCAGGCAGTTAGACCATAATATCATGATAAACATACATCACAAAATGTAGTTGAAATGATGTATTAGCATGTTCTTAATGTAAACATATACACTATAGCTAAGTCATAGTAATGAAATCATGTAATCTAAGCAATATCCTATTGTCTCATAACAACATATATCTCAGAGCTTAGTCAAAAATAGCCAAAATAAATGTGTCAACTATAAATATCCATGGATAATTAAATAGTTTGCTTAGCAAGGAATCAGGATGTAACAAAATTATTTCATTATCTTTCTCTTTTGTTCAAAAATATTGTCAAAAATCTCCTTGTTCCATATTTTCATAATGAGTTTGACATTTTGTAGTTCCCTAGCCACTCTAAACATCGTTGAGCCCTGAAATTTCTCATTCCACTACTCTTTGGTTCTCTCATTCAGGTCTAGGTGTTGAAACCACATTTTTTCATATATAAAAGGATGGTTGGTTCTCCTAACTTCCATTTTCAAGTTAAGGGCTAGGGGGATATGGTCTAAACCAATCCTTGGAAGGGAAAAAAGGTTTCCATTCATATTGAGAATCCACTCCACAATTAGTAGAAATTTATACAATATAGCTTGTATTAAATTATCTCCTAATATTCTATTGGATGGCATAAACTTATAACCTTGGAGATCCATACCCACCAACCCATTATCAACTATAAAGTCTACAAGGTCCACCATTCTATCAAAAAAATATCAGGTTCTTCCTTTCTTCTCCCTAGGGGGAGGGGGAGTGTTGAAGTCTTCAAATAAAATCCAATTAAAATATTTACTAGTATTTCTAAATTTATTTAGCTCTTTCCATAGGATCCTTATTCCTACCCTAGAGTTTGGAGAGTATATGTTTGACAAAATCCAATCTCTATGGATAGATTAATTAATGAACAACTTAGAAAGATGGTTTTTGTTATTAATTAGTGTCTTTCCCTCAACCTCGAGGGGATTATAGAACATTGCTAACCCACCCGAGGCCCTTGAGGTACTTGAACTATATAGAGGCACTTATTCTAAATAATATTCTTTATTACAGAGAGGCTACTATTGGGCATCTTGGTCTCTTGTAACGTCAAAATATTGGGACAATGTGTTTTTATGAAATTTCTCATCATTGCATGCTTATTTGGGTTGTACAACCCTGTGATATTCCATGAAATAATCTTCATTTATTAATTTTGGGATACTTTTGGCTCCTATTAACCTCTAAGATTATTTGGACTCGATTAGCCACATCCTTGGTTGGTTCTTTGTTTTTGATATCATTTTTATTTGATTTTCTTTTCTTTGAGTCTACTTCCATGTCAACATTTTTTTGTGATTCTTGTTTATCTAGCATTGAACCTTTGGTTGATGTTTGATGACCTAACTACTATAATTTGGGTGTGAATTAAATAATAGAGGACCATTTCCTCTAGATCCTCTAGTTCTTCCCACCAGTGCTCGTTTGAAACTATCTTGCCTTCTTTGCTATCTTTCATCTTTGAAATTTATCCTTTACCTTCATCATCTTCTTTGAATAAGAGTAATCCTTTTTCTTTTCTTCCTTCCCTTTCTTATTTTATGTCCTCCCCTTATTGAAGTTCAAAAGGGGTGTGTGAAGGGAATCTTTGGGAGAGATCTGGAGCAACATCCTCCTTCCTATATTCTTATGTTCCATCTACTTGCTTCTATCTAATATTTTCTTTAACCTTTCCTTGTATTTATACATCATTATTTTTGTCATCTTTTTTGGTTAGTACTGTTATTTCCTCCTTTATCATCCAAACCAATTCCTTTTCTTTGTCTCAAGGTATTCATTAGATTCATGCCCCATCTCTCTTCACATGTGACAAAACATCAATTTCCTTTCATATTTATCTCTTGGATCAACTCTCCATATTTTGATGCCAACTTATTGGATGATGGAAGAACCATATCACATTGGACATTGACAAAAAAATAGGCATAAACCAATCTTTTCTTTGATTTGGTGACAAGGTCATAGGCTATTAGCTCACTTATGGATTTAAGAATTCTTGAGATCACCTCTTCTTCCCAATATTCCAATGGCAAAGCTGAAACTCTAACCCAAATGGGAACATCCTTAATTATTTCTTTTTATGAATTAAATATTGATTTCCATTTCTTTAGGAAGAGACTTACTTTCCCTATAAATCATGGTCCTCATAGCATCGTATTAGCACAATCTTCTTTATTTGAAAAGGAAAAAAGAAAAAAACCATTTACTGATGTTGAGATATTTATTTGGCCCTTTGGTTTCCATTTCTTAACCACCCATTCCTTGAAAATATTAATGTTAAGATGAGATCCAAGAAGCTTACCTACTATTTAACATTCCCCATTCTACTGTTCACTCTATCAATAATCTTGTTTGAGATTTTCAAGCATAGGACCTCTCCTTTTGTTGAAGGGAAAAGTGTCTAAAGCTCTCCATGAAAATTTTCAAATCTTATGTATATCACTCTTTCTATCCACGATCTATCTAGTTTGTCGGCCTTGAGAGTGGCTTTAACCCTCTTTTTGCTTGCTTGTTAGAGAATCCCACATGTATCATGTGGTACTAATCGCCCTTTGTTCCCCTCTACATCCATATCTCCTTTATCTTCTTCATTCTACATGGTCTCAAGTCTTTCCTGCCCATTTCAAAATTAAAAAATTCCTTTCTTGCATGTGAGCTCCATCCTTCTCCTCCCACTTTATTCCTTTATTAAGGAAATAATGCCACTTTCTTATATAGTTTTAATTTTATTAATGTTACCTTTTCTTTTTTCAAGAAGGCAGCATCCAAACCCCATCATATATGATCACATCAGTGTTGCACAGGGCATTTAAGTGTGCGTTATTTTGTCAATGAATTGATTACAAAGTTTAGAAATTTTCCAAGATTATATTTTAGGGATAACTATGGTTTACAAATTTGATATTAGGTTATATTTATTTTTAAAGTAGTAGCTTAATTGTTTATATAGTTTATATGCAAGAACATTGGGTATTTCCTATGTTAGATTAGCTAGCATATGTTATTTGTAATATTAATATATTTCAATTACGTTAATTTTTTCTTTCAAACTTAACTTATAATTTCATTTATTTTTTAGGGAACAAAATAACATTCAAACAAGGATGAAGATGATAGTGATGAGGATGCCAATAATGGTGCCGATGATGATAGTGGTGATGGTTTAGATGCAACTACATATGATGATGATGATGAAGAAGAGGAGAAAGAATAGAATTAATGGATCATATATATCACCAATAATCTCATTTAATTTAAATGGACAAAGATACAAATTACATATCTCTAAAATTTAAGACAATAGTAAAAATCTATTGACTCTATATAAATTATTGGTGAGTGATACACACACACACACACACACACACACATGTATATGTATATGTATATATATGTATGTGTGTGTGTGTGTGTGTGTGTGTGCATGTATATGTATATGTATGTGTGTGTGTGTGTGTGTGTGTGTGTGTGTGTGTGTGTGTGTGTGTGTGTGTGTGTGTGTATATATGTATGTATATGTATATATGTATATATATGTGTGTGTGTGTGTGTATGTGTGTGTGTGTGTGTGTGTATGTGTATGTATGTGTATATATAAACAATAATATCATTTAAATAGATGATAATAGATACAAATTGCATATTTGAAGGTCTATTAGCTTTATATATATCTCGTCAATATTTTCATTTAAATAATCATGATTTATAAATCTCACCATATATTTATATATATTAATTAAAAAAATATTTTTTTCCTTCTTTATTTTATATAAAAAAGGAGAAAAGACTTCTAAGTAAGACTCTAAAAATTAAAGAGAAATTCAACGCGGAAAGTAGAACACAAAATTTATGATGGCAAACAAATCCACGATCATATCATTTAAAATAAACTTTCCTCTTTAAAAGTTTAAGAGAAATTCGAAAGTTGAAGAAATTCGAACGTAGATGTCGGGCGCAAAAGTTGTGGTGGCAGACCAGACGAATCCACAATCACATCATTGAAAATTGACTTTCCTCTCTATTTTTCTCCATTATATAGGCCAAGAGAAAATAGTCGTCTCTGAATTAATCAAATAGGACTTGGCCCTCTGATTTGCTAACTTCTAACTTCCCTGCTAGATTGGCTTCTCGCTCCCAATTTATACGGGAAACTGGATTCAAAGAAGTCTTGTATGTTCTGTGAGCTTATAAGCTGTACTGCCCTCGATAGGTCCTGCGTCCCTGCCATTCTTGTTGGTTTTATCATTATGCTCTTCCTCGCTAGCTTTCACATATGAATCTCAATATAAATCTCTCCTTGCATTCAAATCGCTCATACGACATGATCCTTACGATTCCTTGGTCAATTGGACGAGAAGCATCCCCTTATGCAATTGGACAGGCGTTACATGCAAGCCCCGAAGCAACAGGGTGGTTGCCATTTCTCTTTCTGATCTGAAACTGGAGGGATCCATTTCCCCACTTGTTGGCAACCTCTCTTTTCTTCACTTGCTTGATCTCTCTTACAACGCTTTGAGCGGTCACATTCCCTCAGAAATGGGGCGCCTTTTTCGTCTGAAGGAGCTCTACTTGGCTGGGAACAGGTTGGAAGGCATCATTCCACCCGCTCTTGGCAATTGTCGGCGTTTACGTGAGTTGGCTCTCTCAGATAATAAATTGACGGGAAGTATCTCTGTGCAGCTGGGGTTTCTCAGGAATTTGCAGTTCCTTTACTTGGGAAGTAACAATTTTTCAGGTACAGTTCCTTCCTTCCTTGGAAACCTCTCAGAATTGATTGAATTAGAGTTGCCCAATAATAATCTCCAAGGCTTCATTCCTGTTAATTTGGGATTGTTGACTCACCTAGAGACGCTAGTCATTTTTGGAAATGAATTGTCAGGCACCATTCCCATTTCTTTGTCAAATATCTCTACTTTGATTGAGTTAATTCTTTACTCGAACCACCTGACTGGGGCTATTCCACAAGAATTGGGCCTGTTACAGAATCTGCAAAGGCTTTACCTTCATGAAAATGATTTGTCGGGCACCATTCCCGCTTCCTTATTGAACATCTCAAACTTGATTGAGTTAGGTGTTTATAGGAACCACCTCACTGGTGCTATTCCAGGAGAATTGGGCTCGCTCTCCCATCTACAGGTGCTCTACTTGTATCAAAATAATTTGACAGGCACCATTCCTGCTTCTTTGTCAAATATCTCTAGTTTGTCTGACTTGGAAATTTCCATGAACCAACTCACTGGCATCATTCCTCAAGAATTTGGTATGCTGAAACATATGCAAACACTTTACCTTTTTGGAAACCAATTGAGGGGTGAAGTGCCTTCTAGTCTATCAAACTAGAAGGTGAGAACCAATTGACAGGGAACATTCCGTCAGAGTTGGGTATAAAACTCAGCAACTTGAGTTTTCTAAGTTTATGGGGGAATCAGCTAATTGGAAACATACCAAATTCCCTGGGAAATTGTACCAAACTTGAAGAGCTCCATCTGGATGACAACATGCTGAGTGGGATTGTGCCCATAGAGCTTGGTAATTTGGCTCTACTCAGAAGACTGCAATTAAACACTAATCTCCTTGTCAGTGGCAGCAGTCACACCTTGTCTTTTATCACAGCTCTCAGCAATTGCTCTGTCCTAGAACACTTGAGCATTGTTCAGAATAAATTGAGCGGTGTCTTACCTCACACTATAGGACAGCTTTCCACCAAATTGTCTGTCTTAGCCTTATCCAAAAACAGCATTGGTGAAACATACCTCACCAAATTGGCAATCTTACCAGTGTAACCTATCTAGATTTACATGAAAACCTGTTCAGTGGCAGCATTCCGTCAGTGAAAAGACTTGGGAATTTGGAAAGATTGCGTTTGGAAAACAATGGCTTAGAAGGGATCATGCCTAATGACTTTGATCAGGTGAAACATCTTGGTCTCTTGACAATGAGCAACAGCATGCTTGGTGGAAAAATTCCAGATTCCTTTTGTGAGCTACAGCAATTGAGAAGGCTTTCCCTTCATCACAACCGCTTGTCAGAAAGCATACCTGCTTGTTTAGGGAACTGTAAGAATTTGGAACTACTGGACTTGTCTTATAATAGACTGAAGGGAAGCATACCACGAGAGGTTGTTAATCTTCCTAACTTACAGTTCTATTTGAATCTCTCATGGAATTCATTAGAAGGCACCTTGCCTACAGAGATAAGTAAACTTGTAATGGCAAGAGCTATTGACATTACTTCCAATCAGCTTACTGGTGTTATTCCTGCATCACTTGGAAGCTGCACAGCATTAGAATCTTTGTATTTATCCGGGAATTCCTTTCGGGGTTCCATTCCAGATACACTTGGAAATCTACAAAATCTCATGGACCTGGATCTGTCTTACAATTCCTTGACAGGCAAAATACCAGTTACTTTCAAAAAGCTGAAAATGCTTAGATATTTAAATTTATCTTTTAACAGTCTCACAGGCGAAATTGCAAGAGAGGGAGTTTCTGCCAATCAAACAATTATTCTATCTTTAATTGGAAATCCAGGCCTTTGTGGACCACAGGTATTCGTATTACCTCCATGTTCAATACACAAAATTCATTCTTCACTTGCGAAAAAGGTACTGATACCAGTTGTAAGTGTAAGTGCTTTTATTTTTTGTTTTCTGCTTGTGGGATTCTTGTGGAGAGGGGGTTTGTTCAAAGAAAGATTTGATTTCTCGCAAGTTAATTTCCAGAGGTTAGAACACAGAAGGATCTTACATCAAGAGCTTATCATGGCAACTGGCGGCTTCCTTCAGGCCAACTTGCTGGGGACAGGGAGTTTTGGATCGGTATACAAGGGAATTTTAAGTGATGGCACGCCCATTGCTGTAAAGGTTCTCCATTTGCAAAATGAACAAGCTCTAAAGAGCTTCAAAGCGGAGTGCAATGTGTTGAGGAAGGTTCGCCACCGAAATCTTGTCAGAATCATAACCTCATGTTCAACCCCTGATTTCAAAGGTTTAGTTTTTGAGTATATGCCCAATGGAAGCTTAGAACAGCATTTATATCCGAGGGAGGAAACTTGTGGGTTGGGGCTGGAAAGGCGTCTAAACATAGCCAAAGATGCTGCTCATGCCTTGGAATATCTTCATTATGATTCTGCAGTCCAAGTAGTGCACTGTGATATAAAACCCAGCAATGTCCTTTTGGATGAAGATATGACAAGCCACCTAACAGATTTTGGGATAGCTAAATTAGCCAATGCAACCATGGGTTCTCTTTCTTCAACAGTAGCACTTAATGGGTCTATAGGCTATATTGCCCCAGGTATGCTTGTCTCTTCTCTCTATTTATCTGTCTTTGGTTGCAATCTAACAGGGTTTTGGATTTGCTCTTCGGATTGTAAGTGTGGGCTTTAAGTTATATTTAACTTGATTGCAGAGTATGGAGTAGGTGAGAGGGTTTCTACCCAAGGAGATGTGTACAGTTACGGGATTTTGCTGCTGGAAATGCTTACAAGGAAGAGGCCAACAAGTGAAATGTTTGTTGAAAACCTGGACCTGCACAAATGGGTGGTCTTAGCATTTCCGAATAGTTTGGCTGAGGTAATTGATGACAGCCTATTGAGAGTGGTGGCTGCAGTTGGGGATGAAATCGTGGAAGAAAATTATGCCTACAGATGCCTCTTTCATCTGGTACATGTTGGTTTACACTGTTCCAAAAGTTCACCTGAAGAACGACCAACCATGAGAGATGTGGCAACGCTTATGGAGAGTATTGAAAAGGATTTTGTAGGAGCTGGAAGTAGTGCTTCTGGAAGATTACGACGGAGCATATCGAGTTTGCTGGAACGTACAAGTGCCGCCAGAAATGATGAATCATATGACAGAAGTTCATCTACATCTTAAACTCTGAAATCTGCCACTTGCAAAATATTTTCTTTCTTGCTGTGTTCACTCTTTGCTAGATTCACAAAATAATATTTTTAGTAGTTCAAATATTTTCCCCAGTAAAACAATTTTATGTTGAAGTATATTCCCTAGAAATATGCAGGTACCAACATCATTCTTCTGTTCGGAATCAACGAGTACTATCTACAGTAGCCGAATCCCTCTGCCATGGTTATCGCACAAGTCTGGCCTGCTGCAGCTGACCATCTTTGAAACCTGTTGGTGTGCTAATGGCTATTACAATTTACATTTAAATTGGTTCTGTATTTTACTTACTGCTCTATTGACAAGTACTCTGGTAATTTTCAAGTGAACATGGATGCTTTATAACATATCAGGAAAAAGATTATAAAGTAACTAACAAGCTTTAGTTTTATTTTTGGTATTCAAAAGAAATTTCTGCCCTAGATTTTTAGTATTTTATTTGAAAGTTGAATCTCTTATAGTGAATCAATGCAATTCTTTTGTTTTTTAAGAGCAGGACATTGTATTTAAGTTTATTTATTTATTTATTTTATTTTATTTTATTTTATTTTGATGTTTTTTAATTTTAAAGATTGAGTTTTTGATTATGTATCACTCTCAATTCATAGTTTCATTCAAAAATGTTTATTTGTAATTAATTATAATCAAATTAAAAATATAATTTTATTTTTTAATAAATTATAGATATTAAAAATGATTTATTTAATATTGGAAAAAAAATTCAGCCTCATACAATTTAAATATTTAATATTGAAAGACAAAAGATTTGATGTTTATATAATTAATCAGTGTAATTTCTGGATAAAACTGTATACTTATTTTTCATCAACATGTTTCGTATCACAATTTGTGATTCATCATCAAGAAAAAATTCATTAAAAAACCCAACAAAAAATTCATTAAAAAATTTATATAATTTTAAAACTTTTAATAAAATATTATAAACCCAACAAAAAAAATTAAAAAATTCATCAAAAAAACACAAATTTAATAAGAAATTGATTTAAAAAAACCCATTCCTTCATTACAAAGAAGCAATAATGTTCTTCAACAGACTCGCGGGGATTTATAAACTTTGCACACCAAAATGGACGAGTTTTTCAAATTACCTTGTGTTATAAAAAGTTTAAATTTGCAGAAAATATTTGAACCTCTTACATACAAATTTCTAAGAGTATTTGTCCTTGCTAAGTCCAATCTCTGGGTTTGTTCCAAAAAACAATACCAGAGGCTCTCCCTGTAATATAGAAAACGACATCAAACTTTCTATTTGACTCTGGTTTAAGGGTTTAAATTTAATAAATACTAAATGCAGCAATAGGAAAACTCACAAGAAAATGATACAAAATGCAATAAAAGAGGGAATTTTTATTTTATTTTTTTAAATTTTAAATAGCGTTGAGATATCCAATTTTGAATACAAAATCTGAATTCAAAAGAAATCAAATCCATTTGATGTGACAAGTATCTGTGATGCAATGACATCCGCGTCAAATACCATGTCACACAATGATGTCTTTTGGCAGTATGAGGTGGTAGATTAGTTGACATAGAGATGATGAAAAATAACATGGTTGATGTAGGTCCCTAATGTATCTTCGGCGATAAGGTGGGTGTAAGAAGTTAGAGCTCACATTATGAGGAGGTCGGACAGACATTCAAGAAAAGTTTAATTATTAGAATATATAATGAGTTTAAAATGTTAGTATTTTTTTTATTTTTTTTCCCGGGAGTAAATCATTTTATGCTAATAAAAGAGGTTATGATTTTTTGTGTGTTTGGGGATCTTTTTTGTAGACGTTTTGAAATTGAAAAACATTTATGAAATATTCAATATAAGGAAATGAAATAGAGTTAGAATTTATACAGATTCTCTTATGATTATGTAAAATGAACTTCAAAAATAAATTTAGAGATACAATTTTTTTAATAATTTGATCTTTAAACAAGATAATTATCATTTTAAAAATATTCCACGATGTTTTTCAATTTTATTTTTTGAAACGTCGATAGTACTGGGGAATTGTCTAAAAAGGAATTAGGGCCATTCTTGTATTCCACTAAAACTAAGCAATGATCTTGGAATTAGTTCTCATTAGATCAAATCTTAATATCTAAATTAGATATAAATGTTTTCTTAGTTCTCATTAGATCAAATCATAATGTTTTTAGTAGGGAAGATTAAGAAAATAATTAATAATTGGGAGACTTGGTGTCTATCGAAAGCGGGAAGATTGCTTGTTATTACGAGGAATTTAACTACAGGGGATTTCTACAACAAAGTTCCCAACTCTATATCGACATAAGATATTTTGTAATCGTAATCTGACAACTGTATGTGTATCTCAAATAGACTACTTCCACCATTCTTCTCGACTCAATACATGTATTTTTTATTCTTTATCCGAGTGAGTGTAATGGTAAATGAGGGGTTGGGGAAGGGAGAGTTTAAATGGTAATGAAAATTTATAAAAATAGGATATCTCAACTTCAATTAATGATTTGAGAAGTTTTTAAGAAAAATTTCATTAAAATATAAAAGGAAGAAATATTGTAGAATTTCAAATTTAATTTATGAATTTAAATTTTGTTTTTCAATTAAATTCAATTTGAAAGATGAATATGGTCAAATTTAATATATTATTTTTAATATTTTAATAAATTTATTAACAATGAGTACGTTTTTTCCAAATAAAACAATGAATAATTTTTTTCATAATGTTTTATGAATATGTAGAGGACACTAAAAAACATATTACCATTTAATGAATAATTTTTTCATAATATTTTTTGAATATGTAGAGGGCACGAAAAAACATGTTACCATTATATATATATATATATATATATATATATATATATATATATATATATGAAAAATGAAATATTATTTGTTCTATAAGACAAACATGGCCTCCTCCTCCTACTACTACTACTACTATTATTAATGATGATGATATATAGAATGTTATGATCCTTAAAATTTTTAAAAATATATAACAAATCAAAAAATATATAATTTTTTAATGTGTGTATCTGTTAATCACTAGAATACACTTAAAGAAATAAATCAATATTAATTAATAATTTAAATTTAAATTTAAAAAAATACATAATTTAAAACTAGATAATTTGTTTGACAAAACCCATTTAATATTTAAATATGAATGCCGATAAGTAACCAAAATATGAGTGAAGAGAGGGGATCTCTATGAAATTATATTTTTCCCATATGCTACAAAATACATTGAGGCTTAGATATACATACATGAAACCGATGCAAAACATGAACTAAAATAGGATGGATTTTTTTTTGAAAAAAGGAAATGAATAATCATCCTAAACATATATCTATCTAGAACAAATATTCATTTAACCCTGTTTGAACACAAACAATGTGTAATGGAATTGAAATCTTCCATGACTAGATTTATAAAACTATTAAGTAAGCTATTAATACATGAGCACTACATTTTACTTGGTCGCAACTAAACTCTATTATCTCCAAATACCCTTTGTTATTCATATTCATGTTATATATTTGTCCTAAAACTAAATACCAATAAATTTATTTAATATGTAAATGAACAAAGAAAACATAATTAAGCTTGCATGAAATGCATTTCGTTATCTAACAATTCATTATTTCTTGAGGTAATGCCATCCTGAGCATAATCCATATAACATCTTCATCCAAGCTATGAAGAACCTCTTTTATGTTTGTTTGAGGCTAAAGATTATCAATTTTACAAGTGGTATGCTCTTATTTTTATCCTTCAACTAAATTATCTCCCCTTTAACTACACTCGTCTTTACACTTTCTTATCTAGTCTTTGTACACTACATAAGAAAAAAAGATTCCACTGCTTTAGTGACCCAAATTGGTCTTTAAGGGACCTAATCGTGTGTAATATCAATATTTTAATGGTTGGTTGGGCATGTGAGGATCACAAAATCAAATTAAACTACTCCAATCACACGTATTTAGGTTTGAACTTGAAATAAAATAGCCCTTAATAACACATGAATGTGGTTTAGATCATCCACATTTACCTTAATCTTAAGTGGTTATCATGTTATTATGTCAATTTGGCCTATAAGGAACCCAATCACATGTACTATTTATAGAAATGGGTGGTTGGTGTGTGACGATTACTAGATTCAATTAAATTATTCTAATCACACCTATTTTAGTTAGACTTTAAACTAAATTGGCTTGATTACACAATAGTATGCCTCAAATCATTTGCATTTTTCCTAATTACAAGTGATTTAGGTATTTTTTGTAGTTTGAGATATTTAAGGGACCTAATCACATGGTATATCAATATAAAGAAGTGGTTGGGTGTGTGCAGGTCACCAATTTGACATATATTTTCAAGTCAAACCTATTTTGGCTCAATTTCAATCTAAAGTGTGTTGATTGCACATGAATGTGCCCAAAAAGTTTTTATTGGCCACTATCACAAGTGGTTGTGGTGTTATTATGTTGATTTTGGCCTATAATGGACCCAATCACATGAAAAAGGAAAAACATAAATGGGTGGTTGGATGTGTGTGTCACCTATCACAAGTAGGCCAAAATGTGGACTTAATCTACATTAACTCAATCATAAGTATTTTAGCCCAAATTAAAACAAATGGGGTTGCTCATGCATGAACTTGTTCTAAATCATCCAAATTTACCACAATGGTGAGTTTTTTTGGTTTTTTGTGTGTTGCTTTTGGCTTAGAATGGACATAATTGAAAAAAAAACATTGGCATAAA
This sequence comes from Torreya grandis, assembly GCA_037957365.1. Classification (NCBI taxonomy): domain Eukaryota; kingdom Viridiplantae; phylum Streptophyta; class Pinopsida; order Cupressales; family Taxaceae; genus Torreya; species Torreya grandis. Next base: position 214,763 of record JARHVA010010024.1, read on the forward strand.
GGGGTGGTTGGGTGTGTGCAAGTCATTAAATTGATCTACGTTACCCCAAACACATCTATTTAGGCCTAAAATTGGCATAGTTTAGCCCAATCATGCATGAATATGACCCAAATCATCTGAATTTACCCCATTCATAAGTGATTATGTTGTTGTTATGTCAATGTTTGTATATAAGGGACACAATTGCACATAAAATTGACATAAAGAGGTGGCAAGTTGTATACATGTCATAAATGTGACCTAAGTTACCCCAATCATGGTTGAACTTAATTGGGTTAATTAGGCATAATTGTGCCCTAAATAATTTTCATTTCCCCCATTTGCAAGTATTTATGGTGTTATTGTGTCTTTTTTGGTTTATAAGGGACTTAGTCACATCCAAAATTGAGTTAAATGGGTTGTTGGGTGTGCATGAGTCACAATTTCAATTTATATTGCCCCAATCACACCTATTTAGACTGAAATTTGAACTAAATTTGGTCTATCATGCATGAAAGTGCCCAAAATCATCCACATTTTCTTGTGTCACAAGTGGTTGTGGTGGTATGTCAATTTTGGTCTATAAAGGACCTAATCACACATAGAATTGACATAAAGGGGTGGGTAGGTGTGCGTGAGACATAAACTTGATGTAAGTTTTCAAAATCTAAAGTAGTCGAATTCGAACTAAAATGGGTTGACTATGAATGAATGTGCCTCAAATTGTGCACATCTACTACTTGATCACAAGTGGTTATGGTATTTTTGAGTTAGTTTTGGCCTATAAGGGCCCTAATCACACACAAAATTTTCATATTTATTAAACCTAATTTTGTTCCAATCACACCTATTTACGCCCTAAATCAAATTAAATTGGGTTAATGTGCAAAAATGTGCTCTAAGCAAGTGGTTATAATGTTATTATGTCATTTTTGGCTTGTAAGAGATCTAATTTCACATTTTATGGACATAAATGGGTGGTTGGATGTGAGTGTGTCACCAATTCGATCAATGTTTCCCCAATCACAACAATTTTGTCCCAAAACTAAATTAAAGTAGGTGGATTGCACTTGACTATGCCCCATATCATATTTATTTGTCTTAGTCATAATTGGTTATGGGTTTGTCTCTATTTTGGTCTATATGGGACATATTGCACACAAAATTAACATACATGGGTGGTTGAGTGTGCATGGGTGACCAATTCGAGCTATATTTGCCCAATCAAACCTATTTGGGCCTAAAATTGAACTAAATTAGGTCATTGTGTAGAGGAGTGCCCAAAATCATTTTGATTTACCTTATTGGAAAGTGTTTTGCATTTTATTATGTTGATTTTTACATATAAAAAATGCACTCACATGAAATATCAACATAAATGGGTGGTTGGGTGTGTAGGTCACTAGTTTGACCTAAAAATAAATTAAAATGTAGATTTCATATGTCTCTTTTGAAAATTGGATACTTAGGGTTTAGGGTTTATGGTGTAAGGTTTATAATGTATTAATTAGGGTTAAGGTTTAGTGTTTAGTATCTTAAATTGTGACTATCGATGCCACTATGGGAACACAATAGATATCTAATATGAAAAAAATATGTTTTCCCTTTGAATATTAAACAAGTAGAATTCCACTACCTAATGACCCCATAGTCTTTTCTACATCAAAAATAGAGAACAACACTATTTAAAAGTAATTTGAATAGTTAATAAAATTAAAAGTCATTTATCGAATTGATGTAGGAGTATTTAATTTTTTTAGATTATCTTTAATTATTAAAAATCATGAGTTTATGATATTTTCCAAACTTGTGCATGTTTATTTTATGTTGTGTGACTTGTATTATCTTACGACAATGTTGTGTGCATGAAAGAATATCCATGCCAAGTTGAAAAACATCATCAAGAGTTTCATAGGGAAAGTAAGTAAAGGAATTATGGTTTCAGTCATCTTCCATTGGTCAAAATGACCATTAAATTGGTGGGAACATTAAGAAACTACCACTTCATATAGGTGACAGTTTTAAAATCACCATTTCATGGAGGTGATAGTCTTAAAATTACCACTTCATGTAAGTTGTATAAAAAATAATTTTTGGTATTTAGCAATCAATAATTTCAATTGCATTGATAAAATAGTTAAATTAACTTACCCATACCAAAAATACATGACATGTGGACTATTTTACAAGATAGGTGTTCAAAAAGACTAGTAGGATGTCAATTCTAGGCCACCAATGATATGTGCATATCCCCTTTGCCTTCATGAAACACACTCACATATACTATGAAATCATACACACTGAGCATAATCTCACTCCCACACACTAGTCTCATAATTTATCATATAACTACATGCCTATATCATATACCTATGTATTACTCTATACATTACCAACTTGTAGTCCCATGCACCTCACTAGGACTTGCTCATAGACTCATGTACCTAAATTAGTATCATCTCTAGCATATAAACATGTTGGAGATTTTTTAGTGATTTCATGGATGTGTCCATATGAGTGGATGAAGTGTCTTGATAATCTAATTGTCAATGAAAAAGTGTGTAGTGTGCTTGTTCTAGTATGCTTGAAGTAGGCTTGAATTGATCTCTAGTTTTTGCATGATTAGGGATGCTTAGGGATGAGTATGGTGATTTGAGGATATGTAAGAGGTCACATAAGAGGTCTTATATGCTTTTAATTCTTGTGTGCATGAGTGGATTTCATTTGGTAGTTCATAGTTTTCATCTAGACATAGTTGGTTCTATGATAGAAAAAAATGAGTAGGTAATTTACTAATGTCACCATTGCCATGTATGGATGAGTCAGGGGGATTTGGTCATATGGGTATGATAAAATTAGTCCTAAGTTGATATGGTCCAGTTTTTAAGTCATGCAGGTGAGCATAGAAAAAGATAAACTATGTAAATTTGGATTCCTAGGGAGTTTGCAATGTTTTCCCATACTTAGTCAAATTTACAAGGGAAATATAATGATGCACATTTAATCACATCAAAGATTGATAGAATGAAACAAATATAAGATTAATGTCTATGTTTAATAATAACCAAGTAATCAAATTGATGGAGTTATATTTCACATGCGTGAAGGTTCTAGAAGCAGTTTGTTACATAGATGGGTTCCCCTATGTGAGGAGATCATATGGTTCAAATTTTAGGACATGCGATTGAGCAAAGAAAAAGTTATTAAGGTTCAAAGTTGGAATTAAAGGTATATTTCATAGGTTCCCATACTTAGCCAGATTTTCACAATGTATGATATCAGGACTAGATAAGATTCTGACAGTGAGCGGGTGTACGTACATATAGATCTACAATGCATATTGAGTCATAGAGGTCAAAGTGTTTGGTGTTTAAGTAGGTTAAAGTCTAAAATACTCTCAAAGAGATAAATAGATGAATTTGTTCCAAATTATCAAGAATAAGTGAGATAATTCCAAGTGCTTAATGTTTAATAGTGAGCAAAGGTAAACACCAGGCTAATCCACAGAGATCAATGATGCATATTTAGTCAAAATTACCGGGGAGCATGAGATGAGGTCAAATTAATAGATGTTTAGCATAGTTAAAGATCATAATAGATCGATGGTGTGTATTTTATATAATATATGAGGACATGAGATGTTGGCATAGTGTTCAAATTTTAACAGTTTCTTAGTGACCGTTGAAATTCAAATATTTGAATTTGTGAGGGAAGACCAGTTTGTAGTTTTTATGCTATAACTTCTGATATATGTAGAATTTAACCATGCTATAAAAATAAAAGTTGTAGAGGAATTCAAGAAAAATCTATAAATATTTATTTTAAGGTCTTAATGTTTTTATATTCAAATTATTGAGATTCAAAGTTTCCTACGTGTTTGATCATGTTTTGTAAGTGATCTGAGAAGGATATTTTGAGTTGTTCTAATGGTATTTGGATATTTCAAGGGGACTTAACTATTGGAGAGGCTTGTAAACTAATTTAATATGACTTATATGGATATTGGAGGTTTGACCAGTCCATATTTAGTATGAAAAAATGATTATAAGCTGATTATGTTTTTATTCCTAGTGTTTCTATGTATAAGGTCAAAGATTGATCTATTTGGCTTTAGCAGAGGAGTGTTGTGATGACTGTGATCATTTAAGGATGTCAAAGGGGTCATGTGGGTTGGACTTATGTGTTTTTAAGTGGTCCTATGTTTCTAATTTTCTTAATGGAGTGCTAAATGGGGGAATAGGTCTCCATTAGACTTATAAGGGCTACTAAGGCCTAAGTGAAAGTGTAGTTGCTTAAGGGTGACCCATGGATGTTATGGCTGACCTATGAGGATGGTATTGAGATGTGTCTTAATGTGATAAAAGCTTTAAGAATTAATTCATGTCTAATGGCTGACCAATAATTTAATAATCATGAAGGCTCTATAAAAGGTGAAATCAAATGTGGTGATTTCTAGGTTTTTAAATAGATGTGAGAAACTTGAGAGAAGAGGTGTATCTAAGTGTTAAAGAGTGAAATAAAGAAAGAAAGAAAGAAAGAAAGAAAGAGTGTGTGCCCAGTGGATGGGTTTTAGAGAAGAGCAAGTTGATTAATTTTTATATAACCTATATGTCATATTTATGATGTCAAGGACAATGCTCTTACAGGTTTGAATATTGAGGATGAGCAAAGAGGTCTAGAGTGATCCAAACGGATGTTTTAGATGCATTGAGTGTGAGTTAAGTATATATGATGTCTATGTGAGATTGTTGGTTGTTTTGAGAGGAAGATCAAAGTGTTAAATTTTTAGTTTATAGAGTTGAAGAGAGTTGATATACTTTGTATCTCCATCAGATTGGTAGGCAATCAACAATTAAGAGATATTTATTTCATAGGTGTTGGGAGGGTGCTCAATATCTAGGTTAGAGGGACTTGACCAATAGGTGATTATAATAACTTGATAATCTTAGCGGCAGGTGATCCTTGTGAAATAGTTATTTCACTAAATCTAGTTAGAAAGACTTGATCATCCTAGGGGTAGGTGTTCCTTGTGAAACAAGTGTTTCACTAAATTTTGGCTAGAAAGAATTGACTAGTCTCATGTTTGTGATCATCTTATAGGATGAGTATTCTATGTGTTTACAAGATTGAGAGTGGGTTTTATTCCCTAAGAGGGTTTCCTATATATATCTTGTGTTGTGTGTGTGATCTTGCATTATCTTCATTATTCATTGCTATAAACATCTTATATGTTTCATGAATGGTTGTATTAAATGCTTACGTGTTTGAAGGGTTTATAAATTGCATTAGATTATTTGTCATCACTAATTCAACACCCCCCCATCTATGATTGTATCTATAACAAGTGGTATTATAGTAGGTCCTTTGGTAAATTATTGAAAACTTGAAGGAGATCCAAGGTATAATATGGGTAGCCATCAAATGTAAGGAGGTTTTTCCACTAAGAAAGCACCAATGTTCAATGGATTCAATTATGCTTTTTGGAGTGAGAGGATGAGGACCTAAATCATGTCCCTAGGGTTTGAAACTTAGAAATCTATTGTGGATTTTTATTCTGCACCTCTTATTCCTCCATCCAGTGTTACAGATAACAAGTTTGAGAACAATTCTAAGGTAATGATTGCTATCACTTGTGGTATTTCAAAGATTGAATACACCAAGGTAATACATTGCATATATACTAAGGAAATATGAGATAAATTGAAGAATATTTATGAAGGACATTAAAAGGTTGAGTTGGTAAAGTTGCAAAATCACTGAAGACAATTTAAGAGTCTTAAGATGAAGGAAGAAGATTCCATGGCATCCTTTCTATAAAGAGTTAATGATGTTTTGAACATCATCATAGGTCTTTGAGAGAATATTGAAGAAGCTATTGTAGTTAAAAAGTTATTAAGGTCTCTCTCTCTTAATTTTTATTCTAAAGTATCTGTTGTAGAATAAAGTCATGATCTTACTCAGTTGAATATGGATGAATTGCATGGCATCCTTATTGCCTATGAGATGAGAGTAAATGATGATATACCACCAAAGAAGGAAGAAAAATTCAAGATAGAAATAAAGACAAAGAAGAAGTTACAAGGTAATAAACTCAAGGAGGATGACATATCTTATTTTGATGAATATGAACTAATTACCTTGTTTACAAGGAAATTGAAAATAGGTTCAAGTAAGTATAAGGGTAAACTACCCTTTAAATGCTTCAATTGTGGTGAAGTAGGATATTTTGATAATAAATTCCCTCATAAGCATAAGAATAATGATGATGAAGAGAAGGATAAAGGTCATGATGATGGAAAGAGACCATTCAAGTCTAATAAAAGTAATAAGGGATTCATAGAGAATGACAATAACAAGAAGTCCTTCAAGAACAAGAAGAGTCTCTACACCAATAAAGATTGTAGCTCATCAGATGAAAGTGACGACAATAACTCAGAGTATGATAACGAAGATGATGGTCTTGATGAAGATGAATCCCTCTACATGGCTGAGGAAGGATGTTGCTCATATCAAAAGGAGTCTAATTGGAGTGATTTAAATGATGATAAATATGAGGTAGATTGTGAGATAGAATCAATGAATGCTCTTGCAGAATTGAATATTAAGAAGAAGATTAACAAGAAGATGAAGTCTTACATAAATGACTATGAAGAGTAATTCAGTGTGTTTGAGGAGAGAATATATGAAGACACCATGGAACGTGAAGATATAGTCAGGCATATTAGTTATCAATTGGAAATATTGTCTACAAGCCTGAAAGCTAAAGAAGATGATTGTTCAAGGTATGTAGTTGAAAATGAGTCATTACAATTTTAGTTAGAGAAGACATCTAGTAAGATGCAATCATTTATGATATTTGAAAAGATCTCAAGTGATCTAAATAATATTCTAAGTGGTTAAAATAATGTAAGTGATAGAATTGGTCTTGAATACAAAGAAGAACTAGAAAATACAACTTAAGACAAAATGAAGACTAATGTAAATCAAACCTTGAAGGTCAAAAATTATTAAAGGAATGAATATGTTTTCAGAATGAAGACAAATTAGATGAGATAACCAAATGCCATGAAGTATGCAAGTTTTAATGGTTACTGTTACACATATAATTAGTTTGGACATAGAGCTAGAGAATGTAAGAGACATGGTAGAAATGAATTTGCATGGAATTATGATGGGGTCATCATTCAAAAGGTGAGTCTTCTTAAAAAGGATTAGTTTGTTTCAATTATAAAAATAATGAACATATTTAAATATTTTTTCTAATCAAGAAAGGTAGGATAAGTTTCTTGTAAGAGGTATAGTGTGTTTCAACTATTAACAGAGAGGTCACATTGATAGATTCTTCAAACAAAGGCCTACAAGACATAATAGGTTTAATCAAGATCCTAGAGTGAAAGAAAGAAGGCATGTTAAATCATGGAAATCAAAGGTGGTAAGTGTGAGTCATGATGAGTCTATAGGTCCAAGTAATATGTTTGCTATGGTGGAGAATGTTACAGAAGTTGAAGATTGCCATGGGCTCTCTCATTGTCTACTCATATTATGAATGAAGAGACCAAGCTCAAGGAGAAGACCAAGGTGATGGTTGAGGCTAGTTATAAGATGTGTATGGATTCAAGTGAACATCCTATTGTTTATAAATACAAAGAACATCAGTTTTCAATACCTAGTGATGAGGTTCTAAACTACAAGGAAGATTCTTCAACTGAAAAGGTATCTCATGAATCTATGTTATCTCCATGTGTTATCAATACAGTCTTAGAAGATAATGCAAATGTTGTAGTGGATGAGCAAGTTGTTTCTCTTAATCCTAAGAAGAATAAGAAGAAGAACTATTAGTATTAGATGACCAAGGAGGAGAAGGAATATGAGGAGTTATGGGCAATTCTTAGTTTCACATGGTTCTAAGGAACCATGTGAAGTAGGAGGTCTTTGTGTATACTTATTAAGAGACTCCTTCTAGTGGAGAATCAAGTTTTGTTGTGGTGTTCTTTAGAAGGTCCTAGAAGGTGAGATATGAGTGTTTCTAGTTGGAGTTGGTCTTTTAAGGTGGGATAAGTGATTTAATGAAGTCAAAATGATGTCATAAGGTGTTTTTATTGTGTATTTAGTGTTTGCAATATCATAATGGGTGTTTTTAGGTGGAATAATGATATTGATGGAATTTCAAGAAGATTTTAGTGCTAAAAAAGGTATGTGCACTTATTTATGATGTGTTCTAGGTGGTTTTGTGTTTTGATGATCCTGTTTGTGCCTTTTAGAAGTTTTTGTGTGCTCTCAGGTTTATCTTTCTTGTTGTAGATCAAAGCCATGGTATAGGAAGTCAAGGTTACCAAAGGTGTGAAGGATATAATATTAGTCCATAAGTGTGTGATGGCTATCTCCAGGTGTGTAATAAGTTTCAGAGGTGGGTGTTGACTAGAAGGAGGTTTGTTGACCTTGTTTGTTTTGAGATTCTAGAGTTTTGGGTAATGTTATAAAAGTGGTTTGCCTTATGGTTTGAGTTTTAAAGATTATTAAAATGTTTAATGGGATAAATGGGTTTTTAAATAAATATTAATATTTTAAGGTTTGTGGTTTTCAAATTATTCATGATTTTGTCAAGATGGAGGCTTAATTGGCTAGTAGGTTTGTGAAGGAAGTATGTTTTAGAAGAGGAGACAGGTGATGAAAATTGGTGTGGTTAAGGGGGAATATGAGAGTGATCTAGATATGAAGTTTCATGTTTTGAAATAATGTCTACTAAAATTTGTGGGATCTGCAAGTTACAGTTAGGGCTATAAAGAGTCTAGACATACCTATTGTGAAGATTTGATGTTTTTTATTAGTTTATCAAAAAGATAAAGGCATGAGTGTTTCAAGGTGAGTTATAAAGTTTTTTTAGAGCATGTTTCCTATTTGATGAGTGGCATGAAGTTTTGTTGGTGGTCCTTGAGGTGGCTTGAGAGAGAAGGCTAGTAAGCTTGGTGGCAGTTCTTCATGGTGTATGGAGATATGATGATGATCAAGAGGTGAAATGGATTAGATATATTAGAGGGAGTACCTATCAGATGTTTTTTGGTGATTTCAATCTTATTTAAATGTTTTTTGTGTGTTCTTTCTTCATTGGTTGCAGTGCTAGTTGAAGAGAGTGTTTGCATGTATTAAGAGGAAGTTGTCAAGGTAAGAAGCGGTAGGCTCAAGGTAAGGAGGTGTCTTAATCATATTTATAAGGTGGCCCTATCCTATTGGTGGTATTTTTACGTCCTTAGAATCAGTTTGTGCCAAATTTATCATTGTGTCAAAGGGGGAGAAGGTTCATATTATGAGAGTGATTAAAGAGAGAGAAGGAAGGTGAGTTGTATGATGGGTGTTGACATCAATGATAAAGGGGGATATTTTTGGAGAGTTTTGAGTAATGTCATGGATGTGTCTAGATGACTGTATGAAGTTTCTTGATAATATAAGTGTCAATGACAGTGTGTAGTGTGCTTGTTCTAGTATGCTTGAAGTAGGCTTGGATTGATCTTTAGTTTTGGCATTGTTAGGGATGATTAAGGATGAGTATGGTGATTTAAGGATGTGAAATAGGTCCCATAAGAGGTATTTTATACTTTTAATGATTGTGTGCATAAGTGGATTTCATCTGCTAGTTCATAGTTTTCATCTAGACATAGTTAGTTCTATGATAGAAAAATATGAGTAGGTAGTTTGTTGACATCACTATTACCATGTATGGATGAATCAGGGGGAGTTGGTAATATGGGTATGATCACATTATTCCCAAGTTTATATGTTCCAAGTTTTAGGTCATGAAAGTAAGTGGAGTAAAAGATATAATTGTGAAAATTTGTCTTCCCAAGTAGTTTGAAATATTTTCCCCTACTTATCCAAATTTGCAATGGAGATCTAACATTGCATGTTTAATTGCATCATAGATTGATGATAAAAAATGAATATAAGCCTAATGTATATATTAAATAATATCTGATTAATCATTTTTATGGCATTATATTTCACATGTGTGAAGGTTTCAGGAGTAGTTTGTTATATGGATGGATTCCCCTATATGAGGAGATCATATGGTTTAAATTTTAGGACATGTGATTGAGCATAGCAAAATTTATTAAGGTTCAAAGTTGGCCTTCTATGTAGATTTAAGAGGTTACCATACTTATAAAAATTCACACAATGTTAAAGATCATGACTAGATAAGGATATAATGGTGAGTGAGTATACATACATACATACAAATCTATGATGCGTATTGAGTCAAAGAGGTCAAAGTGTCTGATGTTTAAGTAGGTTAAAGTCCAGGATACTCTTGAAGAGATCAATGGAGAGAATTTGTTAAAAATATTTAGGAATTAGTGAGATGATGACAAGTGATCAATGTTTAATAGTGAACAAAGGTAAAGATTAGGCTAATCCATAGAGATCGATGGTGCATATTTAGTTTAAATTGCCAGGGAGCATGAGATGAGGTCAAACTGATAGATGTTTAACATAGTTAAAGACCATAAGAGATATATAGTGCATATTTAATCTAATATGTAAAAACATTATATTTTGAAATAGTTTTCAAAGTTTAATAGTTTCTCATTAACCGTTGGAATTCAAATATTCAAATTTGCAAGGGAAGACCAGTCTATAGTTTTTATGCTATAACTTCTAATATATGCAAAATTTGACCATGGTGTAAAAATGAAAGTTGTAGAGGACTTTAAGGGACATATAGAAATATTTATTTGAAGTTATGAACTTTTTTACAGTCAAAGGTATTGATATCCAAAGTTGATTATGTGTTTGACCATGTTCTGTAAGTGACCCAAGAAGGATATTTTGAGTTGTTTTGATGGTATTTGGATATTTCAAGGGGAATTAGCTATTGGAGAGTGTCCTAGACTCCCTAACAATGATTTTTATGGATTTTGGAGGTTTTAAAAATCCATATTTAGTATTAAAAAATTCTTATAAGTTGACTATGTATTCATTCCTAGTGTTTCTATGTATAAGGTCAAAGATTGATCTATTTGGCTTTAACATAGGAGTGTTGTGATGACTGTGATCATTTCAAGATGTTGAAGAGGTCATGTGGAGTGGATATATGCATTTTTAATTGGTCTTATGTTTTTATTTTTCTCAATGGAGTGATAAATGGGGGAGTAGGTCTCCATGAGACCTATAAGGGCTACTAAGGCCTCATTGAAAGGTGTAGCTACTTAAGGGTGACCATGGATGTTATGGATGACCTATGAGGATGTTATTAAGATATGTATTGATTTGATAGAATATTTAAGGGTTAAGGAATATATAATGGCCAAAAAAAAAGTTAATAATCATGAAGGCTCTATAAAAGGTGAAATCAAATGTGGTGATTTCTAGGTTTTTGAAAAGATATGAGAGACTTGAGAGAAGATGTGTATGTGAGTGTTGAATAGCAAGGTAAATAAGGAAAGAGTGTGTGAATATTTGATGGGTTGTATAGAAAATTAGGTTGATGACTATGTGTATGACCTATAGGTCATATTTCTGATGTCAAAGATAGTGCTCTTGTAGGGTTAAAGATTGAGGATGAGCGAAGAGGGTCTAGAGTGATCCAAAAGGATGTTTTGGATGCTTTGAGCATGAATGAAGGATAGATGATGTTTGTGTGATCTTGGTAGTTATTTTAAGAGGTAGATCAAATTATGGATTATGTCATGTGTAAATTTGAAGAGATCTAATATACTTTGTATCTTCATCAGATTGGCAGGAAATCAGTGATTAGGAGATGTTCATTTCATAGGTATTAGGAGGGTGTTCAATGTCTAGGTCAAAAGGACTTAACCAATAGGTGTTCAAAAGGAATTTATCATATTAGGAGTAGGTTATCCATGCAAAAAATGTGTTTCTCTAAATTTAGTCAAAATGACTTGAACAATAAGTGGTTAGAAGGACTTGATCATCCTAGGGGCAGATACTCTTTGTGAAATAGGTGTTTCACTAAATTCTAGTTAGAAGACCAGTCTCATGTTTGTGATCATCTTATAGGACAAGTAGTCTATCTGTTTTCAAGTTTGAGAGTGGGTTTTATTCCCCAAGAGGTTTTCCCATATAGATCTTGTGTTGTGTATGTGATCTTGCACTATCTTCATTGTTTATTGCTATAAACATCTTGTATGCTTCATGAATGGTTGTATTAAATGCTTAAGTGTTTCAAGGGTTTGGAAATTGAATTGGATTATTTATCACCATTGATTCACCACCCCTCTCAGTGATTGCACTTCTAATAATTCCATGTATTATCCTAATCTAACCATGTGGTTTATCAAGTGGTACATCCTAGCCTAGAATCTATTAATTATCTAGTTGGATAGGTAGTCACCATGTACTTGGCAGCTCAATTGATGCCCAATAAGGAAGATGAACTAATTCTTAACTATAATTTTTATAACTAACAAAAATTATAACTAATTATTGTATTTTCATGTATAAATATGCAAAATATGGATCTGACCATGGGTCAATATGATCTAAAGTCAATGTCATATGTAGTTATAATGATAGGTAGCATTATTTTCACATATACTTGGTCATAGATGCTTTGTGGATCATTGTATTATTTTCCCTATTCACTCTCATTGAATAGAAGTTGAATTTTTGTAAAGTATCAAATTTCTAATTTAATTGAATGTGTGTTGGCTAATTTATTAAGTAATTATACACATTCACCCTACATAACCATATGTATTATCTGTAATGCATGGTTTTACCTCTTGTGATTAGACCTAGGCCCTTGTAATGTGGATAATTGATATTAGATATTATACTCTCTTATATGCCTGTAAACATGTGAGCACAAAGAGAGAGAGAGAGAATGATTATCAACCAATTCTATTTTAGAATATCTATAAGAAAGTTATAGTAAAAGTAATATGGATGACACAAAAAAAAACATGAGGTAACCCTAAACATTAAAAGGCTTATTGATGACACATTAGAGGCAAAACACACCAAATTTTTTTGTAAATTACATGAGTTGATGATGCATCTCAACTTGACATATTCTAACACACCTCCATAATTTTCTCAACAATGGTTTCAACAACAAGCCCAAGTCAATCCTGACAATCCTTTATTTAAAAGAAAAAATGATACCATAACATTTGATGCCTATATTTGATATATTAAGGCATAATTATTATCTAATTGATTTAAATATGCTAATAATACAACCTTCATAGTTTTTAAGATGTTTGTTCTAGTTGTTCACTAATGGGAGAATTTCATCATAGAGTGTGTTCCAATTGAGTCTTATAAGACCTTTATCAATGCATTGAAGGAGGAGTACTATTATATCTAACATTTTGAGGATGAATTCATCAAGTTCAAATAATTAAACTAGTGAAGGAAGTTTTTGGTGGAACACTACACCAATATATTCCATGACTACTATGCATGCTTGTGAGAGAACTTGACAGAACACCATACGGTGAGAAAGTACACCAGTGCATTATCACATTATACCCAGGTGATTATGGATTTATTTAATCATAAAACTCTAGGAAAATCATATCATAGCACTTCTAAGACTAAATCCAATACTAAGATGAAACAATGTCTCACCTCTTCATCTAATGTAAAGTGTAAGATTTATCTCGCACATAATTCTTCATCACAACCTTCTATATATAATAAAATGAATTTTTTCAAAGGATATCATCATAAGAAGACTATATATAACTTTAATGATCTTATGAATTCTATTTCAAACATAAGTAATAATAATTCTATTTACAAGTGGCATCATCAACATGGTTCACACACCCATGATGACTCTTAATGTTGCATGCAGAAATTATTAATTACCTAGTCTAAATTAGGTCCCACATTGATGGATTATACTAATCTAAATGAAAATTTTCCAAGAACCAACACCACTATGATAGACACATATGAGGAGCATGAGCATATATTCCACATTAAAATATAGGTGAAGGGTTAGCCTCTTCAAGTCATCATTGATAGTGACAGTCAAAATAACATCATTATGCAAGACACAACACATTGTCTTGGACTTTACACTATTGAAAATCCTAAGCCATACTCCTTGGGATGGATTCAATAGGGGAAGGATACATAGGTCCATCAATAATTCACTTTATAGTATAAATTCAAGCCTATGGAGGACACCATCACTTGTGACATCGTACCTCTAGAAGTCAGTGACATCTTACTAGAAATACCTCATTTATATGATTGAAGCTATATATCAAGCCAAGCCATAACATTGGTCCATTCATGCATAGATTGATTCTTCAATCTCTTTTATTCAATTCAAATTTTCAAATTCATCTTGGTCTCTACCAAGTAATGCCACAAAATCATTTTGCACACATAAAAGTTTATATTGATCATGGTTTTATCTAACGCACTTACATGTTAGATAAATCAAGTTATAGTAGCACACACACCATGCAATCAACATCACAATAATAATATATTTATAAATTACTAAATAAAAATAATGAAGTATTAATAGAGCCTGAAATCCTTCCAATGTATAATTTATTAAGTTACCACATTGATTTGGTCCCTAGATCCCCTCTAAAATAACTCTCTATCACATATCAATTTAAGAGAATGATGAAATCTAAATAAAATAAAAGATTTCCTATATCAAGGTAATATTAGGCCTATTTCTTCTTCTTAAAAGAGTCGGATAGTCCTCACACCCAATAAATATGGGTCTTAGTGTCTCTACATAGACATTGCACACTCAAAAAAATCATGGTGAAGAATCAATATCCACTGTCATGCATTAAAACCTCTTAGACCAGCTTAGAGATGCACAATAATTCACCAAGATTGACTTGAATTTAGGTTACCATCTAATTCTAGTCCATACTAAAGATATCTATAAGACAACCTTAAAGACACAGGAAGGTTTTTATGAATGGTTGGTCATGCCCTTTGGTCTCACCAATGTGTTAACCACTTTCATGTTCTTGATGGATTATATACTTAGGACATTCATCAAATCCTTTTTCATCTTCTACTTTGATGAAATTATCATCTTTAAAAATACTTGTAAGGAATATGTGGAATATATCATGCATGTCTTGGACACCTTGCATCAACATAATTTGTAGGGAAACTTAAAAAAGTGTAAATTTGGTGATGTGAAAATTTAATACCTAGGTTACATCATTGACTACACATGAATTCATGTAGATGTAGAAAAGATCAAAGTGATCCAAGATTGGCCCACTCTATGTGATCCCATATAATTTAGAATCTTTTTTGGACTCACAAAATTCTAGTATAGGTTTGTATTTAGTTTATTATACATCTCTTGGTCTCTCCTCCAAATAACACATGAAAAATCCAAGTTTGAATGGACTCTTTTGCAACAACACACTTTTGAGGCACTCAAGAAACACCTCTGCATAGTGCCTATAATCATAATCCCTGACATTACACACTAAAAATTTCACACTAATGCATATGAATATGCATTCAGTGAAGTACTAATGTATTATGGATATTTGATTATTCACCATCTAGATACATTTAATGACATGGTGCAAAGGTAATCCACTTATGAAAAATAATTATAAGTTATGTAAATAACCAAGTAATAAAATCACTACATCTTAGGGAAGGAGACATTTGTCATTCTAATCATAAGCCACATCAATTCTTATAGACACAAATCAAACTAGAGAATGTGCACCACATAAAATGGGTGAATTACCTACAACAATTCCATCTCATGATCAAACAAAAAATGGAAGAATTTCAAGGTAATATATTGATTTAGCCAATTGCCAATTCACATGCTCATCATAGTACTGAACACACTCGACCAAAAATGCATAGACTGGGTATTCCTTTACCTAGATATCATGTCATATCATAAACTTACACTAGACTTGTGCAATTTAAACAAGTTCAAGACTTATACTTTCCTGAATAGCTTATCTACAAGCTTGAACATCTTTGTGTTCTTAGTGATGCACATCGCAAATGAATCATTTGAGAGGCACACTACACCAAGACTCTAGATGCATTATAGCTGTACTTATACAAGATACATATGTGCATATATGTAGAGTGACACATAAAGTCTTGCATTATTTATTACATCACCAAACCTATAAGTAGGAAGCTAAGACTTCATACACCTCTATCAGTTTCATCTAGACCATGGGAATATATTAGCATTGATTTCATGATTCAATTGCCTATAAAAAAGTGACAACATAAATCTTTGTTCATTTTAATTGATAAGTTTTAAAATATGTATATTATTGTCACTTATGATAAATAAATTGATGTAGCTGACATTGCATAATTTGGGTTCATTTTGGACTCATGACATCCACCATCTATGATTAAGATTTATGAATTATGAGTCACTTCTAGGGAGCACTATAGGACTTGATAGGAACATAGTTGGACCATTTGACAACATTTCATCCATAAATAGATGGATAGACTAAATTTGTTAATCTAAAACTTTGTCATATTATTTGAATGTAACACTACATACTTATTTGCACTTGGGATGATAATCTTTTTTGCATTCGACATGCTTACAATAGAGCACTTCATAACTCTACAAGGCATAGCCCATTATAGAAATGTCTTAGGTTTCAACATATGGTACATCTATACATCTCATACCATGCATAAATAAACACTGAGTCATGTGCACAATAATGAGATGTAGATAAAGATGATAAATTCTTGTGCCATATATAATATGTTCATTAGCAGGTTTAATAGTGTTGGGACCCCTTTTGTAGTAACTACATGGACTATACCAACTAGACTTATCTTGGTGTGAGGCAACCCTTGGAGTGGTTTCTCCCTTTATTTAAATTTTGGAACTATCTAGAGGAGTCTTCAAGGATCCCATGTTAGTTGTTAGGCAGGTGGGTGACACTAACTTTGAAAGGACATCCCTATCAGAACTTGTACATGGTAGCTTGAGAAGTATGGATTTTATAAGAATGAAGCAAGTGAGATTTTAGATTCTTAATGAGAGCTCAACATATGACATACACTCATATAACTTGGGTAACATATTGGAGATGATGGACTCATGATAACTCATCACTTGTCATGTGCCCGTCTGACCTAACAAGGAGATGCCCAGTTGCCTATAAAAAAGGCTTGTATTTGAAGATCATGAGAGGTGACTAAGGCATTGAAGCTCTAGCAAAATAGAAAGAAAAACTAAGTATTTACATTCTACATAAGGTATATTAGGCATTCCAATTTATATCCCAAGCTCTCCTATGATCCTTTGGGCATGAGTAATGATAGGGAAGAGCATATGCTTTATTTTGTATATTTAATTTTATATGTTGAACCGTGAGATTAATAGAGAATGCCATTGAAGAATTAATGTGTTGATTCTTATAGTATAGATACCATAGAAATATATTTATGACTTAGTTGATAATATTAATGATTTAGTTCCTTACCTAAATATATTTTAAGATGGAGGTTTATCCCTGGTCACTAATGGTGTCCTTGTACCATCTAGAGACTTTGGCCTACCTTAATAGACTAAGTGTTAGAACCAGATTATGTCAAGGCCCTAATACCCATGCTTAATTTCTACCCTAAGGATGAGAACTTGAACCCAAGCCATCCCTATGACTTGCCTAAGTAATTGAATGACCCTATATTATCTATTCCCTTAGCTTACACCATCAAGAACTTGACCTAACCAATTATGAACTTGCACATTAGGGCTTATGCCCTTAAGAAGGCTTATGCCTAATGAACTTCCACAAATAGCCTAACACTAGTAAGCTATCTAAACCCCTCTTTCCAATGTGTACTCATTGAACTCTAAGTTGTGCCATGTTGTAACTAGCCCAACGTGGGATGGTCCCTTTGTTGTTGCACTTTAAGTGAGTGCACAAGGCTTACACCTTGTGTGAAATTGATGATAGTGCAATAGTGTGTTTAAATTTTATATGCTAGACCTTACTATGCTTGTTCCTATCTCCATCAAGTCTAGAACCAACTTGGGTTGATAGTTAAGTGTATGACTAAGTACAAAATCTAATCTAGTGAACTTTTCTACAACATTTTTGTTATGTTGCCAAGACTTGTAATGAATTTTGTTGCTACAATGGTGCAATATATAGATGATCCAATTATCACTAGATAACGTTGAGTACTAGC
>JARHVA010010025.1:0-122500 GCA_037957365.1 Torreya grandis
CCAATAGGAGTAAAGATAGGTTGGAGAAATTTGATTGGCCTAAGAAATATTTAATGGACAACGTCAAACCAAAGGGTATTTTTTTAACCAAAATCAACAAGTTGTTGCAAGGGTCATCCCACCACCATTAGAGATCAACTATGTGTTATTAAAAGGACATGGTGGTTCAATCAAGATGATCAACAATGAAGTATTGATGCCATTAAAACCAAATATAGACCTCTAGTTCAAATATTTTAGGGTTTCAATGTTGTTTTCTGACTATGCTCACTACTTTTAGAATAAGGATCCATGTATATGGAATTTTTTTTTTTTCTACAAGGATAGAATGGATCTATGTAGACCTAATAGGATCTATAACAAGGCTATGTAGTCTATAGGTTTACATCAACATAATGACTATAGGAAAAACAATAATGGGAGATTGGTTGTCCATATATATTGGACCTATGATCATAAAAAATATATGTGATTAATTCAAAGGTTATCATCTATCGACATGGATCTATCATCTAAAAATTAGGTACTAACTGTCATTCATTACATGGCACTATCATTTTCAAGATTAAAGTATTTGATCCTCATCAGTAAGTTAAGTGGACTTAGAGTCCTAAGATGGAGAATTGATGGTTGGGAAATTAGTTGGGGCATTGATTCCACTCAAATAGACTTATCATCATGTTCAACAAATTCTTATCTTCTATTAGATCTCTCAACCAATGAGGTGAGCTTGTAGATTATGGAAGTAAAAAGAAGTTAGCTTATTTATAAGGATTAATCTTGATTAGAGAAACCATACATATAAAAATGAATTAATTAATCTCCACCTTACTTCTTGATCATGATGACTCTTTCTCCACTCTCTAATGCATGTTCCCATCTTTTTCTTTCTCCTTTACTGCTATATGTAGAGGCTTTCAAATGTAAAAAATGACCCCTCTAATCCCTCTCTTGGTTATGACTAGACTCTTCCAAGATCAAGCTTGTAACGTTTTTTAATGAATATAATACCATGTTTTAGATTTGATTATGCATATCTAGTGTGTTCATATCAATTTATTTGCACATGTGGTAGAGCTTTCTCCCTTATCAGGTCTTAATCTCACCTAGTTAGTAGTTGTATTGTTATGAAAGTCATGTTTAGTATTCAAATGTCACCTAATTAAAGATTGTTTGTGTGTAAATTTTCTAGTTAATATCTTTCATTAGACATCTCCATCACTTCCCTTAGATTTTGATTATTTGGTGAACCTCTGCATGAAATACTAATGTCTAGAAAACTTGTGGAATTCTAGATCTATCCTTTTTAATGTCTCATTAGTGTTTATTAGGAGCTAAAATAGAGTGGATCAACCATATTTTAGGTGAATCAACATTATTATCTTAGGTTTATCTTACAATTTATCTCTCTTTCCATTTTCCCTAGTCATTAGTAGGTTTTAATAGTGGAAATGAGTTAAAATAATGCATCTAAGGAGCTATCCTCATTAAAAATATTGTAGGTTTGACTCCGTTATAGGATAGCCATAGTATAGGGTTAGTCCCATGTTGTGATAGATTTGGGTAGAGGACCTAAACAATCCCTTACCTAGCTAGGGTGCAATCTAGACCTTTAACAATAATCTCATAGATAATTCATATAGTACCTATCTTATAGTCATATAATTAATATGACCAGATTAATGTTATAATAGAAAAATCCTCATATCCTTAATATAATAAGCTAAAGGATAATCTTAGTCATAATTAAATGTGTACTTTTTAAATAAAAATATTAAACCTTTAACTTTATCTAGTGTTTCTATCACTCCTAACAAACACAAAGTTGTCTTATAAATTTACTCCAAGCTTCATAAATTTTACACACAAAAAATAATAGTATTCATCCTTTACAGGATTTACTTGAAAACCTATTGTGCATAGCATGGGTTTACAATTATGGCCTTATATACAGGGTCGAGGGTTATATGATGGTCTTTATGGATGATTGAGCCATCCACATGACCCATCATTTAGCCCAATTTATTTTTCATCTAAAAACTACTAAAAATAGATCAAGATATTTTCTATAAATTCATCACTAGAATTCATCATAACAAATATATAAATATTTTAAAAAATTGACTTGGTAATGAAATCTTTAATGCCAATTCCAATGATTTGAAACTTTGTCTTATTTACAAACTCAATTCCTCTATCAAATCTTCTATCTACCAATCGTGTCCTCTAAGACCTCCATTATTTCATTTTCTCCAACTGCATGTTACTTGCATGCCAAAAAATTCTCCCATCATTATACCATGATTAAACAACACATAGTGCACTAGCCATTTCACTATGAAAAACCTAGATAGACTCTTCTTTTCTCAACTAGAATGATTATCACTAAGTCATCATCTAACTAACCCCTAATTATCTTGAGGGTAACATCATTAACTAAAATAAAATAATAATTGAAATATCCCCATTAAATTATGCACATATCCCTGTCTTCATTCAATGTGTCAACTTAACATAAAGTCATGATATATACTTTATAAAAAGTCTTCAACATTACAATCTCCATGAAATTTCAACTAACAATAATTCCACTAAACCTTATAGCCAATACCAATTCATTCAACCTTTAAACTAGAAGCTATATTCCTATTTTAAACAAATAAATAGTGACTTTAGCAAATATTCATCAAACACAATGATGCCTTCCCTTTATCATTAATTAATAAAACTATCTTTATTGTCTTGGTATAAGAACATGTTTATTAGCTAGGTACAAGTATTCATAATAATCTTTATTTAATAACATTAATTTCATTGTACCATACCAACTAGTGTCATTCTTTAATACTCTCAAAGAAATTATGATTTCTAATGACTTGTCATAGGTTTATTCAACTATTATAAATGATAATAGTGACCTAATAAACATAAATAATCACTTGACAACCCAATCAGACATAATATTACAATTCATGTAATACTTGAAACCATGATTTAATCAAAACACTATTTATAGAAACACTTAACCATATATATAAGACAATAGTAAGTCAAGTAAAAACATGTATAGATAGTTATAGGTACATTCAATCAACCAAGAAATATAATCAACAACTATTAATATAGTATATAACCATAATATTAGAATTAGACAATCAACACAACATGATCATGAAATAATAATAAGATCACATTAGACATATATAATGGAAATCAAAAGACACTATAGTTATCTAGCTCAAACAATAATCATAAGACATGTTAATCTACTATGGTGTCTGCATGGGTTTCCATTTTTCCTCTCTATCATCCCCCAATGCCTCCATTTACACCATCCTCTTTGATGTGTCCTCCCTCTATCACACTCTAATGCTTGGATATGTCATGCATACACCTCACAAAAATGAAGGTATTTATCCAAAAACATAAATGTATCCATTAAATACTGCTATATGAACTAACAAACATGATCATCAAGTATAAAATATAAAAGTATAGTTATCTCATACCGAATCAATCATGTAAATCAAGCAACATATAACTATCCCATAATTATCATATGACATAAAAATTAATCCAATAGTAGTTAATCAAATAAACACCATAATAATATATGGATAGAAAGGTTATTTATCTTAGAGAGATATTGGGATGTGGAAAAACATAGTGGCATATGGACTTAGCCTAGTTATACAAATAATATAGTTCTTTTTAAAAAAAATGTTATCATTTTTTATATTTTTTATTTAAGAGATTTTATGGCAGTACATTTTGCTATTAGATCTCATGTTCAACATTAGAAGCTCTAGGAATTACACTTGGTATTTACTAATGAAATTATAAAACTTATTATCACTAAAATTAGGCCTATTAAAGAGAAATTGAATGCTTTTTACTCTTACTCTATTTATTATTTGTTTTCACTTAGATAGAATGAAGATCTTAATTTAAGTTGTATGACTATGTTAGTGGTGCATGGTTAAAGTTTATTTGAATTTTGAATTGATAATTTTGTAGGTATGTCTATTAAATTTTCATATATTATTTAGTGTGTAATATATTTATTTATATAGGATTGTGTATTAGTGATGTTATGGCCATGATTTTCTTATATATTTATATTTGATGTATCTTTACCATAAATTACTTTATTAGTATTCTAGTATATTTGATTAACCCTACTTGAAAGATGGAGTAGAATTTTTATAAACTTTAGTTACATGATTTAAATGCATTTCCATATGATATTTTACTATTTTTTTTATAATTATAGGGGTTGAACAAGTCCCCTATCTAGAGATTATATTTAGAAAGTGTATACAAATAAATAGTTAACTCATAGATTTACTAAATACTTATCTGATATCTTGACTAGAACTAAGACAAATCCAACAAGCTGGCATGCCATATAATAATGAACTATAGAAAACTTAGATATCAAAAATGCTTATAACACCATGAGCTAAACTTTTGAAGAAAATAGATAAACCAAAAAGGCAATCACCAGGTTCCAAATCTGAAAAACCATTAGAAGTCAAGTATTACCTTCCTTATCATACTCCACCACCACTATAAAAATGGAACCACTAGCCTTTAAATAGTCCTCACCATACCAAACCTTCTCTACCACCCCCTATAGCTATTTTTTTGTTCCACTAATAAATATTATGGCTTGATTGATATCTAGCCTCTCCTACATCACTGAGGTCAAATAGATTTGGAAACCTTATCTAGCCAAGGTGGTGTTGCACCCTTACCTTAAACCACCAACCTAACTAAGAGATTAAAAACCTTCACCCACTCTTTATTATGTCTAACACCAATCCATAACTCTATGTGATTAATTAGGATCTTAATATGAGACATGTTAGGTAAAGATAAAACATTCCCTATCAAAGATGCAAAATCACAAACCTTTTATTGAATCTTTTTGATGAATCCTATCAGATCCATACACCTTATTTTAAGAGCTCTAAATGATGATAATATTACTAACCTGAGACCATCTAAACTAGAAAAAATGACAAATTAGGAAAGGGACTTGATTTCACCATGTCAATTTCTTCCAACAAGCCTTGACAATGGTCTAGAGCCATGAAGAAGTCAACATTTTTCAAAAACAATTCCTTCTGAGACAAAATAACTAGAACATTATTAGTAAATATTGCATCCACTACTTATTTAACCCTACTTTGGGGGATATTAAGCTCGTAATAGTCCCTCAATACACCCAAAATTGCCTACACTACCTTATTTGTCAAGGCCAAAAATATATTCTTTATCATTTCCCTATAAATATTCCATTTAAAGGCCATCTCCCTAGCTATGTTACTGCATGTAACCATCAAGATCCATAGCAATAGAGAAACATTGCATTCCATCTTGATTAATCACTGGCCAAAATAGTGTAAACATACATGCTAGAATTTCAAAGAATATAACATGTGTTTGGATCTATGTCAAGCACTATCATGAATTACCTTATTTAATGATGTCAGCCACCAAATGAAAGCACACAAGACAAGCCATAATTCTAGAATGCCCTATCCCAGAGCCAATGTGATAGTTCTAAAACCAATTAAAGCCTTTAGTGAAAACCATATGGGGGAATAATGAAAATATATTAATGACCAAATTTAATGGAGGAAATATCATAAAAATATTCCCCAAATGATAGTTGATTATCCATATGGATTTCCTCCCTCTAATCTATACCACAATTTTTATAAAAAGTATGCAATATAGTTGGCTTCCCTAAAGCAATGTTTGTAATCCCAAGACAAAAAGCTATATAGGCTTTCCTAGGATTTATCTAAAATTTTCTCCAATTTCAAATAGGTTACTAACATTTTTTAAGAGTAGAAATCAAAAATTGAGAATCTTCTTCAATCATAAGCTTCTAAATTTTCCATTTCAATGCCAACTCAATCCCTTTTACAAGAGCATGTGCTTCATCTTCATTATTCGTGTCATCTAAGAGCTTCCTAGAGACAAATCTAATAAGTGAGTTCCTAAAATCTATTATTATACAACTTGTTATATAATCACCCAAAATACCTCTTGAGGATCCTTCAAAATTAATTTTAAACCAACCTAGATGAAGGGGGTCCAAGCATATTTATATTTTCTTACATTTTTACCTAAATTTACTATTGATCCATTAGCGAATGATTTTACTATTATTTAATATGATGAGAATGTATGAATTTTTTTAAATTTTCCTAGATATTCCTTGACTTGGTTAATGACATTCAAACTATTTATTTAACTTTGGTTAAGGAATAAAAGTGGACATGTTTATATTTGACTTATTAACCCTATCATTAATGTTGATGCTAAAGTTTGGAAAATTACTTTTTATGAACATGAATTATGGATATTTGATTATTGGTAACCATTTTATAGATGTAAATACTTGTAATAAGAATGAATTCTCTATTAAATTAGTTATCTTAAAATTATCTTATTACTATCATGGTATATATACAATAACTTTATTTTAGTGTAAGGGACTGATAAATAATGAATATAATGTTTATTTATTTGTATAAGTAATCATGTTAGATTTACAATATTTTTATTACATATTCATAGATTACATGAGTCATGAGGTGTTGGTATATTTCTCAAAATGTTTTATTTCTTTTGGTATAAGCTTAGACACACATAAAACTTAGTCAATTATGATCTCTTAAATGACCTTGCTCTATTAATATAAATAAATTGATAATAGTTCTATTATATATCTATAAAATTGATGGAATGTTATTAAATGGATAGCCTAATTCTATCTCTTAGAAGTTTGAATAAATCAATGTTTGAATAAGATACTAGGTACTTATTCTTATTGCTTAGTTGGTAACTTATAATTTGTTTAATTAAACTATGTTTTGAAGATCTCAATGATATTAATGATATGTATGATTGTTATTTCAAGTATAATTTATGACTTGCAGAGTCATTACTACTACTTTGAAATGTATTGAGTAAACCTATGTTGACTTATGTTGAAAACTTTTATAGCACTTGATAATGGATCCTCAATTTATTAATCTTGATTTATACTAAATAAATATGATTCCATTTTTAGTGTAAATTTTATACTTGGATTAATTTATACCCACCAACCTAAGAACTAAATTGTCTCATAAGATGGACTCATTGATGGCATTTATTTCTTAGTGATATGTATAATAAGACCAACTTACTCGATAAGCTTTTGAAAATATTAAAAACATAAGTATTGGATCAAATAATAACCTATAATCTATTTTTTTACATCCCAAAATTGGTAGTTCATAGATTATCAGAGATTATATTAAACTACCTTGGTTATCTAGTCACAAAGATCTTGGTTTTGACATGGGTATTTTTAAGAAGTGATGTTAGTATTAGAATCATGAAAATAAATATATTTGTTTTTGTTACATTTCACAACAAAAATGAAACATAATATGAACTTTAATATATTCAGTGATAACACGTGTTTTGATAAACAACATGCAATAACATATTATATGCATGTATCTAGTTTATAGAACTTTGTTTTCTTCATCTTACTACACCCTAGTTAGGAATGGTGAAGATAAAGTATTTTATATTATAGTTTGATGAGTAGTACAATTGATGCACAATTTTATTCTCAAGATGATTACATGGATCCTATTAATAGTTTAGATAATTATAGAAGATGATAGTTATTAGCGAGAATCATTTAGACATATAGATAAAAATTTTCCCCCGTGGTAATACTTCAACTATATAACTTTAGAGTGTCAATTTGTGGAATGGTTATTCTCTAACAACTATGCTATTTGACAATATATTTGTTACATGATAGTTAAATATGCAAGTTAGTATATTTACATTTAGTACTTACAAGGCACTAAAATCTCATGTGTAGGAGTTGTTAAAATTATCACTCATCTGTATTAGTTGATATATGTTATGGTGGACCATGTCCCTATGATGATGATGTAGTTTGATTATCTAGACAACTAATATACTATATTTATATTGGTAATGGTAGGTAGACTAGATCCCTATGCCTGATGACATATTTTGATTCTCCATGATAGCTAGTGGACCATCACATGCCTTATTATCTTATTCCTTCTCCCCTTGGGTGAATTTTCAAGTCACATAGTGTTCTTAATGTGATCTATTTTCATCTATGTTTTATAGAGTTTAATTTTAGTTTGTTTGAATACCTTATTTTAATTATACTTGAAAATAATACTATTTTTATTATCTTCAAATATTTTAATCAATTGAAGGATCATGAAGATTATTGATTTTTCCTTCTGGACCACTTGGTATCATTTAATTCATTTTAATTCGACATAATCAATTTATTTATTTATTTAAATTTATTATGATGATTTTTGGTAATAGTTTCACATGTGTTCATATGTGCATAATTATTGCACCTATCATGTGGTGTGGGGAATGATAAGTATATTCAAATATAACTAATGGGTCAAAATGATAACCTATTATGTAGGTTCATGCCATCCTTCCCACCCAATAGACATGGTTATTATATATATATATGGTCCTTGATTAGGGATATTATTATTGTTTTGGAGGCCTAAGTAGATGGTTTGGTATGCAATTATTATTTGGTCACTTATTCATATATTAGTTTCTTTCAATAAAATTCATTGTAAATCATTATTTATTTATGTGGTTATGTCATGGATTATTTGTATGTTATCACATTGCACTTTTTCCATGGAATGGAACCTATATTTAGCACTATTATTCATGATAGGAAAGTATCATTTTTGTACATACCACTACTCAAAATTATACATGTTTTAGGTACAATCATTGAGAGGAAGGGTTGTGAATTAGTGATGCAAGAAATTCAAATCCAATTCCAAAACATCAAATTCTTAAGCACTCAATCATAAATATTCATGAAGCATATAAACCATTCATAAAGAAAGATATGCAAGATCAATGGCATATAACACATAAATTATGTGGGAAACCCTCATGGGGGATAAAACCACTCTCAAGTTTGAAAAAACATGGACTATAGTCCTATAATAAATCACAAATAAGATACCTTTAGTGAAGCACACACTTCACAAGGAGCACACACCCCTATGTATAAACAAGCACCAACTTGTCCTAGATGTTACATACCAACACAACACCTATGATATTGAAAACTCAAAAAATATGATGGAGAAATAATTTATAACACCTCTCTTCAATCCTTCACACTATTTCAAGCATTCACACACAATAAATGGATCTAAAACAGCCTTTTGGATCACTCCATACTTCTTCACTCATATTAAATCTTAAAACCTATAAGAATCACTATTATAACATTATAAATATGACCTACAAATCATGAATACATTATTTAACATACTTTGGTCTTTAATCCATCCACTAATGACACTCACACTTCACTATACTTCACATATCAACTCTAGAAACCTTCATCTTTGGTTATACTCTTTATAGAGCCTTCATGATCATCATCTTCTTGGTCTACCATGAGACATGAATTAAACCTTAAGGCTTTTATAATAATTTGAATAAGATCAATATCATCTTTATAGGCTATCCATAGATTTTATATACCACCACATCAACACCTTTCAATTAGGCCTAAAAAGCCCTTTTAGGTCCATAGAGGCCTATTCACCCTTTTATCCCTTCATCAAGCAAAAATAGGAACACAAAACCACTTAAAATCACATAGTTCCATGTCACATGACCCATAATCCATCTTTAAAATATTAATTTCGTCCCTACACACCTATACATATGCAAAATCTATCAATACATGAAAACCCCATGACCGAATCAAAAGTCAAATTGTAAGAAATTATTCATACTAAAGATGGATTGGTCAGACTATTATAGGATTAATTTTCACCCTTGGAGAGGGTTATTTAATCTCTCTATAATTGAGCTATAATACTGGGACAACCCTAGGCTATGGGTCACCTATATTGGGTCTAAACCTCTAAAGTAGGTTGGTTTCCTCTTTGATGCTCACCTAAGACTAAAACTAAGCCTAATGCTTTATAAGGAAAAGGGTTAGAAAGAGAATAAGAACTCCTAATAAAGTTAACTAGATAATGCACCATACCTAAGAGGGAAACTCCCATAAGCTTGAACCCACACTAGATCAGTAGAGGACAACACTAGCTTACACAATTTTAAGATCAAGCTAATTTTTATAATTATTTCATAGAAGAGGTTCATAATATAACACTAATCTAGACCCACAAATAACATTCAAAATCCCCTAAACAAAGCTAGAAAGAAGGACCCTGGATGAAGAAGATTATCCTTCACATAATGCTATAATGCATAACTTTCCAAACATAACTTCAAGGTAGAAGATAGGTAAAGAAATTCCTTATTACATTAAGAGGTAGTTCTTATAAATAC
Organism: Torreya grandis; assembly: GCA_037957365.1. Lineage (NCBI taxonomy): Eukaryota > Viridiplantae > Streptophyta > Pinopsida > Cupressales > Taxaceae > Torreya > Torreya grandis. The sequence continues at coordinate 10,423 of JARHVA010010025.1, forward strand.
TTGATAGAGTTGAGCTTAATCAAGCTGAACATAATTTGTAGTATCTCAAAGAATGTATTATCTCTCATAAAGATAAAAAAGATTAAAATCTAAGAACCCTTTACAAAATGGAAAGAAAGGGATAATATAGGAGAAGGGGAAGATGAGAGATAGGGGGAGCATGTTATTCATGATAATCAATGAGCTATCAACTTTAAGATATGTTTCACCAAGATTTTGGTCTAATCAAAATAGTTTTTTGAGTAAGATGGTTTTGATTTGCATATATATCCTTCAAATCATTCCATGGGTTGAAGAAGCTACACTAGAAGATAATAATTTTCCAAAAATGGCAAGTCATGATCATACTAGAATTGAATGTTCTAACTATTTTACAAATCCCTAAGTCCTGCTACTTTGGATTGTATACTATATTTCATTATGAGGATTAAATCCTCAAATATTTCAATCTTGAGTTTGGGTATTTTAATCTTTCTTGTCGAGTCAGGTCCATTTTGATTTATTAACTTTCATCAAACATCCTAACTTGTTTCCTTACTGTTGGTTGTAGGTAATTGACCTAGATCATTAACCCATTTGTCTTTATTTTTCTCTATCAGATTTTGAAATATGATTAAACATAAAACAAAGATATTTGGGACCCACTAACCTAAGATTAGTTTTGAATTGGTTCTTGGGATTCACTAAAAATTTGACTTACTTTAAGCTCATGTATTCTTGACACTTGTCAGTCATGCATTCTTTCTTAGGTTCCCACCAAGTATTTTTGATCCAAATGGTCACTTTGTGGGTCTTAAAAATGATGTTCACACAAATGTTTTCCATTTCATGACCAAATTTGTATTTTTATAACATGAAGCATAAAGATCATGCGAACACCAAACTTGCTAAGAGTGGGCCTAATGCTGAGAGGAACAAACCCTTTTGATCTTCTAGCCTTTAAAGCTATCTATGTACTTCTATAAAATGTTGAATTCAACTAGTTCATGTGATCCTACATGACGTCTTGATGATGGTCTAGTCTAAAATGGATAACCATGGAAACTTACATTTTATTTTAAGGATCCAAATTTTCCCATACATATCTTTCATTGTGCCAGAACACATGAGCTAAAACTTGGTGCATATGAACTAGACTCCAAAATGAACAGACCTATATGATTATTTCTTCCTAAGACTACTACATATATGATATATAACACCATGAAAATTCCTACTTAGTTTTTTTGCTATTGGAACCAAACATATAGATAATATCTAGATATAATGAGTGGACCAAATGAATTCCATGTGCTCCCATGCTTATCCAGAGCACTCTTAGGATCTATGCAACTGTGGACTAGTATTTAAAAATTGATGAATCACACTTTATATGATCCTAAAGTGCCTCAAAATCTTACAAGATTCATGATTTCACTATTCCAATCATTACATCCATATCTAGTTTAGACCATTTTGATTAATTGGGAATTTTTCCTCTTCTCCTGCATCAAGACCTTTAACAATTGGGCACATGTTTGGTAGGTGGTCCATATATAGCACACCACCAAAATCATAAAAATGATCCTTATGGAGTCTAAAACACCATCCAATAGATAATTCACCTTAAAACATCTAAAAACCATCAAGAAAAACTCAAACAAACTTGTTGGGTCACTTCAAGAATGTCAAACACTCAATCAACTTTGGACCACAATAAATGCAGGTGTATGACTAGTCAAACCTCCAAATTATTTTTCTTCAATTTATTTGAAATTATCTACCAATTTGAATTTTATAACACCATCAAATTCATATAAAATAAAAATCTAAGGCCAAAATAATGAGGACTAATTTTCCTATATAAATTCAAATATTTGAATTCCAACGGTCACTTTTTAATGCAAATTTGGCTGAGTATGGAAAATAGAGAAATATCCTTGAAAGACCAACTGTGTAGTATGATAAATTTTTATAGACACTATTTCAAGAGATAAAATTTAAAACACATGATCTAGGCACAAACATAAAAAAATCCATGTGACCATTTTCTTATGACACCTTCACATATGTGAATTCTAATATCATCAATCTACTCACTCAACTTGATTTCCCAAAAGACCAACTAGGCCTAGATGACCATAAGGATGAACCAAATGGAAACCTTGAACTTAAAAAATAAATCCAACAACTATTGAAACCCCATAGGTACTCTAAAACATGATCACATCATCAAAAACATCCATCAACCTGCCTATCCAACCAAACACTAAAGATTCATGGATGACTACTGAAGCACACTTTGTCATTGACTAGCTATCAATATTGACACTTCATGAACATTGTTTTACACCTCATGGACATTCTTGGAAACCTTGTATAAATCATTAAAAACCTCAACAATATCCCCATTTTTCATTGATGTGAACACCAACACAAATCTATGCACATACATTTTTTCCTTTTGCAAACACTTTCTCCCCCTTTGACACAATGACAAAGTGGGATCACTTACTTATCCTAAGAACATGTAAATTTTTAAATTGTTTTTAAATCCAAAATAAATAAATTATCTCCTATAATATATTATATAAACTCCCTCTATCATTGTGCATACTATTTCTTACTAGATCTTCATAGTCTTGTTCATTGATAACATACCAGCTTGACCATGACCTACAATATGAAGAAGAAACACATGATATAAATAAAATGGGAGTGATCACACCTTATTCACACTTAGTGGGAATCCTGCTAAGTATTTTGACCTTATTATCCCTTTAAGTACCTTTAGACCATCTCTAACCATGATGATACCTCATAGTTACCTTCTAGTTTTCTCTCACAAGTCAACTCCATGATCACTAATAGATGTTAAATCCATACTAAAAACACTAAATATGTTAAAAATATACTAATATACCCATATAATAACAATAATACCTTGTTTAATTTGGATAAAATCACCAAAAAACACTTTTCTTCACACTAGCCTTACCTAGAGGCCTAGTAACCCAGCCTAAACCTTGCAAAGCCCATAACTTTCTATGTATACACTTTCATTGATTCAAATTTCATATATGGATTAAAATAATATTCCCCATTATTCATGAAAATAATGATAATCCAAATCTTCCTCTTCACCATAGCTTCTTCACAAACCAACCTACCAATTAACTCTCCATTTACACAAAATCTCATCCATAGGACAAAATACACACTTACACAATATTTTAAAACACTTTTTGAGAACCCTTTTATCCATTTAAATGTATAACTAATCATTATGTCTCAAATCCATTTATAAGGTCACCAACTCTCATGGTGAAAAAATTATGACATCATAAAGAAATCTGGTCAACTTACAACCTTCCAATCAAGGCCAAATTTTAAAAATTATTCCAAAACTTGAGGTCAACAATACACACTTTTTAATCAAATATTGAGTTCATAATAATTTGGTAACCCATATAACCATGAAATGGTTTTTGACCTTCTAGACCTTATGTATAGATTATCATACCTAAGAGCCTTAAAAAATATTCAACGTTCCTTCAAAACATATTCAAACTTTAAACCACCTATAAAAGACCTATATGAGTTCAAAACACCTTTATATTCCACAAAATTACCATGGACACTCAACAATCCTCATTTACACCTAAAACTAGTCATTTTATGTCTACAAACCTTGTGTATACCCCTCTCACTATGCCAGAACAACTTAGAATGATCATGGAATCCTTATTACAACTCCTTACCTCTTTTTTCATATGGACACATCAAATCCAACTTTCCTCCACCCTTGGTTGGCTTCATAGTCCTAAAAATCACTAATTTTGCAAGATGAGCTCTCACTAGGTAGTAATCACTAAGTAAAATGGATAAACTAAAAAAATGATGATTAAAACTTCTTCTAATCAATATAATGAATTAAACCTCATCAAATACACTTTACCAAGTCTTATCTACACTCCATACCAACCTCACCTTCATACTTCTTGATTTGACCTTTCAAACCAAGCATAAAAAAGTGACTAAAATATGCCTTTATGACCAATGTCCCTAAACATATATTTTGAATATTTTCATCACTAACCTATTTAAGAATCTCATGAACTTATTTATCCCCCTTAAATAATTACATTCTATGATTAGAACAAGTCTTGAAAACATAAGATCATCAATTTTATATCAAAAAGGTATTAGTCTTAAAGATTAATCAATAATTCTACATACCTTTGTACTGATTGGCATCTTATACACCATCTAGATCATACATACTTGCTTCCAAAAATAAAATATGTCTCCTAAGAATCATTGGAAAAGACACCCATCTATCATAAAGGGACTAAATGTCCCAAAACCTACGAGACTTCCACATGTCCATGCTCTCACTTGAATTATAGTCCTACCTCATCATCAATTTGAATTTTATGGAGTTCTTAGCTTCATTCTTTCCTATTTAATTATAATTCTACTTGAACTTATTATCCCCTTGAGCAAATAAGGCTTTATCTTTGACACTTGAATTTGTACCTTGTTCTGTCATGATAAATAGTCCATTTTGAACCTATTTTTTATTCACCTCCTTAGGTATCCATTCATCATGGCTCTTTTTCTTCATGTTATGATAGTCATTCTTTGAATTAGAATACTCACCATTCCTATAGAACCTTTTTATGTGACCTCTCCATTAAAAATTGAAACAAATGAAGTTTATCTGATTGTTCATACCTTGTGCATAAGCCATATGATGATTATTTGAATTTTTATTATCCCATTCATACATCTAATCATTTACATTATTGATGAGGGCATTACAGAACCCTACAATATGAATAATCCATTGACACCTATAAAATAAGATGTCATGCTTTATTTTTAGACCTATTGACTATCTTGAGTGATGATGTTCTCCATGTTTGTCATTGTCTTATGCATAATTCCATGAAAATATCTTACTAGGATATTTTATTTTTCAATCAATGATCCTATGACCAAATTGATGACAAGAGGAATAGTATCTATTGAATGATTTATCATACCTTATTGCATTAGGCTACTCAATTTGATTTGAAATTTTGTGATTTTTTAAGTTGTTCTTCTTATTCAATTTATCATCCTTATCATCTTTATTAACATTCTCTTTACCATGATTAGTCTCCTAATCTATCATCACTACCTTCTCAATATTCTTATCCTTTTGAGCATATTCATATAACCCTAGGCCTAAATTATCATTTATGACATTTTAACTCCTAAATAGATCATTAAGATCAACTGTACTTTTCTATCAAGCTTGTTCATAGCTTGATCTAGTTTCCCTTCTAAAGACTCCATCTCTGATTTTTATGTGACATATTATTCATACTTATTATTTATTTCTTCAATAAGGGTACAAACCTAAGATTCAAGATTTTGAGTGATCTCATCATTCTCTTTGAATTCGTTGCTCAACATTTCTTCAAACAAGCCTATTTTCTCATCATATGACTTGATCAAGGATGCTCACTTTCTATTCTTACCTCGTAGTAGCTTAATCTCTTATAAGGTATTCACATATTGGTATTCAAGAGTGAAGTTCTCAACTTATTCCTCTAAACTATCTCCACCAAAGTGATCTCTTCCTAAAAATCATTCACCTTCATCATCCTTAAGATCCATGAATAGTGTCTCATTATCCTCATCATGAGATGAATCATCACTATATGATGTGTTTCCTTCTTCTTCAATAGATGAGTTAGTATCTTCTTCATCTTAAAGGATATTTCTACCTTTTCATGACTCCTTGTAATTTATCCTATTGAAGAAATTTATGTACTTGTTAGGATCCTTATTTTTATTGTGTTCATTCTAATGAGATTATTTATGAGCTTCCTTGTGTTTATATTTTCGTCTATCTAGGAATTTAGCTATAAAATTACCAACTTTACCACATGAAAAACATTTAAAATGAAGTTTCCCTTCATACTTACCTAATCCTACATTCAATTTTCTTACAATCATGGCTTCAAGTTAATCTTCATTGAGATCAAAATCTTTAAGACTTAACTTGCTCTTCTTGTCTTTTATCTCCTTGATCACTTTGAAGGCTATTTCATTCTTAAGATGTCTATCATCATTTAATCTCATCTCATAGAAAATAAGTATGCCATGCAATTCATCCATCTTCATCAAGGTGAGATCATGAATTTATTCTATAGGAGATGCTTTTAAATCTAATATTAGGGTGAGAGACCTTAATAAATTTTGTACCACAATAGCTTCTTCAATCTCTTCTCTAAGACCTCTAATCATGTTCACTACCTCATCAACCCTTAAAAGATAGTATGCCATAGTGTCTTCTTTCTTCATTTTGAGGCCCTCAAATTACCTTTAGTGAGTCTATAATTTAGCCAACTTAACCTTTGAATCCCCTTCATAGATAGTTTGTGATTTAACCCAAATTTCCTTGGTAGACTTGTAATGGATCACCTTAGTGAAATTAACCTCTGATAGTCCATAAATAATACCATTCATTGATTTTAAATTATTTTCACTTAATTTCTTGTCAGTTACACTAGTTGAAGGAGTAGGAGGTGTAAAATAGCCATCCTTAATAGATTGCCAAATATCAGAACCTAGAGACATGATGTATGTCCTCATACTTATACTCTAAAGACCATAATTAGACCCTTTTGATAGTGGTACCTTATTTGTGGATAAATGTTACACATTTTGACTAGCTATATTGTACCTTGGATCACCTTTAAGTGGTTAAACTTTGGCAATGATGGTATAGATTTGATACCAATTATTAGAGGTAAAATCACTGAGAGGGGTTGGGGGTCAATAAATAACACAATAAATTAAAATCCAACTCCATAACTTCAAACTCTCAAGCACTCAATCATAAATATTCATAAAGCATATAAACCATTCATAATAAAGCTATGCAAGATCAATGGCACATAACACATAAATTATGTTTGAAAAACTCATTGGGGTTAAAAAACATTCTTAAGCCTTAAAAAAATGTAATATATTCCTATAATAATATAAAACAAGATACCTTTAGTTAAGCACACACTTCATAAGGAACACCCACCCCTATGCATAAACAAGCACCAACTTGTCTTAGATGTTGAGCACCAACACAACACCCTTGATATCAATAGCTCTATAAATCTGATTTCCTTTAAATTTGATGGAAAAATAATGTATAACACCTCTCTTAAATCCTTCACAATCCCTCAAGCCTTCACATAGAACAAATTCATCCAAAACATCCTTTTGGATCACTTTATAATTCTTCACTCATCTTCAATATTTAACCCTATAATAATCACTATTATAGCATCATAAATATGACCTATAAGCAATGCATACATTAATAAACCTACTCTTCTCTTAAATATATCCACTAAACACAATAACACTTCACTATACTTCACATATCAACTCTAGAAACCTTCATCTATGATTATACTCTTTATAGAGCCTTCATGATCATCATCTTATTGGTCAACCATGAGACATGCCTTAACCTTTAAGGATTATATAAAACATGGAGAAAGATAAATATCACCTTCATAGGTCATCCATAGTTTGATATACCACCCTTAAGCATCAACACCTTTCAATTATGACTAAGAAGCCCTTTTATGTCCATGGAGGCTTATTCACCCTTTTAGCCCTTCACTAAGCAAAACTAGGAACATAAGACCACTTAAAATAACATAGGTCCATTCCACATGACACATAATCCATACTAAAAAGATTACTTTCATACCTACACATATCTGCATATGCAAAACCTATCAAACATTTTCCTTGTATATGAAAACCCCATGAATGAATCAAATGTCAACATGTAATCAATTGTTCATACTAAATATGGATTACTCAAGCCACCAAAATCCATAAAAATTGTCCCCAAGGAGTCTAAAATAATCTCTAATAACTAATTCGCCTTAAACCATCTAGAAACCATCAAGAAAAACTCAAGCAACCTTCTTAGGTCACTTGCAGAAGAAGGTCAAACCTTTAGTTAACTTTGGACCATAATAAATGTAGGTATATAGCTAGTCAAACCTCAAAATTATTTTTCTTTTATTTATCTTGAAATTATATACAACTTTTCTTTTTATACCACCATAAAGTTAGTCCAACATAAAAATTTATATCCAAAATAATGAGTAATTTCCCTTTGTAAATTCAAATATTTGAATTCCAACAATCACTTTTTAATGCAAATTTGGGTATGGAAAATAGAGAAGTATACCTAGGAGACCAACTTTCCACTACCTTTATTTTATATAGACACCATGTCAATACATAAAATTTGAAAAACCTGATCTAGGAAAAAACCTCAATAAACCCATGTGACCATCTTCTTATGACACCTTCACATGTTTGAATGCTAACATCATCAATTCACTCACTCAACCTCATTTACCAAAATACCAACTAGGCTAGATGACCACAAGGATGAACTAAATGGAAACCTTGCACTTCCACAAGCACTCCAAGCACTCTTGACATGCCATATGGCCTTTATAGCATGATCACATCATCAACATCCATCAACCTGCCTATCCAACCAAACATTAAAGATCCATGCATGAATATTAAAGCACACTTTGTCATTGACTAGCTAACAACCTTGACAACTAATGAACACTCTTTGACACCTCATGGAAATTCCTAGACACCTTGGAGACATCATTAACAACACCTCAATAATAAAGTGATATAATATACTTTAGCATTAGTTGGTTTGAGATGGATTGGATGATAGTATGATAGATTGACACTATGGACACTACCTAAGTTAAATTAATACTAATTATTGATTTAAAAACATTAATAAATATAATAAAATAAAATTTCACAATATTAAGAGATGTGAATAATTCTAAAAATCTAATAAGAGAAAACTTTATGAATAATCTAACTAAAATATATAATCAAAACTAGGTTAATTCAAAACACAATTTTATAATCATTAATGCACTTGTCAGATTTAGTTGTGCATCAAGGATGATGCTTTTATAAAAGGGGGATAATTTAATATCCCTTGTATCAAACCTCTGTACTTTAGTCATCTGACTCCATATGTCATATGTGGCAACCATTTATATGTGCATAAAATTTGACATGGTATATAAGATCTTATCATGATTGTATTATTATTTCATATTACATGTTCTAGTATATTATGTGGTCTCTATGGATATTTATTGGACTATATAGGATTATCACTATGTACCTTAGTTATCTAGTTTAGTAGACCTCAATTAGATGTGTGATTACTTAGTATGATTATGTTAAGTGGATGTATGTTTTATTTGAATATTGATGTTGATTAAGATAAAGATTCATTTTGTGACTTAAAAAGATTAAATTGAATTAACCATATATTTTGATTTGGTTTTGTGACATACTTGTATTAACAGTTATATTATATATAATTTTTCATATCATTTATATATCAATTATTTTTTGGATGTATTTGATGTTGTATTGAGTCTAAAGTTTACAAGGGACCAAATGGAGGATTATGAGGGACTTAGACATGCATTGCCATATCATATGTATCCTAATCTCACCATAATCCTTTAATCATAGACCATTATTTAAAAAAAATTAATTGTATTATTTTGTGTCTTTTTAAATTCTTGTCTTTATTATTTTTAAATTTTGATGTTTTGACCTAAACCTCTCTTATAATTTAATCACCCTAAACCTATATTAATCCTTAATAATTTTATTTAACCTTTTTAATGGGTTGGGTTGAGCCACAAACCCAACCCATGTGTTCAATCTCGGATTTGTCTTTTTAACCGCTTTTTAGCTTGAGTATTTGATAAGAAAAGCTTCTCTTACAATTTATTTTTGGGCCCATACATATACCCATTAGGTAGGTGGGTTTTTTAAGTACTATTAACCATTTTTTGGTCATATAAAGGCCCTCATTTATGGCCTAGTTTTTTTATTCCAAAAGAAACCCTTATTTTATTTGTACAAAAAGTTGTGTTATGCATTTGAGTGGAAGAAACATGCATGTGAGTGTGTAAGGATATTTGTGAGGTTTATAAGATAATTTATGGATGGAGGTAACATCATTGGAATTAGTATGTCCATGTGTCACCCTATTATTGGTCATTGTTTTTTTTCTATTCTCTTCTAAAGGACCTTCTTTTGGTCTTTTAAAGGGGGTGTATTTTTTGGAGAGTTGGAGAGCTTGGGTGCTTGGAGAAAGGATTTTGGTGGATTGATAAGTAGAAATTATGGTTGACGTAGGTATTTTGTTTAATAATTTTTATTTTTTAATTATTTTATCTTTTTTCCTCTTGAATTAAAATAATTTAAAGTAAAATGAAAAAAATGTTTTAATTGGCTTGGCACTCTTTTTTCAAAGTTTTTCTTAAGTTTTTCTATTTTATGTTGTTACCATGATTTCCATTTCTTGTTGTCTTTTTATTTTTTTATATAAATGTTGGGTTATTGGAGGTCTAAGGAGGAAAATTATTTATTGATAATAACTCTTTTTTTTGAATTGAAAAGCCCTTGTGTTTATTAATGAACTTATGTCACAAAGAAAACAAATTCCCTCTTCTCTTCCCTTTAGTGAAGTCTTGGTGACTTCCTTGGTCTTTTTGTTTTCATTGTGAATATTTTATTATTTTAATTTATTAATTATTGGTACCTATAATAATTTTCATTTTAATATTAATTAATGGTTCATATGAGTTGATTCATGACTCTTTCGCTCAGGCTTTGGGGAGGTTATACATGGACATCACGTAGTGAGAATCCCATGTAATTATTCCTATAGTATAGATGGCCAAGCACCTTAACTTGGTCTATTTTTGAGAATTTTAAAATGTTAAACATTTCTCCTCTTAGTTTTATATCTTTTTTTGGAGATTATATGTTGGAGATAAGTGTGAGTTTCTCATGGGTTACTTATGTTAGTTTTTTTTGGATTGTAATGACTTATTGATGATGCAAAGTTTTATTTGAGTATAACTCTTGATATAGAGTGAGATTTATGGCTTAATTTATTAAGGCTTTTATCTTCATTTCTCTTTTTAATGTATTTTATTTTTATTGAAAATGAGACAATCATTTTGACCCATGTTGTTTGGGGATTTATATTTCCTCCTATATCTGTTGAAAATATTTTAATTGTCATAGGAGTTTAATTTATCTCCATGTGATTAGAATATTTGGATAGTTTTCAAGTGTGCATGCTCTTATACCTTATTTGATATGTGTAAAAAATATTTGTATTGAAGAGAATGATCTTACCTTCCTTCTTTATTCAATTATCTTACTCAATGTGTACATGATTTTATCTTTAAATAAGGATATGTGAGAACGAGTAATTTTGTATTCCATTATACTTGAATGTGTTTCTTCATGGGATTAAGTTAAAGAAGATTTATTTATATACTTATCATTTGAATATTTAGATATCTCTCATAATGAAAATGTTATCTTTCCCTTATTTAAGATGTGAAATAATTTAGTTGTTTTGATAAGAAAATATTATTTTATTTCCATTTATGTGAAGAGATAAGTTTGCACATGCATTAGAATTAGATTATAATAGGCTTATGAGTAACCAAATTTTAAATATATTAACTATCCTATTTTCCTTATTGATAAAACAAAAAAGAAAAAGAAAAAATAGTACATTTATACAACAATTAGTATATCTAATTATTGATGATATGATTATTATTTGGTAAGTAAATCAATGTGACAAAAGAAGCTACATAAATTATATATTTTATTTAGTTAAATATGGTTCATCTATTCATTATTTATTTATATTATTGTATTTATTATTCAAGTAAATAAATAAAGAAGTGTTTTAAATTATACCTGAAAATTTTATAAAAATGTTTAAACTTCTTATTAGATATTTATATGTAAATCAGTTGTTTGAAAAAAAGTAAGTACATAAGCTATTATTTTACTTTCTCTAAATTATAAATAAATTTGATTAACATAATCTATATTTTTATTTGAGTTAATAATTGATATATATATATATATATATTATTATTATTAAATGAAATAAATTTACAAAAAGCCCATAGTAAATTTATTTCATTTAATATTATATATATATATATATATACTAATTTTAATTAGACTAAGAAATGGGTGGGAAGAGGGTGAACTATAGCCTCACATCGATCCCATGGAGGAGGCACCTATATTGTCATTGGATTTAGGATAGGGTACACCTATTATTTCAAAGGAGGCACTAGCTTACACATTAGTTTTAGGATAGGGTCCACCTACAAAAACAATACCCAATCTAGCAGGAAGAAAAAAATCAATCTCATGGGCTGATATGGTGTCCAAAGAGTGATTAAATAGGAAAAGATTAGAAGATTGCATTCTAGTCCCTACTAATGAAAGAAATAAGTTTTCTTGATGTCCAAAATTCTATCATGGATAAATTTAGCTCTTCCTTTTCAAAATCTATCTTGGCTAAATTTAATAGTTTTATAGCTAATATTGATTCATTTTAGAAGTGGACCAATTTTAAATGGCATCCAAAGAAATAGATTGACATCATTTATATGCCAAATAAATTTTTCTTGATCAAATCATCAAATTTTGGAGACTAAATTTAAATTCTCATTGGAGGCCCATGGTTTATAGGTAAATCCAATGTTTATCTTCTCAAGTGGAAATCAAGTTTCAACCTTGACAATTCCATTATGGTGTATATCCCTATATGGGTGAACTATTAGAACTACCCCTAAAATATTAGGCTAGAGGATATCCTTGGTATTGCCAAAGCTCATGGCCAACCAATATCCATCAACCCCATAACCATGTCTAGATGTAAGCTCCTAGCTACTCATATTTGTGTGTTCATTGCTACAAACAAACCCCTTATTCACTCAATCAATATCAAATCTACATATGGGGTTTAGAATCAATGCATTATGTTCAAAATAGATTCATAAATTTGTAAAACTTGTAATGTCCTAAATCATTCTTCTAATAATTATTCCCTTATCAAGAATCCCTCCCTTCCTCCCACTCCTCATTGGGTTAAGAAACCTCTTTCCCTAAACCCTTCCCCCACCCCCCTCAATATTTCATTCCTCCTCCCTCTAACCCTTCTCCCTTTCCCCATCTACCTACCCTAGCTCTAGTACCTCTTAGTCTGGGGGAGAGTTTTTGGCCATAGAATCTACTAAGCATTCACTTACCTAGAATATTATTATCCCTACTTAGGATTCCCCCTCTTTGTACCAATTTTTTATTGTTGAATATGTCCTATTAGTTGATCTGATGGTTGAAAAGGCTACATTAGCCTTACCCCTATTGAATAATATTCTAGTTTAAGCAATATTTGCTTCCTCTATCTCAAATCTATATTCTTCTCAACCTCTTAAAGAATAGATACAAGAGGTCCATGAAGACTCATCTTATCTCTTATTCTTTGAATATTTATTAGCTGGTAAGGATCTAGTTCTTCAAGAAGTTTTTCCTATAAAATATTTATTTTCTCTAGTTAGAAATGTTGGGTTACCTAAGACCTTTTCACCTATCTTACGACAATGTTACTCAATAATTAAGAGAGATAATGTTGAGATAATAATAAAATAGTAAAGGATCAATGGAAAAAGGTTTAACCAAAAAAGAGTATGAAAAATCCAAAGTAGGAGAAGATATAAAATCTACTAGAAGACTATCTAATAAGAATGTCAAAAAATCTAAAAATGACAAACAAGTTGAAAATGGTATTTAGATGACCGTTAAACACTTTATGAGTAATAAGAAATGAAAATTATATCTTGGAATATAATGGTTGTGAACAAACCTATGAAGCAAAGATTGGTAATAAACATGGTTGATGGTCTATAACCATAAAACATATATCTTAATTCTCCAATAAACAAAAATATTTGAGGATAAAATTTTGAAGAATAAAGCTGATATCTATGATAAGGCTTTTTGTAGTAGCAGTAATTCTAGAGGTACCTCTAGTGGGATGATAGTTTTCTAGGATCCCCTTATCTTGGAAGGAATGGTCCTATTAAAATTTGAATAACATATCATAGTATTATTATAATAGATTCATTGTAAAGTGGAGTGGGTCCTTACAAACATCTATGCACCTAACACTAGGAATGATAGGAAAAACCTCTAGGTAGATTTGATTGAGATTGATAAATGTTTCAAAGATAAGAACTAGATGGTGGTAGCTAACATCAATTATAATTTATTCCCAAGGAAAAAAGGGGGAACCCACTCTTTTAATGATTTTATGATGGACTTTAGTGACTTTATTACTAAGGCAAAACTCATGAACATTAACTTGAAAGGAAACCCATTCACCTAGTCAAATAGGAGATTGAGAGAAAACCTAATTCATGTTAGGATTGATATATTTTTAGTCTAATTATTGTGGTATTTACATTTTATCATCTCATTATCTTCCCTTCCTAGGGTTGTATATAATCATAATCCACTAATTTTTACCAGTGAAAAGATGTATAAACTTAAAATCACCCCATTTAGATTTGAGAAAATATGGCTATCCAATTTGAATCAATTTGATTCAATGAAGGAATTGTGGAAGTTTCTTGTGAAAAGATCAACCATATATATATTATCTATGAAACTCAAACATGTCAAGCATAAACTTAAGATACAAGAGAAGGAATTTTTCGGGAATGTTTTCACCTAAAAGTGCAAAATAGAGGAATAATTACATAAAATTGAGGAGGAAATAAATCCTTTTAGTTCCACTCATTCTTCTCATGTTAAATAAAAGGAACTCTTAAGTTTATTTCATAATATAGAGTATTAGGAAGAAATATTTTGACATCAAAAATCAAGGGAAACCTGGCTCAAATAAGGTGATAGGAATACAAAGTATTTTCATCTTTCAACCTCTAGAAAACATCAACATAAACTAATTTTATAAACTAAGGGGGAAGATGTGACTTTGTATAAAGATGAAAAAGATATCAAACTATAAATATTTAACTTATATAAAAATATTTGCTCATGTTCCCTATCTAACTTTATATCTTGAAGAATAGGTGGTTAGCCTCATGTAGGGAGTAATAACCCAAGAAGAAAATGCTTCCATTATATCTCCACCTTCTAATGAAGGCATTAGATCCATATTTTCCTATTTGGAAGGTGATAAGGCCCCTAGTATAGATGGTTTCCCCCATTTTATATTCTAAGTCTTTTGGGACATTATTCATAATGAAAGTTTGCTTGTCTATCACTGGATTTTTTAAAGCTAAAACAATGCTTGAAGAATTGAAAAACACTTTTCTCATTATAATACTTAAGAAGCACAGGTAAAAATAGTTGAATTATTTTAGACCCATTATACTCTATTCTACCTTCTACAATATTTACACTAAAGGTCTAACTTTAACAATTCAAATTCTCCTTGACAAGTTGATTGCAAAAAAATAAGGGCTTTTGTTCTTGGTAGACAAATTTTGTATGCTATTATTATCACCCATGAAACTATACACTCGGTTACCAATTCCTCCCAATAGGGAATGTTCCTCAAATTGTATATGAATAAAGCTTATGACACTTCTTGGATAAAGTTATTAAAAAGTTCAAATTTAATCAAGTTGTTAAAAATATAATCACTTCATGCATATCCATCCCCATGTTCTTAGTCATTATCAATGGTTTCCCCCAAGGTTTTCTCTAATGGGTAGAGGTCTGAGATAAGGTAATCCACTATCACCTTATTTATTTATTTTAATGGCCAAAAATTTAAGCATAATCATTAATACTAGAAGTTCTTTTGGATTCATCAAGGGAATTAAATTCACTCCTAACACTAGATCTATAACCCACTAAAAATTCATAGATGAAATTCTAATGATGTGAAAAGCCTCAATTTATAAAGCTAAATGTTTTAGAAAAATTATTGAAATTTATGAGGTAGTGTTGGGTCAAAGTGTCAATTTCCTTAAAATCTCTTTATTATTTATCAATACTCTACCAATTTTGCAAGGGAATATTTCTAGGATAATTGGATGTGTAACAAATAATATTCATTCCTCTTACCTAGGTATTCCTCTTTTTGATGTAAAAATGAAATCAAATTTTTGGAATCCTCTCACTGATAGGATTTATAAGAAATTGTCTAGATGGAAAGGAAATTTTCTTTCCTAAGTTATAAAATTTTAATTACTCTAGATTTCATTATAGATTAATTAAATTTACTTAATGTCCTTATTTTTTTTCCTAAGCAAAGTGGTAGAACAAATTGAGAAATTATAGAAGAGATTTCTCTAGAAGGGGATGAAATATAAATTCAGATTTCCAAATTTTTCCTTGAATAAAGGTTGTTTACCTTTAGCTAAAGGGGGATTGGGACTTAAGAGGGTGACATATGTGAATCAATATATGTTATCTAAGTAAGGATAGATGGTGATTAAGGAAGATAATAAATGGACAAGGATTTTCAAATCTAAGTATTTGAACTATTAGGTGGGTTCTTGCTTTCTTGTAGAATAAGGTCTTATTAATGGTTTTGATTTCTAGAAAGATTTGAGAAAAGGAAAGGATATTATTTTGAGGGGGTTACAATGGAAAATTGTGAAAGGAAATAGAGTTGACTTCTGGGGTGATATATGGCTCATTCAAAACCCACTAGGAATCTTACTACCTATAGAGGGGTTGAGTGAGTATTTCAAAGAGGTTATAGGTCATAAAGTGTGTAATTATTGGTAGGAGATTGAAGGAAAAAATGTGTAAGTTATTTCACAAAAAAGATTCAAATCATCAACAAACTCTTTTCTTAAAATATTTAAATATTATGTTTCAAAGCACTCATATCATTAGATTTCTAAAATATGATGATCTAATATGGATGGCTAATCCTAGTGGTTTATTTTTTGTTAGATCCAGTTATCTTTCTTTATGGGATCAATAATATTTAGAGGAAAACTATAATTGTTTGTGGATAAAAAATATTATCCCCAATATTAATGTTTTCTTTTGATTGGGAGTCTAAAATAAAATCTTAATGGTGGTCAATTTAATAAAGAGGGGAATTCTAATTTCTAGAAGGTGTGCTTTATGCAAAAATGAGGCTAAATATATCAATCATATCTTCCTCTCCTATCATTTTTCCACTTCCATATTTAATTCATTTTAAATTTGTCCAATTATTCTTAGGTTTTTATAGGGTTCATAAGGGATTTGATCTACTAATTTGAGGCATCTTGGGACTATCCTCCCTTAAAATTCTAGTAGAATCTTACCCTTCCGCATATTTTTGGTGGAATTTGGGTTTCTAGGAACTTGATCATTTTTAATAACCTGAACCCTAGTCACTCCTCAACATTCAATAAAATTATGGATTTTATCGAATAGAGTTGGTTAATATATGCCTCCTCTTTTGATGATCTCCCTTCCCCTCACTTCTCTTAGATCATTCACATGTTGAATCTTGAAATCCCTATCCAATCTCAAAATTTGGGTGTTGATAGATTGAATATTAAATGGATCTACCCTCAAGTATAATGGTACAAGTTGAATTTTGATGGAGTAACTAAATGGAATCCCATCTATACAAGAGGTGGAGGATTCATCTAATATTCTAATGGAAATATCCTTGTATCTTATGTTGGACCCTTGGGTATCTAATCCAATAAATGGTGAAAGATATGGCTTCTTGGTGGGGATTAGAATTTGTAGCCAATGTGGGATTGGATAACTTACATGTGGAAGGAGATTCAATGAACATTATCAACTATTTGAAAGGTTCCTCCCAATCTTCCTAAAATATTACCTATATAATAGAGGACACTAAATATTTACTAACATATTTCAAGGGGGTGTCTATAGATCATGTCTATAGAGAAGGTAATAAAAGCACTTATAGAATACAAAATTTAAGGGTCACTGATGGATATCTCACCTATTGGAAAATTGATGTGGAATTTCCCATCCACATCATGCCCATTATTAAACTTGATAAAGGGCACTATAATGCATGACTTTATGATCATCATTTTTGATAAATATGATCAATGTAAATGTAGGATATTTAACATGTGTAGATAAATCTTGTTTCATCCATACCTCAAGGCCTCATACAAGTGTACATATTTGAAATTAATTACTAATATGTTTAAGGGAAAGGTAATTATTATTGTTTTAGACTTAACAATAAGTGGTCCTTCTCAAAAAAAGTGAAGAGAAAGTAAACAATCCAAAATAGGATGTGATCATGACAAAGTTGAGCTAATATCTTACACTAAGGTGAAATAAGATCCTTACATATGGATAAATATGGTAAAATGAGGGTTCACAAGTTTCATGGAGAGATTGGTCACCCATGATGTGGTAATTTTTAGAGATTTTTCAAGACTCTAGAATGAAAGGGAGGTCTGTATGCATGGCTTGAAAATCATGGTCACTAAATAAATCATCAGTGACATTATAGTTATGGACTATAATGGCATAAAATATTTAAAATATAATAATAAAAAAGATGGACTATTTATTACTTTTTACATCATAGAGAATAAAAAAACCTAGGTTGTTGAACCACAAAGGGTTTCTTAGGGTTGATTTTCCTAGGAAAGTGGTTGAATGTTTGTCTTCAAATAACAAATTATATCACTCTTGAGGGAATGTGTATGTAATAAAAAATTCATCATGTCTATAAATCAATCCTAGCTCAGATAAGATAGAGCATACCTACACTTTTGATTGTTAATACATTTGTTAAGTAAGATTATGACCAATATAGGGATCTAATATACTTGATTAAGGAAACACTTGTCATAATACACCATGATATGAAGGGTTCCAAAGCATAAAGTCTAACAAAATCATGAAACAACCCTAAAAGAGTCCTAAGTTTAACGTTCACTCTATTCTAATAAACAAGAAACTAAATATAATCTAGTGCACACCATATATTGTGGCACAATATGAGGGGTTAAAAAAATCAATAAAAACATGTATAGAAGAATCTCAATTAAGCTAAGTATGAGTACGACCCTAATACATGGAATATGAAGAGTAATATTATTTTATCCAATACTTATGTTACTTATATTTAATAAAGAGATGAGAATAAAGTTAGAATATACTTACCTAAATGTGAAACCATCAAGACTTAATCTCTCCCTTAGGCAAAAGGGATTCATAAGAGGTTGTTTTGGTTTATAAGGATAACTAAGGAAGGACAAAACATCCAAGACTTCTCTATAAGACTAGATTCTCCAAGTAGAAACCTTAAGATAAGACTCTTCAAGTAGAATGGTGGAAGAGTATATTGTGAATAAGTGTGAGTGAATAATAAATATTGATTGCATATTTAAATAATGATGAAATGATCTTGTATTTATAGGTGGATCTCACCATAAATCATTCTGAATATGTCAGTTGTATGTGGTTGACCTAGTCAACCTTGTATGTTTTTAAGAGATAAATCACTAGGCACTAAGCTAGGTTGGCTAAAGGGATAATGAAACTCTCAAGTTAAAAATCCCAAAAGAGTATAGGGTTAGCCCAGTTGACCCTATATATTAATTAGAGGCTTAAAAATATATAGGGTCTACCCAGTCGACCTAGTATAGTCAACTGGTGAAAGGGGATCAAGGTGAGGAAAAGAGGGATGGAAAGAGGAAAAAGATTGGATGAGTGTGCAAGGGAGGATTAATATCTTATGTAATGGTTTTAATATCTATTTGGATTGGTAATAATGTGTAAATAATGGACAATAACCTTGAAAATCACCAAAGGTCTACCCACCCCTTGTTATATCCTTTAGGGCATGCACTCAGAGAGATTGAATCTTGAAGTGTTTTTGAAAGATGTAAAGCATTAGTAATTGATAAAAGTTTAAAATATTATATGTATACATATGCCCCAATCAAATCTCATCAATTTTCATGAAGGTGTAATAGGGGATGGTGCTTTGAGATAGAACATAGTAACACATAATGTTGATGCTAGAAAAAAGTTGCAATATTTTAAATCAAAATTAACTCAAATTAAATGACTAAAAAATAAATAGATAAAAATTAAATTTAATGCATACCTTGGCTTACCTTTATCACTGGATGGTTATCTATTGCATTTTTAAGTTTTGATTATGTATGGCACATACACTACTTTCAATAAACCCAAGAATACAAAACTAAAGAGAAAAAACAAACAAATGCAAGAAAATCCAAGATGTCTTGTGTTATAAAGATAGGCCATACTTGGGAAATTTGGAAAGATAGGATGAAAAATGTTATGTTAGAACAAATGATGAAGTCAAAAAATGAGTAAATTAGGTAAACAAAGAGCCAAGGCTACTAAAGATCGAAAAAATCAAACAAGTTATCCTTATGTAAGAAAGGCAAACTCACCAATTCAAACTAAGGATACATGTCAAAAAATATGGTAATAAAACAAATCAATGGTAATATAAGAAACAAAATGGTCAAACAACATTGATGAGTGAGAATTAATAATCCTTATCTCACTCAATAATGGAAAAAGGGTACAAACTCAGGTGTCTATAATATCAAGATAGTAAAATTATGAAAAATGGTAAAAGGAAATTAAAGTAAATTTATAAATGTAAATGTATGATGAAAAAGAGAGAATAATCCATAATTTCTAAAAATGTCATTTCACTCTAAGGATAAATAAAATTGAAACAAAGTAGTGATAGCTTGTTTCTAAGAGATGAAGAAGAAGGAAATAAAGAAGAAGGGAAAACAAATTTGGAATCAAAATTTGCCTATCAAGGGGGAAATGAAATGGGTGGAGGGGAGAATTAAGGAAAAACCAAGGTAGCATAACTCTTTATCAAATTCAAGACACTCAAATTAGGCTTGTCAAAACAAGAAGACTTTTGACCTTAAGGACTCTGAAGAACTTCTCTTAGCTATACAAGTTTTAGGTCAACAAATGAAGTATATAGATCATCTCATGAAGGCTATATGCTTGAACCCACCTCCCCATAACATGTTCCTCATTCTTCAAGACCCCTTAAAGAGCTTTCAATCTACTATGAAGATTAGGTACTTACATGAGAAAGTAGGTAGTGCCATAGAGTTTATTAAATTCCCCTATTCCAATATACTAACCTACCACACCCCAAGAGACCTTGGCTCTATGTCAAGTAAATTGTGGAGTTTTAGCTTTGATTATGTCAGGGGATCTATAGCTCTACCAATTAGAGCACAATTGATTACTTTCTTATATGTAATTAAACACGAAATTATACCAGAATGATAAAGTAGCTAGAAACTTGAGACAACAAAGAATTTGAGAGACAATACACACTCTTGTATTAAATACTACTAGAAGAAAATATAATAAGGAAGATGCCACTTCTTCCTCCACCTCAAAGGCTTGCCACACCTCAAGACCTTCTTCCCTCTCTCTCTTTCTCAACACAACAACTCTAAAGCCTGAGTTGCTATCCCTCCTTGAATGCTTCAGCTAATCTCCTTGACCTTACACCTGTAGATCTCCTTGACCTTGCTAGCTTCAATGCCTTTACTTGCCTTAGAATTATATTACAATACATGCCTTATGGGTCTATAAATAAGATCCCATGCTTACAAAAATAGAACTCTAACTACTAAAATTAGACACACAACTCGCGACTTAAATTAGCCCCTTAGCATGCAAACACTCGGTTTAACTAACTGACTATTCGTCAACAGCAGTTTTGAAAATACACAGGTGACCGACGCTGGTCCCTGCTGGTCTGGTGCTGCAGACATCGGCCAACTTCTTGCCATCGATGGTCTCCTTCTCCACTACACTTGACCGACATCGGTCATACTGTCGACGCTGGTGGCTCTGGTTCTTTAGCATTCTTCCTTCTAGTGTTTGCAAACAGTTGAAGCTTTTAGCTCCACACCACAACAAATTAGAGATAAGAGATGTGATTGTAATCACATATTTTTAGTGTGAATTCATATTTTAATATTTATATGTTGCCTTTTATATATCATTATCTTTTGATTCAAATGATTTGGATTTTAACTTTATCGATGGATTTTTAAGATTCCTCTATATAGATTTATAAAACAAAACATGGGTGATAAAGATGATTTTCATTTGAATACTTGGGATAGGGTTGATAAGAGAGAGAAATTCAAAGAGCATGGGCTCTAAGAGTCTCATAAATCTAGGGGAAATAAAAGTGCTATCTTGACATTGACCTTGTTTAATGTAATGTGGAGTGAAAGAAAGGGGAAATATAAAGGACTGACACATGTAACAAATTTACATTACTTCAAATTGTAAAAAATGTGACAAAGGGTAAAAAGGGATACAATGATAGTAAAGTGTGATTCCTTATCATAAGAATGAGGAAAATGGATGAAAACATGCTAACATATATTGTTTGTGAAAATTCCATCTATCAAAATAGGTAAAAGCTAGATTTTGATAACAAGGATGTAAAAATGATGCAAAGACGGTAATTTTATAAGGAGGGTCAAGTCCTACCCATGGTCTTACACTAAAAATTCATAAAATAAAAACATAATATGGTGTTAAAAATTAGGTGAAAGATAATGTGAGATAAGTAAAAAGATGGTAGTTTTGTGAGAAATGTTCGGTCCTATCCATGGTCTTAAAAAACAAATCACAAACAAAAAACCCAAGGGGTGCAAAAAAGAGAAAATGCAAGAAGATAAAGAAGACTATGGTACATCAAGAAACCAAAAGACCAAAAGGGATGACTAATGGTTTTTGAAAGGAATTAACTTTCTACAGAGGGGGAGATATATGTAAGTAACTTTCAAAAATTGTTAGATAAATGTAGATAGAACGTATGAAAAGAAGGAAATGTTTAGGAGAAGTACTTTTTGAGGAAATATGCATTAGTTGGCATTTTGAAAACATGGCCTTCATTGGTTTAAAGGTGGTAGGTGCTTAGACCAAGAATATTTTTAACTAAATAAGGGACCCAACATTTTTTGGCGTATTTACCTTTTTTATCATGCATGTAGTCTAGTTTAAGGATAATATCACCAGCATTAAATGTGTGGACTTTAACATGCTTGTTATGTTCTTTGGGAATATGAGCCTTGTATTGGTGGTTATGTTGTAAGGTTAAAAGATGAATTTCATCAAGTAAATCAAGGGAATAATGATGATATTCATGTAATTCTTCATTAATAATGATTCTATGAAGAGATATACAAAGAGAGGGAAGCTCAACTTTTAAAGGAAGGACTAACTCAGAAACATAGACTAGAAAGAATGGAGTTACCCCAGTGGTATTGCATATGCTAGTCTAATAGGCCCAAAGTGAAGGGTAAAGATGAAAATTCCAATCCATGAAAGTTTCATGAATTATATTTTCTAGAATTTTGTTGATAATTTTATTAGTGGCCTTAGCTTGACCATTACATTGTGGATGATAAGGCATGGAATTTTTTTGATTTTTATTGAATTTTTCATAAAGTTGTTTAACATGTCTATTTTTAAAGTTACCACCATTGTATAAAATGATGGTATGTGGAAAACCAAAGAAATAATTAATTTGGTTAAAAATAAATTTTGAAATGGTAGGACTAGTGATGTTAATAAGAGTCATAGCTTCTACCGACTTGGTAAAATATTTGGTAGTAGTGACGATAAATATATGCCCATCTTGGGAGTGAGGTAGTTTTCCAATGAGATCAAATACCCATATGTAAAATGTATAAGGAGATTAAATAGATTAAATTTTTTTAGGAGGTGAATGTATTAGATCATTATTAAGTTGATAAAGATTACACCATTTTTCATATTTGATTTGATCCTTTTCAAGAGTAAGCTAAATGTAACCCATATGTAGGCATTTACATGTTGTAGCATGTCTGCTATAGTGACCACCAAAAATGCCTCCATGTGTTTTTTCAGGAAGAGGAGGAACCTCATATTTTCTAACACAATAGAGTAAGGTACCTTTAGTGTTATGATAATAAAGGATGTTATGTTGAAATACATAATTTAAATATTGCTTATGAATGTGTGTTTTTTCATGAGTCTAAATTAGGAGGATAAGTTTGATGTTCCTATAATTGAATGATGTCTTTGTACCATAGGCTTTGTCAAATGGTAATAACCTTGAAATGATAGATAAACGAATCTGGTGGTTGAATATAAGATGAAGATTTTCTTATCTGTATAATAAAATTAGGATCATAAAGGACTTGATACAAATGAAAGAGAGAGGTTGAAGAGATAAGAGAATCAATAGTGGAATTTTGATCTCTATGAATAAGCTCAATAGTGAAAGAGAAAATCCTTAGCAAGAGTGGTTTAAATTTAATGATATGTGATTAGGATTTAAATTTTACATGGATAATCACCATGACTTGATGTAAAATAAGCTGAGAATCACCTAAGGCATGAAGGTATTAAATGTCTAAGTCAAGATAAATTCTCATGTCTAAGATAAGAGATTCATACTTGGCCATATTATTAGTGACGTCTAAGGTCAAACAAAAAGGTAAATGAATGATCTTGCCAAGAGGACTTATGAGAATGTAACCTATACCAACTCCTTGAAGGTATTTATCACTATCAATGTTAAGGGTCTAAGTATCCTCATGCAAGTTGACATTAATTTTAGGAAGCTCATCGATAACTATTTTTGGTTTAGTAGTACTAGAGGGAGTAGAGGATGCATCAATATTATTGGCTTCAAGATCAGTGATAAAGATATGAAAATAATCTTTGAAATAAATAGATTGATTAAGAACTTTGATGTAAAGGATATTGTCATATGGGAGGTTATCTTGAAGAGAAGAAGTGGCTAGAATGGGAGTCGCAACAAGTTTATCGTCTATGATTTTCCCTTTGATAACTTTTTGAGTGATGATGTGGAGATAAAATTCCATAAGTATGACCATCCATTTACCAATTCTATCTCTAAGAATAAATGCTTTGGATAAGAAATTATGAAGAGGGTCAAAATGAATAATGACATAAGAAGTTTGGTAAAGTATATAGTGGCAAAGCTTTTTAGCTATGAATAGATGGTGAGACAATCAAGTTCAATTTTGGTATAACATGTTCCATAAATGATGAGGCCTCAACTAATGTTATAGATAACATACTCTGTTCGCACATCATCTTGTTGGGAAAGCATTTCCCCAATTGAAATAGGTGTGGAATAAGTATATAGAATTAAATGTTTATCATTGGAAGGAGGACAAAGTGTTAGTGGATGAAGCAATGACTCTTTCATGTTATAAAAGGATTTTTGACATGGATTTATTAATTTTAAAGTAGTACCTTTCTTAAGAAGTGAATTGATGAAGTGAATTTGATATTCCATTTTTGGAATGAATCATATAATTGACCCAAGTTTTCCTAAATATGTTTGAATGTTGGGAATAGAACAAGGAATAGGCATGTTGATGATAACACTAATTTTTTTAGGGTCAACATTGATGTCATGGAGAGAGACTAATAATCCTAAAATTTTTTTAGATGTTACTCTAAATACACATTTTTAAGGATCAGCATAACTTTACATTTAAGAAGATGATAAAATATGATAGAAAGATTAGAAAGATGATTCTTACGATGTTTGGATTTAGCAATGAGATAATCTACATAGGTTTCAACAATTTTGAGAATGAGATCATGAAAGATGTGAGTCATTTATTATTGTTAAGTGGCTCTAAAATTTTTTAAGTTGAAGGAAATTTTGACATAGTAATAGGTACCCCATTTCATGGTGAAATCCATCTTATGTTGGTCCTCAGGGGCAATATGAATCTGATTGTATCTTGAGAAACCATCCATAAGAGATACCATTTCGTAAATAGCTATGAATCAACAATGGCATATATTGAAGTTAAAGGGAAGTTGTCTTTAAAAAAAGCAAGATTAATATTATAGAAATAGATACAAATGCAAATGAACATAGTAACTTTCTTTTCAATTGGAATAATTTTGGAAACCCATTCAGAATAATCCACTAGTTTTATAAATTTAGCTTCAATTAATTTGATGATTTCCTTATGACATAAAGTGGAAACTTCAAGTGGAAATTTTATTTGTTTTTTATGCATAGGGTTGGAATTAGGATAAGTAATGATGTTATTTACCACAATCCTAGGTTCAATTCTAGGCATCTCCTTATAGGACCAAATTAAAGCCTCATGATATTTATCAAAGAATTAGCTAAATTTATCATGTTCAGTAGGTAAGAGCTAACAAGAGATAGTAATTACTTGAGGAAAAGGTGAAATACCATATTATATGCAAGTGGTTTATTAAATAATAATGGCATTGTCATCTTAAAATTGGTATGGTGCATTAGATAAGGTATAAATTGGATTTATTTTAGGATTAATTCTAGCAATGAAGTTGTTGAAGCAAGGAGTTTTAGTTTTAAAATTTACATGTTTATGATGATGCCAAGGAAGTTAAGGTTCTAGGGCATAAATTAGCTCAAGTATATCTTCATCACTAGGCAAGGTAGGAAGAGGACCATAGTATTAGACATATAATTCAAGACCTAAAATTTCATTTTGATCGTGATCATACTTAGAATGTATCTAACAAACATTAGTTGCCTTGGCATCTAGTGTAATGTCAAAAGTAGAAGAAGTAGATGGAGTAGAAGGAGTTGAAATGTTAATGAGTTCAATGATGGGAGAACAATCAAATGTAATGATTGGATTCATAGGTGGTAAATGATATATAAAAATTTCTATAGGTTTAGAAGGTAAATTTTTTTTACCATCCAAGGAGTATTGATAAGAGGAGGATTAGCAGGAGGTACATGACCCTCAGGATCTAAGGTATGATCCATAGAAATGGTATGAACATCCCTATTAAAATCACTAATTTGGGCTAAGTTTTTTTGATAATGTTGGACATCCAAGTCTCTAGATTGAGCTTGGGCTAATATATGGTTATCATCATATGTTGGAGAAATTTCACATGATTTAGAATTAAGGGGAGTTTTAAAAGGTGAAACCCTAATATTACTGAATGTATGAGGAGACATGATGAGATGATATTGAAATAATTTAGCCACTTCAAAATCATGACAAGTTATGTCATCTTCAGGTAATGAAGTTTCTTGAGCATTGCATAGAGGGGGAAAATCAGTAATCTCATCAATAAGAGGAATAGTATGATCCGTAGGTAATAGAGAAGGAGGAAGCCATTGTGAAATATATGGAGGTAACTTGGTAGTATTGAAAGTATGTTTCAAATAATTAGGCTCATCTTCATCAAAACCCACAAGAATAACTTGTAAATTAGGATTCGTGTTGATGAACTCAGGTAAAGGAGCACTATTGATCTTAGGAATGGTAGGAATATGATATTGTGATTTAGGATTGGTAAGTTTAATGCTCCATGGGTTGGGTTTAGATTCATGCTTATGCCATTTTACATTAGTAAAAATTTCATAAATTGACTACAAAAATAAGTAATGGCCCTCATTCCATGAGTCCACAGATGACCAAGGAGTATATTATAAGATAAAAGAAGATCAAGTACCATAAGATTGGTTCGAATAGTCTTAGGTCTAATGGTTAATGGAAGATAAATAAAACCAAGGGGTTATTGATTATTCTTATCAAAACCATGAGAAATAAGATGGGTTTGCTTGAGATTATCCTTGTTATAACCAAGTTTTTGGATGAGCCATAAAGATGTCACATTAATACCAAAAGCTTTATCAACTATAACTTTTTGGATAAGTGTGGTATTAATGGAAAATTTGATAAAGTGTGGTAGATCATTAGCATGAAAAATAATTTCATGATTGATTATGTCCTCTTGAAGGAATTCAATAAAGGGATTATAAGGACACATAGTTTAAATTGTATTGATGTTGGTAGGTTGAGATTAAATAGAAGGTATTTCTTCATATAAGGATGATGGATATTAAATTTCATAAAGTTGTTTCATAATGAATTTGTGATGATAAGGTGAAGTGTGAACCAACTTTATAAGTGGAATTTTACAAGGCATAGAGTTGAGTTATTCAATAAAGTTTCAATGAGACTTAGAATAACCAACATGAGGTTTAGGGGGAAAATTAGATTTTAGAGGAAGCGATGTGGTTGGAGGATCATAAGAAGGAGATGGTTCCTCTTGAGCTTCTAAATAAAGAATAGTAGTAGTAGTATATTTAAGAAGTTGTTCTTCCAAAGATGGCTTCTTAAGTTTGGTAACAAGATCTTTATGAGCTTATTTATGATGATAATTGACCTTATATTTATTAACATATTAAGAATTATTGAATTATTTGTCATGATTGGCATAAATAGAACAAACATTCTTGGTATTTTTTTTATTATTAGAAGAAGAATTTTGGTTATTTAAAGTAGAAGCTTTAGAAGTTTGTCATCTTTGAAAAGTATAGGTGTAGACAAATATTGATCATAACTTCATGATTAAATGAATCACCAAGCATATAAGAGACACAAATTTTAGTGAGACCATTATAGTATTCATGAGAATTCCCAATTTTAGCATGGAAACAAAAAAATAGATTGGGGTCATACCACTTAGGAGGAGCATTAGGATAGATGAAAGGATTTAAGGGTGGTAAAAATTGTTTCATTTGTTGAACCAAAAGATGTGTATTAGAAGGTGAAGGAATATTAGTTTTGGTAACTCCTTTTTTGGTTTGTGTGTAGGATTATGTTCAAATTCTTCATGATAAAGTCTAGATGTTTAGCTTAATCTAGAGCTTCATTAAGTGTTTTAGGAGAAAAGGTTTGAACCTTATATTGAATAGTGGGAGTCAAGGTGGTTACAAAAAGTTTTAATAATTTATCATCAGTCATGTTATGATTATATTTATGAGCTAAATATTTCCATATTTTAATAAAGTCATGAGCTAATTTAGTGGGATATTTCTCAACATTGATGAAGTGGCTAAGATAATTTTTGGGAAGACCATCATGTTGAAATTATTTAACCAAAGGATTAACTAAATCTTCAAGTTTTCAAATAAAATGTTGGGGAAGTTAATTATACCATTATAATACATTGCCAATGAAGGTTTTCACTAAGAGTTTAGTAGTGGCAAAGGTATTAGTTTGGATCCAATCTTTTTAAAGGTTGATAAAAGCTTTGATAAATGAGGTAGGATTTTTAGTCCCATCATATTTAATAGTTGGAGATATGTTACCAATATTAATGGAAATAATAAATGGGGCCAAATGCTCGTTTTGAATGGTTTGAAGCATCTTGTTATTCATTATGAGTTGATGAGTAAAATTACCTAAAGCATCATGAAGAGGTGGGGGAATGAGATTGGGATTATATTGAGGATGAATAGTTGGAGTATGATTAGCCACATTGATTAAATTATGTTGTTGTTGCATCATTCGGTTTGTATTAGAATTTTGAATCATGTTTACTTCTTGGATAACTTGGGCTAAAAATTCAGTTATATTTGGAGGTGAATTGGTGTTGGTATGATCAGTCCATAAGTTGGTGTTATGGGGAGGATTTATAAAAGAAGGATTAATAGTGGGATTGTTAAGTAAACTTGTATAATTTCTCCCACGTTAGTGTTGACCAAATTTGACTTTTAGGTCAAGTTAGGGAACCTCTAGGTAAAAACATAACTTATAAATGTTTTAAGTGGGTATAATTTATTTTCATGGGTTTTATTACATGTTATTTGATGTTATATAATGCACTTATAGCTTTAGTCATAGTTTTGTTAGATTATTTGTCAATTTGGGTCATTTTATTTGTTATTTAGGGTCATTAATGCAAGTGGCATGGTTTCAAAGGTGTCTAAGTATCCCATTTTCATTGAAAACTTACAATAAGTTATTATAACTATCAGGTATGTTAGTTACATTGACATATTTTAGGTTTTCTAACTAAAATTACAGAAACAAACTAAAAAAGGGAGAAAAAGGCACTTGTACAACTCATGGGGAGGCATGCCACATGGGAGAAGATCATGGAGGGAATTTTAACCTACCAAAAACTAATAAAAAATTTTATTTCACTTTGTAAATTCCATTTTTATGTCAAAACTATTATTCACCTTTCTTGGTTTCCCAAACACACAGAAGTGACTTTCAAGTTTTTGCTCAATATAGATAATTGAAGATGTTTCAAGTCAAATGCTTGTTTTATGTGATATTAAACTTAGAGATCTTAAATTAAATAATAATAATATAATTATTTATAAATTTTACTTTATAAATCATCTTTTTGAAGTTGACTATACTTTTTTGATAAGTATTTCATGTACCCTATAGGTTTTCCTCCTTTTTGACCAAATCCATATGAACCAATTAGTGATGTTTGATCTAGAAGATGATGGATTTAGTATTAGATGGTTTCAATTCTTAGTTTCATGTTTAATAATGTTTGGATTATAAAATTAGTCCATGATGCAAGAAGGTGTCACCATGTGTAGTTTTAGCTAAAGTGCTTCTTTTTTGATAAGTTATTTTCTCTTGTAGGGGTCTCATATAGCTATAAAATGGTGTTCCATAAATCTATAGGTCATGTGACCACATATTTCCATGTTTAAGCTTTACCATCTCATGTATTAAGTAGCTTAAAAAATTGTTAATTCCCATTGTCAACTTCATGCCAAACTTCAGTTGCAATCACATATGTGGGCTTGTCTATCTTGTTCCTAGAGTTATATTTATGATTTATTAGTTTTAAAAATCCGTAGTAATTGAAGGAGTCCATTTAGATGCTTAGAAAAGGTGAAAATATGGTCATAAGTTCACACACCATGTTAAAATAGTACTGAGATGCTCCTAATTACTCTTTTCCATGTATATCTAAGTGATTTTCATGATTGTAGAGGATAGTTTGGAACTAGTTTCAAGGTATCCAAGAATACATGTAATGTATTTGAGGGTTTGAAATGTATGTGAGCTATTTTGAAGCCATTCACCACCATGTTTTGCTACATTTCATACATGTTGTCACTTGTATTTACACCCCTCGAGGATATGTCTATCTCTCCTCGTCTAAGTGGCACAATGGATACATATATATTGATTTGTGTAATAATTTATTTAGATGAATCTCTAGAAGGGATAGTTCCCTTGATGAATTCTTTGAATTACTTTCTTCCCTATACATTTTGGATGAAAAGGGTTGAGAAAACAACTAAGAAACCTAAAAAAGGTGATGCACAAATATTGTATCTCCTCCTATGAATTGAAATTATATTACTTGGATCTAAACAAGGATTCTTTCACATAAAATTCATAATTCAAGTTGCATTATCACATCAGTGTTTCACAATCTAGGTTTAAAGAGGTATTTGATACTTAAGAGAGTAATGAATGTTTCCTTGAGAGAATATAGTAATATATCACTTCTAAGACACTCATAAAATTGAAAATAACACTAATAAAGACCTATAACAATCACTCTTTTACACACTTCGTGAACAATCAAAGAAAACTTGCTAGAAAAGATCATCTTCCACTAGACAAGACTAACAATATTGTAATAACACCCAATTTTAAAACATGTAAGTAGGAAAAATCACTTGTTTATTAATTTATGAGTCATTCAAGTACAAATTTTTCCATGGTTTCACCATCAACCAATGGAGGCTAACAAAAAGATCCAAAAGAGTCAATATTTATAACTTTTGAGAGATAAGCAAGAGAAGGGAAGTCCAAAGGTCACTTGAACATTGGTCAATCTAAGAAAAGGGGTTTAAATTGCATGAAAAATATATATGGGATGAACCATGCAATTTTAGGAGGTGAAAATGTCCATACAAGTCATGAAATTAAAGAAAATGGCATGAAACTCCAAGTTTTGGCTCATAAAACTACTTTCACCATTTGGATTTGTTTAAACATCCCACCACTAAATAAGTATATGTCTAATGATTGGGATAAGAGGTAATTTATTTATGAATTAAGTTTCATGCATTAGTTTTATTCTTACTCATCTATAGGCTCTTGGAAGGAAGCCATCACTATCTGAAGTCTTAAAAACTCATCTTTTTTGTCACCCCTCACACTTAGCCTCAAAAAATGATTCAATTTCCCATGAAAGTCCATGGGAAGGAGTTAATTAAACTTATAAATAATATCCATAGCCTTATACTAATTAGGTGCACTCTAAAAGGGATCACACTTAGAGTTTTTACCCTTCTCACCCTTGTGTCCACTATGCCTATTTTGACTAACTAAAATGAGAGATATTATTTGGACACTTAAATGTTTTTACATAGAATAAAATTACCATAGGGAGTTATCATTATTATTTATAATCCCTATAAA
This sequence comes from Torreya grandis, assembly GCA_037957365.1. Classification (NCBI taxonomy): domain Eukaryota; kingdom Viridiplantae; phylum Streptophyta; class Pinopsida; order Cupressales; family Taxaceae; genus Torreya; species Torreya grandis. The sequence continues at coordinate 42,654 of JARHVA010010025.1, forward strand.
CTTTATTTTATCTTTTGAAACCTCTTAAAATCTGCAAAATACAAAAAGTGGTTAGAAAAACCTTATTTTGCATGTTGTCCATACAATTTCTTACAACTCATTTCCATGGGGGGAGCCTGAGGGAGTCTTCTCCATTCTCCAATATCTTTCATTGCTAAATTATGTCATTTTGGTATCTCTCTAAGATTGTTTTCTTCATCGGATTCCTTTAGGGGTTTTACAAGGTTTTTAGATAGTTTTACCCTCTTAACCATTGTTCATTTAGATTACGAGTTCAAGATTCAATCCCATGCCAAAAACTTATATATAGGGAAATCATATAAATACATTTAACTTATTTAGTTCCCATGTAGATCCTCAAAAGAGATATGAACTCCAAAAGTTATCTTATAAATCTTGCTCTTCTAATTTTGTATAAGGGTGAGAGGTTTTGAGCTCAAGGATGACTCTCCTGATATATTATCTACACTCCAAAAATTATCACACCTATATTATGACCTCAAAATAAAACCTCAATCATTTGGATAGACTACCAAGAGTCATAAGTGAATATGGACTAGCATTTGGTATTAGGCCTTCTCAAAACCCAATAGGTCTACTAGGCCCCTTCAAGAATATGGATGTTACGACTATTAAATCATAGTTGTATTTTTGTGTTAGTTATTTTAACAGCCCATTTTAACTCATAATACTTATAAATAACCTTCCAATAACTTTTTTTCATCAACTTATCTCATTCACAAACTAGACTTAGTGGAAACTTGCCTAGTTGGTCTGTGTGCAAGGGGAAATTGGGAATTGTGAGGATTATAAGATTTATATATTTATTATTAAAAATTATTTTCTTTATATACATCTCATTATATGTTTATTTAGGTCCCTAAATCTTCAAATAAAGTCTCTTACCCATTGTACACTCATTAGGCCACTTTGCCAAATTTTTATTTTCCTAGACTAACCTCTAAAACAAAATGGAGAGTTATATCCCTTCTTTCCAAGAAGAATTGAATATTTTAATATATTTTCCAATTAATTAGTATTATTTTCAAAATATTTTTTGTTATTATTCCATGATTTAGGTATTCAATCATCTCTAAATGCCCAAAAAAAGGCCTCAAAAAACCCTATTTCCCTACATTTCCTTCAAATACTCTTATGGGTGACCTTTCCAAGTCAAAAAATGCTTATATGTTGCTTAATCATGTTACCTATCTTAAATTAATGCTCATTTATCTTTTAAATCCATCCAAAACAATTATCTTATATTGATTTTTCATATTCACTTATTGGGCAAAGAGTCTTCCTAGCCCTTTATATGGACTGTTGTTCTTTAGCCAAGTGGGGAAATCATATGATCATATTATAAAAATGTTTGAAATGTAAAGAAACATCCTAGCCTATTATGAACATCCTAAATTTATGGTAATACTTTCCCTCTTCCCTAGACAATACATGTTTCACTTAGCCTTCACTTACTTAGACCCTGTTATGACTGTGTACACAATCTTGGGACCTTGTGTAATATTATCCTTTATGACTAGGGACTTATGGATACCATCATGATAATTTTTAAGATTATTGAGTAATTATACATCATTTTAACCTTCCCTTAAACTCTTCTCAATCATTTTGGTAACAAGATGAAAAACTCTACCATATTCTAAGTGAGAAACATGTATTTTGATCCATGTAGGTATGCATTGATTTGCAATTGAGGTAGTTCATATTATGTAGATATTATCCCTAAAACATGGGGATAAATTGATAATGTCTCATACCTAATATTTTTATTATATGTTCCTTGGACACATAGACTAGGATTTCATCTCCTAGACTGAGAAACTTCCAATTAGACACATTGTGTGTAGGTGTCTATGGCCTAATTCATTTGGTCATGGTACCTATAAAGTCCTTGAAACAAAATCTAAGTTAATATAATGAGTATATAATTTTTCACTCACCTATATGTTCCATTTTAAATCAAACAGTATCCTTCCCTTGACTGAGACACTTCTCCCCTTAATACCCTAATGTAGGTCATCATTTTCCATGATTGAGGGGTACCTGAGCATGTTCTAGGCATTAGAAACAAAGTATAAACCTAACTTAAGATTTACAATACAAAATCCATAAATTTTGTTTCTTAAATTCACATTTAAACCCCTTTTAATGGATTTACAATCACCTATCTCACAAATTTAGTCCTCCCTTCCTATAGGACTGAGAAAACCCTACATTTATTGACCCCTGTATGTGCTCCTAGGTTTGAAAGACAATAAATTTTGATCATAAATAAGATTTGAACCTTGATAAATATTATAAAAATCATTTGAAACCATTAACATAACCTAACATTCATATATGCAATAAAGAACCTCTTTCAAGCTTGAAACTCCATGTTGGTTGTAGATGCATCTTTTTAGGGTAGTGTACGAACAAGGTAGTCATGGGGGTTACAAGGGAACCTTAAAATATTTTTATTGTTTTATTTAAAACCATATAACCTCATATATATTTTTTAAAACATCTCAGCCATAAAAATTTTCAATATTTCTCCCTTAGTGTGGAAAAATTCTATTTGCTCCTATAAGCCTACAAATTTCAGTGAAACATTTCAGTGTTTTCTTAGGCACGTTTAAGGTCTCAAAGAATGCACTTTCCCTCACTCTTTGACATTAAAAATTGGAATGGGTATATTATTTATTAAATTAAATAATTTTATCAAATATATATGTTTTATAACCCTATGAAAACATGTTGTGTGATATACACAAAACCTATTAGATTTTTGTTTTTTACTTTTAGGGAAACCTTCCCTGAACTCAGTCATCTACCTTCAAAAATGATTCCATAACTACTTTTAAAATTTTGAAAATTCATATGATTTTCATGAATACATCATAGCAAGGTTCTAAATAAGTGTCAATTTTCTTACATCCACCATACAAAACTTATGGTTCCTTGTTTAACCACCTGTAGGTGGATTTTTATTGCATAAATAGTGAGCTAAATATGAGCAAAGTGAAACCTTATACGAATGTGAAATTTATATGATTCCCTTAGTAATCTTAATAAATATTTGGAAATTATAAGTATTTGGAGTACATGTCCACCTCTCTACACATCATCATGATGTCATTAGAGGCCTATAGGTGTGCATTAAGATGTTTTATACATGTAAAATATGAAATTGGCAAGAATATGTTAAGGAATAGCTTTCCAAACCATTTAAATTCATTGGTAAACCTTAAAAAACTTGATATTCATAAATAAACACCTGAAAATATCTTTAACACATATTTACCAACATGGAAAATAACTTCATATGCATTGAATATAGTAGACATGGGCATCTCATGACTAAGGTAGCATGATGGATGAGTTTGTGACTATAATTAACCTTTTACAAGAATATATATGAAAATTATACAACTATTAATGTCTTGGAAAATTAAAATACCCTGATTACAACTCCATGGACAAGTTAAATAAGCTTATATAGGTGATTGTAAGTGAAGTTGGGCAAAGAGCTAGCAATGGAGGAAAACAAGCTTGGAAACAACCCAAGAGATGACATGGTGAAACCAAAACGTGAAAGTGGGGGTTTAAATGAACCAATAACTTATGGAACACCATTTCCCAATTTTATGAGAGCTCTATAGGAGAACACACTCAAAAAACTAGAAGCACATAAGCTAGAACTGTACCTAGTAACACCCTATTACAACATGAACTAAATTACTCATCAAAGCACTATGAAACTTGAAAAAAATAATGTATAACATATTATAATTCATTTAAAATCCACTTTAGAAATTATCACTAACTAGTTTTTAAATATTTGGCAAGAATAGAGTAAAACCTATAGGGTGCATGAAATAGCTAACAAAATAACATAGTCAACTTGTTAGTGATGTTTCAGAAAGAAAATTTGATCAATATTTTCATTATTTTTATCTAAATTAAGGTATCTAAGTTTAATATCATATCCCAAAATAATTTATCATGAAATTACTTGTGTTATCTGTACCAAGAAAAAATCTTAAGGTTACTTCAATCTATATAGAAAAATAAAAAATGAGTAGAATGTTTTTAGCTTAAAAATGGCACTTATAAATCAAAAAAAGAGCATGAGTATTTTTAATGTGTATAGACCCTAAAATATCTTTATCCACATGTCATACTTCCATATGTGCCATACAAGTTCCATTTTCTCCCTTTTTTAGCTAGTTTGTGTAATTTTAGTTGAACAACCTACAATATTCTAATGTAACTAACATTATTGACATTTTAACTAACTTATTTGACATTTTCCATATAAATAATACACATTTACAACTTGTTAATCATGCCACTTACATTTGTGATTCTCAAAAGCACATTTAATGACTCAAAATGATAAATAAACCTATGAAACCATGACTAAGGCTATAAATGGACTATATAACATTAAATGACATGTAATACACCTATGAAAATATATTTAAAACCTTATATCATATAATAAAACATGTTTTTACTTATAGGGGTCTAAGTTTGACCTAAAATTCAAACTTGGTCAACAAAAATGGTGACTCATAAGGGTAGTAGACCTATTATAGTAAGGACCAATAGCCTTATCCTATCAAGGGCCAAGGGAGTCAATCAATTCTTTAATAAAAATATCAAGGAATTTCCTAAAACACACAAAAACAAAAACATCACACCAAGAAAACACAATACAAAGTGAGACATAAAACCAACTCACATATGTGCATAATCACTTAGAGAACACAAGGAAAAAAACAAACTATGTACAAGGAAAGATGATAACCTTAGTAATAATGTTTGAGATATATCCCATTGACTAGGATATGAAGCTCATCTCCATCCAACTTTGAGGGTTAGAAGGCATTATGTTTCTTGCATTAGGTGATAACATAAGGGTCATTCCATAAAGTATCAAAATTTCTGTGTCTTCCAGGATTAGTCCTATCTTCATCCCACTTTAGGGTAATGTTTCCCTCTTTTAAACTCCTTATCATGGCCTTTTTTTCAAATTATATCTTTTTTATCTTTGTGAGCTCTAATGGTTTGCATAGCTTGATCTGTTACCTCCTCAAGCTATAGCAACTCACATAACTTGACTTCCATACTTTTATTTTCCATCATTTGTAGCTATAAATTAAGATCTAAGGCTGGTAAATCAAGTGAAATAGGTAGTCTAGATTTTTTACCATAAACAAGTGTGTATGATGAGTTTCTAATGGTTCTTTTAATGCTAGTCACAAGTACTTATGTACTTATCCTTTTCCTTAAATAGAGCACATTTTTGACACTTCCTTACCCAATCATAGGTGTCTTTGAACAAGTTAAGCCAAAAGTAACCAACCCTCATAATTTAGTAGTTGTAGTTCTTGGAGAAAAGTGACCACCGCTAGTCCATCATGAAACTCAAATAAAATTTTATCAATATGATATGATTAAACACACCTTAATAACACACATAATAATTCCTTCCTAAATAATGCTCCATCAATAAGTACATAAGGAGTGGATTTCAATCTAAATTACCTTCTTCTATCTCTATCTAGGTCTTATGGGAATTCACCAATTTGAAGAAAATGAATCATACCTTGTGTCCAAATCCCAATTTATGAATATGTAGCTATCATAAGATCATCATGAAGTGATAAAACAACATCTTTTTTTCCTTCAAGTTTGAAGAAAGATGCTCGCATAACCCCTTCCCTTTCACTAGCTTAGTTGTCTTTAATTCCACGTCATACTACATCACTTTTGTGATCTAACCCACCCTCTTTTCATTCAAATATCTACTAAAAATAATTCTTTGACACTAATATGAGGTAATAATATGTGAATATTTTTTATATATAAAATATGCCTAAACTTCTTTAGACTTATAACAACTGAAAGTACTTGCTTCTCAACATAGGTGTATCTTACCTCATAACCTTCCAAACCTTGACTAAAAAAGGCAACATGTTTCTCCAAGTTTTCCTCATTTGATTGATTAAGCATGGAAAATATTAACTTATCATTTACAAAGGTATACAAGTTTAAATCATTTGAAAAATTAGGACTTTCAAGAGTTAGATCTTGGGAAATGGATTGTTTAATCTCTTCAAAACTTTCCTTCCTTCTTATAGTCCAAGTGAACACCTCATCCTTCCTTATAATAGATGTTATATGCTTGAATAAATTATAAAAATTAGGGATGAACCTCCTTATGAAATTAAATTTTGCAAAGAAACTTTGTAAACCTTTCTTGTTTGTGGGTAAATCGAATGCCAAGATTGCACTCACCCTTTCAAGATCTATGGACAAGGCCTCCTTAGATATAATGTGTCCTAAAATTTTTCCTTCATGAACAAAAAAATTCACTTATTTATGTTGATATATGTTCCAAACTCTATACATCTCTCAAAATAATTTCCAAGGTGAGTCAAGTGATCCTTTGCATCCTTAGAAAAAACTATGATGTTATCAAGATACACTAGCACAATGTCATTTATTAGTCCTTGAAAATACATATCCATTACACATTTAAATGTAGTTATATAATTATAAAATCCAAAAGGAATATTTATATAATCATATTTACCACATTTATTAGTAAAGGTTATCTTATATTGGTCCCCTTTCTTCACCAAAATCTGATTATACCTAGAATACCCATTAAGGAGAGAAAACTTTTCACTACCTATCACAACTTAAAAAAAAAATCCATAGAGGGAAGAGGATAATGGTACTTCAAATAAAATCTATTAAAGTCCCTAAAATCAACACATAATCTGGTTTCTCTATTGTTCTTCCTAATAGGGACTAAGTTTTCCAACCAATATGAATACTTAATAGGAAAGATGATTTTGAACTCAATCAGCTTACTAAACTCTTTCTTCATAGAGCCTTAATAATAGGATTGATTTTACTTTGTATTTTATTTATGGGATTATCATTCTCATCTTTCTCTATGTTATGTTGAGCTAATTTTGTATTAAATACCTCCAAAACACTATAATCCCATGGAAAGACATCAGAGAACTCTTTGCATAGCTCAATGAAAGCATGTTTCTCTTCACTAGTACATACCTTCCCAAGTGCAAGAAACTTATCCTTGAATATTTTTACTTTATAATAGTTTTCTTTATTAGTAGAAAATATTACCTTTTCTTTCTTAAACTGTTCATCATCATTAAAAATACTCTCGAGTGTGATTAGGCCTTTGGGGACCTTGTTTGAATTTAATTACACAATCTACCCTCCATATTGTTATTATATTTTGGATTTATTATTAGAATAAAAATCAGCCTTATTTTGTATAAAAATTTATATTTTTTGGTCACTATCAAACACTTTACAATTAGTAACATTATCTAATATGGAGGGCCTTACAATCACCTAGAGATGTGGTTGGTTATTATCTTCTCATATCTCCTTTAGAACATCAAATTGAGCTCCAATTTCCACCAACATATTAGCATGTTTATTGTCCTCTCTTAGGATACATGTGATTTTTAAATCTTTTAAATACTCCAAAATATCCCACACTCTATGATTATGGGACTTAAGTAAAGAGTTCTTAGTCACATTTTGGCCTCTTACCTGATTCACAATCAACTCACTATCACCATACACTTGTAACTCTTTCATACCTATTTTCCTAGACCATTCAAGGCCATGAATGAGGGAATAATATTATAACACATTACAAGTAAAACGTAATTTAAATCTGAAATTTGAATAGTACCTTTCCTAAGAAGGAGAAACCAACCTTGCTCCACCACCTGTCCCATTCTTGCTTCTTGATCCATCAAAGAAGAGTTGCCTGTTGGAAATATTGTCATTGATGTCAAAGGTTTAGTATTATTGGTGATAAAGGCCCCATTGAATTTAATGTTGTTTATCTTGGCTAATATGAGTTAATATTTATTTAATATTAAAAAATATATTTTTGGTTGCATATGAGACAAAATAAGGGCCCATGGAAAAGTCAAAGGGTCACAGGATAAAGACAAAAGAAGGATGGGATGCATTTTCCCATGAAGAGTCATCCTGGGGAATACCAAAAGTCACCAAGTGAAGACAAAAGAGTAAAGGGCGAATTTCTCATGAAGGGACACTTTGAGGAATATGAAAAGTCACCAAAGATAAGGACAAAAGTGGGAAAGATGTTTTTGGTCATGAAGGGTCACCACATGACTTTTCAAATGCTTGGATATAAAGGGTCATCCAAGATTGGCGCCATTTTCCATGAGGATTGAAAGGTCACAAAGGGGGAAGGCCAAAGGTCATTTGGAAAGCTATAAATAAAGGCTTGAGTAGCCATTTGTAATATGGAAGTGAGAGGTTGTTTTGATATTGTAATATCTAGCTTAGAAGAGCAATTGTGAGAGATGATTTGTATTTATTATATCTAGCTTAGAAGAGAAAAAGTGAGAGAGAGGAAGGATATGCTGTATTTATCTATCATTTACTGAGATAGCAACATTGAGAGATAGGTGTGTGGTATACACAAAGGGGTTGGTGCTCCTATGGGTTGGTGCTCACAAATTGTTGTTGAGTTGGTGCTTGGCAAAGGGGTTGGTGCTCCTGTGGGTTGGTGCTCACAAATTGTTGCTAGGTTGGTGCTCGGCAAAGGGGTTGGTGCTCTTGTGGGTTGGTGCTCATGAATAGGTGTTGGGTTGGTGATTGGCAAAGGAATTTGAAGCTCCTGTGGGTTGGTGCTCATGAATTATAGTTGAGTTTTTTACTTGGCAAAGGAGTATGGTGCTCCTATGGGGTTGTTCTCATGAATATATTTGAGATTGATTCTCCATGGTTTTTCCCACATTGGGTTTCCACATTATATCTGGTGTCTCTCTCTCTCTATCTTATGTGGATGTTTATTCTTTGAGTTTTGTTGCATATATTGAATGTTTGATTAAGTGGAATTTGGTTAAAGGAAAGATTTATAAGATATATAATATATTGATTCACCCCCCCCTCTTAGTATATTTTGTGCTTAAGAATTGGTATTAGAGCAGGTTCCTTTAGAAAGGATTTAACAGCTTGAAGGTAGATCAAAGGAAAAGCACAGATGGCTAAGCAGCTAAAGAAGGAGAATCAAGACTTGATATCTATGGTTGAGGTTCTTAAGGAAAAGGTGTGTATCTTGGATTCTAAGTTGGCTATAGAAGTAAAAGAAAATAAGATATTTATTCAGGATCTTAAAAATCAGGTAGAGGTTGCAACATCAATTTTAACATCAAAAAAAGAAGAGTGTAATCATTTGAAGGTTGAGTTAGATTATTTAAAGGATAATCATGAGAAGCTTATAATCAAGGTTGAGAAAGATCATGAAATATCAATCCAAGGAAAGAAGTATGTAGTTTTTTTAGGCAAATCAAAGAAGCCAATCAGGCAGCCCAATGCTTTCAAGTTTTCAAATTATTTTCATGGCCATTGTTCTGTTTGTCATCATGTTGGTCATAGGGCAAAAGATTGTATGAGGAGAAGCAATGAGTCAAATGGAGATCTCAGTCACATTCAAGAAAAAGGTATGATAATTATTGTTTACTTGTGTTGTCATGAGGTTGGCCATATTGCTAGATTATGCCAAAATAAAGTAAAGATATATTCAAAGTATGTCAAAGGTTACAAAGCCCCTAAAAGATATAAGAAGAGACAAATTCAGGTTTGGAGACCTAAAATAGTAAAGGTTGATCAAGTTGAGTTTAAGGGTGAAAATGAATTACTTGTTATAGTAGATAAAGAATCAGATAAGAAGGATTGTAAAGAATCTCTTGTTACATTTGAGCATGAGCTTTGTCAAGATAAGAAAGTTGTAAAAGTTGAGAAGATGAAAAATATCATAAATGATAAGGTTAGTAGGGCAAAAAGGTTAGATATGCTTAAATGGATTCTAAAATAAAAACACGAGAAGATCAAGGAAGAAATAGAGGAGATGTGGGAATCTCCTGAGATTTATTTCTAGAACCCTTATGTATGGGGGTGTTTCTTATAGGCTTCAAGGAGACACTTTTAAGAAAATTGAAGCATGGTGGGTGTTATTGGGTCTTGGATATTTTACATGACAAGAAGGTGAGTTGATAGATTAATTTTTATATCTTTTGAGGGAATATATTTTTGAAGAAAAGTTTTCATCAGTATTATGTTTTGAGGCTATTAGAATGATTCTTGCATATGCAGTGTTTTAAAGTGTTTCAAATGATTATGGTCATAAGAAATTAGAATGTTGAAAAAGAGCTAACAGTTTCAAAAAAAAGGGAAAAGGATACACATGCAGATGCAATCAAGGAGGATCAAAGTTTCAAAGCTCCATTCATCAAGAAGAAGGTTCAGTCATGTTCATGGCAGAAGAAACAACTTGAAGATTCTATGTTGGTGCAAATAACTTTGCATGTAAGAGATAAAGATCAGCCATGGTTCGTTGATAGCAGATGTTGAAGGCATATGACAGGAGATAAGACTAAATAAGATCAATGGTGGTATAGTGAGATTCAGAGATAAAACCAAAGCTAGGATAGCCAGAAAAGGTACTTTATTTTTGATAATGGTAGAACCAAGACTAAAATTTTTTCATAAGCATAATCTATTGAGTGTAAAGAAAATATGTGATCAAGGATACACCTTAAAGTTTCATGTGGAAGGTTTTGAGATTAGAAGGAAATATTCAAATAAGTTGATTGTAGATTCTCAAAAGACAGGCAATGTTTTAATCAGATGTCTTCTCAAAGATCGATGAGAGGAGTTGGGAGTAATTTCTATTACTTCCTGCCATTGATGTTTAGCATCAAGTGAGGGGGAGCTAAGTGTTATCTCTAGGTATGCCCTTTTCCATTGATGTTAAAGGGGGAGAATAGCAAGTATAGGTACAGGTGTAAAAAACAGGTACAAGTTACTACAATAAGGGGGAGTTACTGTATGCTTTTAGATGATAGTATGTGTAGGTGATGTCTATTGTTTGAGTTTTATTACATATCTTGAATGTTTGATTAAGTGGAATTTGGTTAAAGGAAAGATTTATAAGATATATAATATACTTATTCACCCCCCATTCTCAGTATATTTCATGCTTAACACTGCCATAAACCATCCATGTCTTCACTTGGGTTCATCAAATTTAGCATGAAATTTTCCTCCTCATGCATAAAATAAACCCAAGTAATTTAACCATTTATTAATTTTTAAGGATCATTCTCATAATGTTCCTTTCCCCATTCCTCAAAATACAAGTCAGAAACTACTTCAAGAGAAGATGTTAGAAATTGGTCTATGTGGAGTTCTTCCTTATCAATAATGGAATAATTGAAATTTGACACTTTAGTCATGTAAGTATACAAGTGATTTTTATGGATATGTTCTAATTCAATATTCACCTTAGTACCATACTTTGTCCTAAAAACCATATAAGACCAATTGGCTGCCAAGTATCCACCTATCTTAGCTGTAAACTCTTTTGACAAACAAAGAGCAAAGTATGGAGTAAAATATGCCACAACCACATTATGAGGAATGGAAAAATTATGAAAATAATGTAATAACAAATTCAAATCCTTGACTATTCCCAAGGTCTTTGCTGGTGATCCATCCAAATATAAAACTCCTTTAGCTATTGGCTCATACTTGAGGCCTAGTTTATCTGCTATACACTTGAGCATAACTAATGTACTAGACCCACTATATATGATGAAATTATGAACTAAGAAATCACAAATGATTATAGATAGGTATAAATGAGTATTTTTATCAATCTTCTTTACTTTTCCATCAATGGATTGAGTCCCATTTACCAAGACAACATTCTCATTCCATGTTGATCCAACTTGCTTACCAATTCCTTACAATTATTTTTGAAGCATGTCATTTTATATAGGTATTATTAGTGAATAATATAATTAAATATTCATATATAAATTCTTCATCTTGTGCATGATATTAATATAAATATTACTCACATTGGAAGGTTCCTTGGAAGCATTTGTACTTTGTGGTGTAGCTTGTGGAGGTGGATGTGTAGGAGCAGGCCTTACATTCTAAAACTTCTAATTTTCTTTCAATTTAGGAGATGGATTAGACCAAACCATAATTTTATATGTTTTAAGAGTCAAAATAGGTCCTTTATTATCCCCTTGTGTCTCTTCAACATCCATCTTCTTAGACCTAGTGTTAGAAGCCACACTAGTATTCACATTGCTTGAATTCCCCAAATGATTAATGGCACAAATATCTCTCCAAATGATTTATGAGAGTAGAATAAGTTTTTGTTTTTTAAATCTCCATTCCATTTTATATTGGTATCTCAAAAGTGGTAACTTGAGATGTTTGATTTCATTGCATTGTCATGTCTTGACTAAGTATTTCATTGACATTGCAACTTGGCCTCAATTTTGGTCATAAGAGGGATAGAATGGTTAATCTTGAACAAATTTTTTTTGAGTGAATTGTATTTGAAAGAATAGGTATAATTACTATTTTAACTTTCTAAGGTATAACTTGAGTGATTTGACCTTGTCATTGAGCATTACCTTGAAAAGGAGGTTTATTTCCTTGTCCAAACTAATTATAGGGCTGATAAGGTCTATAAATTTGAGCTTGTTGCCTTTTGAGGGAAACAAATTAATTAGTGACACTTTGGACCAAAATATTGACTTCATGAATCTAATTTGTGTGATAAATGGTATACCTTTCTTAAATAGGCAAAGGATCCAAGGTAGGTAATGAAACTTGACTAGGAGGCTATAAATCAAAAAACAATGGCATTAGTGGCCTAGGAGAAATCTTCCCTAATTTAACAAGGAAATTTTTAGAATTGATGGTTATCTCATAGGTATCAAGGAGTGTATTCCCACCCATAGATTGGATCATCATGGATACATCACTATTAAATACTTTGAGATAGTACAAGAAGGCATAGTTTGGAGTAGATCTCATAAGGGCTAAGATCCTATCCCATGTTTTTGAAATATAGTGTTAAAATATTACATAAACTCTTATGGTGCCCTCTTGATGGTGGTAAATTCCTTAGATAGATATAGATTATCTCTCTTCTCTCCAAACTTATTAATCAATATATATTGTATTTCATCCCATGAACTAATAGAACTTTTAGGTAGAGTCCCATACCAATCTAAAGTTTTTCCTTGAAAAACATACCAATAACCTAATAGCCACATTATATTGAATGATATTATGGATATTTTAGAAGATTTATATGTTTATAATGTGTTTAATGGTAGTAATATGACCCTCTCCACTAAAATATGGAACATTCTTAAGGGTTAATCTTGGAATTTAGTCATATTAGGCAAGATTCACAGGATATGATCCAATGAAGGATATAAAATGTTGGTTCCTAGCCATCTTGGAATGTGAACTATGAGGATTAGGGGTTGAAATAAATAATAAATTAGACTTATTAAACACCAACTCTCTTGACTATGGATGAGTATTCACAAACCTAAACTTTTTGGTAGAATATGGAGTCAATTGCACAAAATCAAAGGGTATACCTTTATCAAAAGGCCTAGTGGTCACCTTTGACATGAAAATTAAGAATTGACTAGAAAAAGAGAGTTGAAAAATTTATTGGAGTCACTAGGTATTGAATGTATATGTTCTTATAGCTACAACTATGCCAAGACCAACACCAATCTTGGACAATCTTCTAGGACTTAGGGAAGATTTCTCATAGGCCACTAATGCCATTGTTTTTTGATTTATAGCCTCCTAGTCAAGTTTCACTACCTACCTTGGATCCTTTGCCTATTTAAGAAAGGTATACCATTTCTCACACTAGGACTTAGAGTCCCACTAGGTGTTTGAGAAAATTTTGTCACTTGGATTTATACCCCTTCATGATATGCCTATATTTCATCATCTAAGTGGCACAATGGAGATATCTCTCTTGCTGTGGGAAATAATTTATTAATATGAATCTCTAGAATGGCTAGTTCCTTTGATGAATTCTTTGAATTACTTTCTTCCCTATCATTTTTGAATGAAAAGGGTTGAGAAAATAACTAAGAAAGATAAAAAAGGTGATTCATCAGTTTTTATCTCCTCCTATGAAATTAGATTATACTAATTAGATCTAAACAAGGCTTATGTCACAAAAAACTCAAAATTCAAGTTGCATTATCACATCAGTGTTTCATAAGCCAGGTTCAAGAAGGTATTTGATACTTAGGAGAGTAATGAACGATTAATTGAGAGAATAAAATAATATATTACTTCTAAGACACCCATAGGTTTTAAAATAACACTAAAAAAGACTTGTAACAATCACTATTTTTCACACTTGGTGAACAATCAAGGATAACATGCTAGAAAAAATCATCTTCCACTAGACAAGACCAACAAGATTTTAATAAAACATTATTATATAGCATATAAGTAGTAAAAATCACTTTTTTATTTCTTCAAGAGTCATTAAAGTACAAATTTGGCTAGGGTTCCACCATCAACCAATGGAGGCTACCAAAAAGAGCCAAAAGAGTCAATATTTATAGCTTTTGAGAGAGAAACAAGACAAGGGAAGTACAAAGGTAAATTTAACACTTGTAAATATAATAAGAGGGGTTAAAAATACATCAAAAATATATATTGGATGAACCATGAAATTTTAGGAGGTGAAACTATCCATACAAGTCATGAAATTTATGAAAAATAACATGAAACTCCTAGTTTTGGCTCAAAAAATTGCCTTCATCATTTGGAGCCATTTGAACATCCCACCACTAACTAGTGATATGTATAATTATTGAAATAAGAGGGAAGGTATTTATAAATTTAATTTCATGAATTTATTGCGTTCTTACTCATTTGGAAACTCTTGGAAGGAAGTTATCACTATCTATAGTCTTAAAAACTCCTCTTTTATGTCACCCCTCACACTTGCCCTCAAAATTGTATTAAATTTACTATGAAAATACATGGTAATGATTTAATTACACATTTAAATACTATATACAGCCTTATAATTCTCCTCTATACTTTAAAAGTTCTCACACTTAGAGTTTTCACCCTTCTCACCCTTGTGTCCACTATCCTAGTTTTGAATGGATTGTTTGGAGACTTATAAGTTTATCCATAGATTAAAATTAACATATGTAGTTATAATAAGTATTTATAATCCATCCAAAATTTATTGTATCTTCTAGATCCTCTTAGAATCTATAAAACACAAAAAATGGTGAGAAAAAACTATTTAAGATGTTGTCCATACAATCAAATATAACTCATTTGCATAGATGGGAGACTGAGGGAGTCTTCTCTTTATTTAAATATCTTTCATTAACAAACTATTACATTTAGGTAGCTCTCTAAGCTTGTTTTCTTCATAGGATTCCTCTAAGGGTTTTAGATAGTTTTACCCTCTTAGCCATTATTCATAGAGATTGCACATTAAATTTTCAATCCAATTACACAAATTAGTTTCGAGGGACCTAAAATAACTCCTCTAAAATTCTTTATTTCCCATTTATATCTTTAAGGAGATGTGAGACCCAAAAGTTATCCTATCGATCTTGCTCTTCTAATTTTGCGTAAGGGTGAGTAGTTTTGACCTCAAGGATGTCTCTCCTGATATCTCCTCTACACTCTAAAAGTTATAAAACCTATATTTTGAACTAAAAATCATATCTAAATCCTTTTGATAGTCTACCAGTATTTAGAAGTGAAGATGGATTAGCATTTAACATTAGGCCTTCTTAAAACCCAATAGGTCTACTAGGTGCCTTGATGAATTTGGATGTTAGGACTATTAAATCATAGTTTTCCTAGTATATTAGGTATTTTTACACCCCATTTGAGATCATAAGACCACTACATACCCTTAAAATAACTTTTATTTATCAACTTCTCTCATTCACCATGTAAACTTAGTGGAAACTTACCTAATTCATCTATGTGCAAGGGGAAATTGGGAATTTGACAAGATTGAGCTTGATCTATTGATTTTTAACCCTTATTTTAATTTTATACACCTAATAATATGTTTATTTAGGTCCCAAAAGCTTCACATAATGTCTTTTTCCCATTCTACACTCATTAGGCCACTTTATCAAATACTGATTTTCCTAGACTAGCTGACCTCTGAGACAAAATAGAGAGGTATATCCCTTATTTAAAAGGAAAAATTAATATAATTTGAGATATTCCAAGTCATGATGATTATTTTCACTATAGGGTTTGGTTTTATTCCATTATTTATGTGTTCAACCACTTCTAAATGCCTTATTTTCTTGTATTTCCTTCAAATCTTCATATGGGTGACCTCTCCAAGTAAAAAACATACTTATATGTTTCTTCAACATGATCCCTATCTTAAATTCATTCTCATGGATATTTTATATCCATCCAAAACACTTCTCTTATATGGATTTCATATATTCACCTATTGGGTAAAGAGGATTCTTAGCCCTTTGTATAGATTGTTATTCTTTAGCCAAGTAGGGAAAGCACACAATCATATTTTTTTTAAATGGCATGTAAAGATACATCCTATCCTATTATTAAAATCCTAAATTATTGGTAATCCTTTCCCTCTTCCCTAGACAATCCATGTTTCACTTGGCCTTCACTTATTTGGACCCTATTATGACTATGTATAGAGTCTCAAGACCCTATGTAAGCTTATCCTTTATGACCAGGGGATTATGGAGACCATCATGGTAGTTTTTAATATTATTTAATAATTATAAATCATTTCAACCTTCCCTTAAACTCTTTTCAGGAATTTTGGTAACAAGATTTAAACTCTACCCTATTCTAAGTGAAAAATAATGTTTTTGATTCCTGTAAGTGTGCATTGATTTAAAATTGAGGTAGTTCATAGTATGTAGAGATTATATATGAAACATGAGGATAAATTGATAAAATCTCAATACATATTATATTTATATTATATTCTCCTTAGACCTATAAATTGGGATTTCCTCTCTTACATTGAAAAACTTCCTATTAAACCTATTGGTTGTAGGTGTTTATGGCCCAATTCATTTGGTCATGGTGCATATATAGTATTTTAAACACCCTCTAAGGTAATACAATGAGTATGTCATTTTTCACTCACCTATATGTTCCATTGGAACTCACATACTACCCTTCCCTTGACTAAAACACTTCTCCCCTTAAGACCCTATTATAGCTCATTATTTTCCATGTCTGAGGGGTACCTAAGCATGTTCTAGGAATTAGAAAAAAATATAAACCTCACTTAAGATTTATAATATAAACTCCATCAATTTTATTTATTCACTTCACATCTCAACCCCTTATAAATTATTTACAATCACCTATCAATGCAGGGTTTGGATTTACAAGCTCTTAGGTTTGAAAGACAAGCCGTTATTATCCATGGAGTTGTAACTAGGGTATTCTATGAAAATATTATCCATAAAACATGAGGATAAATTTATAAAATCTCATACATTATATTTATATTATATTCTCCTTGGACCTATACATAGGGCTTTCCTCTCCTTGATTGAGAAAGTGCTTGTTAGACCTATTATGTGTAGGTGTCTATGGCTCAATTCATTTAGTCATGGTGCCTATAAAGTCATTGAAACATCCTCTAAGGTCATACAATGAGTATGTAATTTTAAACTCACCTAAAAGTTCCATTAGAACTCAAACAATACCCTTCCCCTGACTGAGACACTTATCCCCTTAAGACCATACTATAGGTCATCATTTTCCATGCCTGAGGGGTATCTGAGCATGTTCTAGGCATTATAAACAAATTATAAACATAACTTAGGATTTACAATATAAACTCCATCAATTTTATTACTTAAATTCACATATAAACCCCTAATAATGGATTTACAAGAACCTATCTCACAAATTTAGTCCTCCCTACCTATAGGACTAAGAAAATCCTACATTTATTGACCCCCGTAGGTGATCCTAGGTTTGAAACACAATCAATTTTTCTCATAAATATTATTGAGACATTAATAAATCTTCTAATCATCCTTAAAAACCATGAATATAACCTAAAATTCATATATTCAAGAAATAACCTCTTTAAAGATTGAAACTCCATGTTGGTTGTAGATGCAACTTATTAGTGTAGTGTACGGATAGGGTAGTCATGGGGATTACAAGGGAACCTTCCAATATTTTTCCTATTTTATTTCAAACCTTACTACCTCATATATATATATATATTTTAAAACATCTTGTCTATAATAATGTTTATTGTTTCTCCCTTAAAGTGGAAAAAGGTTATTTGCTCCTATAGGCATGTAAATTTTAGTGAAGCATTTCAATGTTTTCTTAGGCATGTTTAAGGTCTCAAACAATGCACTTTACCTCACTATCTGACATTAAAACTTGGAATGGGTATAGTATGTACTATAAGAAACAAGGTCATATAATATATATGATTTTCAACCTTATGCAAACATTATTTGGGATATACACAAAACCTATTAGATCTATATTTTGTACTTTTAGGGAAACCTTCCCTAAACTCAGTCATCTACATTCAAACATGATTCCACATTTACCTTTGACATTTTGACACTTAATATGACTTTTCATGGCTCCTTAATCATACCAATTTCCTAAATAAGTGTCAAGCTACTTCCATCCCTCCATAAAAAACTTATGGTTCCCTATTCAACCACCTGTAGGTGGAGTTTTGGTGCATAAACAATGAGTTAGGTATGAGAAAGGTGAAAAATTATATGAATGTGAACTTTCTATGCTTCCATTAGGAATTTTAATTTATATTTTTTAATTCTAAGAATTTTGACTACATTTCCACCTCTCTAGACATCAGCATGACATCATCAAGGGCATGTAGGTGTGCATTAAAATGTTCTATGTAGATAGGATATGGAATTAGCAAGAATATATTAATGAATGGATTTCAAAACCATTCAAACGCATTTTTCAACCTTCAAAAACATTATCTTCATCAATAAATACCTACAAATAGATTTAACACATATTTCCCAACATGAAAACACCTGCATATACATTGAATACAATAGACATGGGTATCTCATGACTAAGGTAACATGATGGATGAGCTTGTGAATACAATTTAACCTTTTCCAACCATCTAAATTAACCTTATACAAATATTTATTTCTTAAATAATTATAATACCCTGATTAAAACTCCATACACTAGTTGAATAAGCTCATACAGGTGATTTCAAGTGAAGTTAGGCAAAGAGCTAATAATAGAGGAAAACATACTTGCAAATATCCCAAGAGATAACATGCTGAAACCAAAACATGAATGGAGGTTTTCACATTATCAAATAACTTGTGTAACACCATTTCATAGTTTTATTATACATCTACATGAGAACATACTTATCAAACTATAATCACTTTAGTTGGAATTATACCTAGTGACACCCTCTTGCAACATGAACTAAATTACTCATCCAAACATTATGAAACATGAAAAAAATAGTGGAGACAATTTTATACGTAATTACATGTCCTCTTTATACAATATAACCAATTATTTTGTACGAGTTTGGTGAGAATGGAGCAAAACATAAATGGTGCATGAAATAACTAAAAAAATAGCATAGTCAACTTGTTATTGATGGTTCATAAATGAAAATTTATGAATATTTTCATTATTGTAATGTAAATTAAGGGATATTAATGTAATATCATATCCCAAAATCATTTTTCATAAAAATTCTTTTATTGTCCATACCGAGCAAAAAACTGAAGGTCACTTTAGTTTGTCCAAAAAAAAGAAATGAGTAGAATGGTTTTGGCTTCAAAATCTAATTTAAAATTTAATATATATATATATATATATATATATATATGTATGTATGTATGTATGTATATATATATATGTATATATATATATATATGTATATATATATATGTATATATATATATATATACATATATCTGTATATATATATACATATATATACATATACATATACATACATACATATATATATATATATATATATATATATATATATATATATGAGTATTATTAAATTTAATATGCCCTCCAAGATCTTTATCCATGTGTTAGACTTCCCTATGTGCCATTCAAGTGTCATTTTCTCCCTTTTTCAGTTGATTTCTATAATTTCAATTGAAAAACCTACAATATTCTAAGGTATCTGACATTAATATTAGTTTAACTCAATTATTAGACATTTTACACAAAAAATAAGACACCTAGGTACCTTGGTAACCATGCCACTTGCATTTATGACTCTTAATTGCACATTTAATGACTCAAAATGATAAATAAACTTATGATACTATGACTAAGGCTAGAAATGGACTAGATAACATTAAATGACATGTAATACACCCTATGATAATATATTTATACCCATATATTATATAATAAAACATGTTTTTACCTTTAGGGGTCCAAGTTTGACCTAAAAGTCAAAATTGTTCAACAATACCCTCACTATCTACATAGCCAAAACATTTACCTATAGGTTTTGTCGACATTGTTATGATGTGTGGAGAGGTGGATATATTTTCCAACTTCTTATAACTGATAGAGATGCATTATTATGTTTTATAACAATAGATAATGTTCATATGCATGGATATTTTCTTGTTATTCACATCTAGCTCATTGTTTGTGCACCTAGCATCCACCTATAGGTGTTTGAGTAGGGTAATACGATGATCTCATTAAAAAGATGAAATCAATTGACAAATATTTAAGTTTTTGGTATGAGTATAAAGCCTTGAAATACCCATATAAAGTGTCTAAATATAAAAATAAGTGTGAAAATAGATTGAGGACATAAAGAGTTGTATTTTGGGAATTTGTCCCAATAAGGCCAAAATAGGGGTCTAATGGGTTTTCATAAACATTTTAAAACATGTTTAAAACATGTTACAAAGCATATTAATGATTGGATTTGATATCTTATAGCATATAGTAGGTTCTTGCAAAAAATGGAGTTTATAAAGTAAGGTAAGATATATTGTTTGAGTCCTCAAACATGCCTAAAAAATCACTAAAATGCTTTAGTAACATCTATAGGCATAAAAAGCTAAATGACCTTTCATCACACTAGGAAGTAACATTGATCGCCCCCATGAATAATATGGATAAAATTATGTAATTAAGTGAAATGGAATGAAATTCATCAATAAAGGGTTAATACAAGGTCCTAAACACCCCTATGACTATTTATAGGTACTCTTTAAGCATGGAGATGGATACCTACAGGGGTTAGAAAGGTAAGGTGAAGAAATAATGAAATATTCATGTGTTTAGATGGTGCTAAGCCCATATAAGGTGATTTTAATTTAATTTAAATGTTTTGTGTTTCAAGGTGAACTCAAGAATGCCTTTATTTCATCACAATCACCCCAACCAAACCCCTATAAACACCTACAACAGGTCTTATAGGTAGAATATCTTGACACACAACTTTGACCTTGATTTTGATGTCTAAATGGTGTTCTTAGGGCTTTCAATCTAAATTAAAGATCAAGAATAAATTTTTTTACCTCAAGGAGGTCTAAAAAATCATGATCAAGTTATTAGTCAAGCTCAATAGGCATCTTCAGGGGTAAAGGAGCATGATGTTCAGTCAGTAGGCAGTAGACTCAGTCAATGATCTCAAAAGTTGATAAGAAGGGATAATGGGAGTATGGTATGATGAAATAATAAAATATACACATTTATCCACATAAATAATAATACTCATAAGCTCCACCAATGTGAAAATGTCTATACAAACCTACAAAGGGTCTCTACAACCTCTGTGTTCACCTACAACCATGTGTTGTAGTCTTGAAGATGAAGGGGAATGAAGAGATGAACTTGTGAATAAGAAAAAATTAAGGCCATAATAAAATAAATATGTTTCATGATTGATAACAAAGATGTTTATACAATATACATAACTCCTTTAAGATGACCACCCACTTATCTTTATAACCAAAGTTAGCAGTCTGTATAATTGCATTAAGGAGCTCTTTGCTTAATAGGTAAGAATGAGATTTCAAGAGGGAATGGGTTGTTTAGGTGAATTTAAATCTCCATTAAAAATAATTTGAGATGATTAAAATTATAATAATTCATAATATCATTGGATATATCCTTGAGGAGTCATTCTTGGAATGAAGTAAAATATGAAAGAAATAGGATTTTTAGAGGCCTTATTTGTGCATTTAGAACTACTTAGACACCTAAAACAATGAATAAAGTAAAAAAATTATGTAAATATGATAATCAATACTTATCAAAAATCCAAAAATACTCACTTTTCCTAATTTATAAGGTATATATCTCACTATTTTGTCTCAAAGGTCAGCCAGTACAAGAAAATCAAGCTTTGGCAAAGTGAGCTAGTGAATGCAAAATGGATAGAGAATTTGATATGGAGATTTTGAAACCTCATGAAAACATATAATAAGGTATATATAAGGAAAATATATGTTATTTAATAACTAAATCAATCTCAGACCCCTCAGAGTGACTAAATTACCCATGCATATAGTCCAACTAGGCAAGCTTTCACTAGGCCTAATTCATGAATGAGATAAGAAGGTGAAGATGAGTGCTCATAGGGTTATTTAGTGTATTTTTAAGCTAAAATGGGATGTTAAAATTCATAATTCACCAAACTAACTATGATATATTATTCCTAGTAGCTAAATCTATCAAGGTGCCTATTAGACCTATTAGGCTTTGAGGAGACCTAGAACTAATTAGAGGTCCATATTCATTTATAAATTATGATGGACTATTTAGAACATTTATAAATCATATGTAGTGTATTTTTACATGTAATAACTCATATTATGTAGAGGAACCTACAAGAAATCTCTTTTTAGCCTATAAAGTGCTCAAGCATGCTAAAATAGTAGAAACAAGCTTGATGACGGGTCTTCAAGTGCTCATACCTTTTTTAAGTATTTTAATTGGAACCAAGGAATTTTAAGGGGTTATAATAATACCTTGGCATAATTTTTGTGGAATTTATAGGTATTTCTAATGTTATAGCTTTATGAACAAAGTTTAAGACCAAAAATTATCTAAAACCCTACTAAACCCTTAGCTAGGACCTGATGGAGAAAACAATGTTGGAGAGTTATCCAAATGACATATTTTGGAATTTAAAGATATTTTATGATGTGTAGGACTTCCTTTATATATCTCCCACTAATATGAGTTATATGGAATTATATGAACAACATGCAAAATAATGTATTTTTGACCATTTTTGTGTTGTGAAAGTTCTGAGGCTGATGTAATAAAGTTTTGATGAAGGGTATATAATTTATCTAACCCATAATGTTCATTTTTTTATAAGGAAAAATTTAAATATTTTCAAACAATAGCTCTCCTTTTAGCCATTCAAAACTGGCATAGTGGACACAATAGTGAGAAGGGTGAAAACTCTAAGTGTAAGCCTTTTTAAAGGATGTATGATATCTCTAAGGACATGAAATATCTTTAAAGGTGTAATTCAATCCCTAATAATAACTTTAATGGAAAACTAAAGGTATTATTTAGGCCAAGTATGAGGGGTGACTAAAAAGGGTGTTTTTTTAGACTGCAAACAATGATGGCCTCCTTCCAAGAGTTTCTAGATGATTAGGAATATAACCAATGCATGAAAATTCATTCCTATAGATTTTTTATCTTATCCTAATAATCACACCTATCCCTAGTTAGTGGTGCAATGTTCAAATAGGTTCAAATTATGAAGTTAGTTTTCTAAGCCAAGACTAAGAGTTTTATGCCACTTTTCATTACTTTCATAACTTGTATGGACACATAATATTCCTAAAATTACATGGTTCATTAAATAAATTTTTATAATGAAATTTTAACCCATTTTTTTATATTTAAAAGTGTCTAAGTGACATTTGGACTTCCCTTGTCTTGCTCTTCTCTCAAAGGCTATAAATATTGACTCTTTTGGCTCTTTTTGGTAGCCTCCATTGGTTGATGGTGAAAGCTTGGCCAATTTTGTACTTAAATTATTATTTAATAAATAAAAAAGTTATTTTTCCTACTTACATGTTTTATAATTGAGTTTTATTACAATATTATTGGTCTTATCTAGCAGAAGATGATCTTTTCTAGCATGTTATCCTTGATTGTTCACCAAGTGTGTAGAAGAGCAATTGTTATAGGTCTTTGTTAGTGTTATTTTCTATGATTATAAGTGTATTATAAGTTATTCATGACTATATTCCATAAAGTAATAATTAATTACCCTCTTAAGTGTCAAAATACCTTATTGAACCTAAAATGAAACATTGATGTGACATTGCAACTAGAATTATGAGTTTTGTGTGAAAGAAGCCTTGTTTAGCTCTAATTTGTATAATTCCAATAAATATGGGGAAATGTAATATTTTTAAATCACCTCTAGTTTTATTATTTTATCATCTTAACCCTTTTCATGTAAATTTGATAGATAAGAGAGTGTTTCAAAGAGTACATCAAGGGAACTATCCCTTCTAGAGAATCATGTCAATAAATTGTTACCCAAAATAAGAGAGATGTTTACATTGTGCCACTTGGATGAGGGGAGTTGTGTATATCCTCAAGGGGTAAAAATCTAAGTGACAACAATTTTTGGCATGCTCGGTGGGACTTTAAGTCCTAGAATATTATCCAATATTGGTGCTAGTATTGGAATAATTATAACTATAAGAAAATATACATTCAATACTTGGAGACTTGAATAAATTTGTAAACTCTTTGGTTGATGATTAGTCCCTAATTTACATGCCAAAGGTGACCACTAGGTCTACTACTAAGGTTATACCCTTTGAGTTTATGCAATTTCCTTTGTATTATATAAAAAGGTTTAGGTTTGTGAATACTCATCCTTATTTAAGAGAGTTGGTGTTCAATAAGTCCAAGTTACTAATAAGTTCAACATATACTATTAATATTATAAATTACAAGATGGCTAGGAGATAACCTATTGTACCTTTTATTGGATCATCTCCTTTGAATCTTGTCCAATATAACCAAATTCTAGGAGCATCCCTCAAGAGTGTTTAATCCTTTAGTGGAGAATGTCCTAATACTACCATTAGACACATTAGAAACATAGAAAACTTCTACAATATCCATAATATCACTCAATATAATATGTCCATTAGGTTCTTAGCATTGTCTTTCAAAGGGAAAGCTTTAGATTGGTATGGAACTCTACTTGGAAATTCTATTGGTTCATGGGATGAATTGGGAGATCTATTAACTAAGAGGTTTGGAGAGAAGAGTGATCATCTATCACTGACTAAGAAATTGACCAATATCAAGAGGGCACCACAAGATTTTACAAAATATTTTAGTACTATATTTCCAAAGACATGGGATAATATTCCATCCCTTGTGAAACCTAATTTAAATTATTCCTTCTTATATTATCGAAAAGCATTGAATAAATATGTAGCCATGATGATCCAATCCGTGGGTAGGAATACACTGCCTTCTACTCTGAGATATCCATTAATGCTAATAATTATCTTGTTCAATTAGGGAAGATTTCTCCTAGGCCACCAATGCCATTGATCTTTGATTTTTATCCTCTTATCAAGTTGCATTACCTACATTGGCTCCTTTGCCTAGTCAAGAAAGGTATACCATTGCCCCCATAAATGAGATTCATGAAGTCAAAAATTTTATTCAAAGTGTCACTAATGAATTGGTTTCCCTCAAAATGAAAAAATCTCAAATTTATATACCTTATCAACCCTATAATTAGTTTGGACAAGCAAATATGCTTCCTTTTCAAGGCATTAACAAAGGACAAGGTCACATCACTCAATCTAGACCTTACCAAAGTTAAATTCCTAATGTTGCCTTAGCTTCCAAAGCTTTTGTTCCCACTCAAAAAAAATTGTTTAATAAAAACCATGTTATCCCTCCTAGGGCCAAAATCAAGTCCAAGTTTCATATCCTATTGAAATTCCTAATCAAGACATGACAATGCAAGGGAATCAAGCATCTCATGTTTCCAATTTTGAGATGCCAATGCAAAATGAAATGAAAATTGGAATGGATAGTGGATAAACACAATATGATTATACTATCATAGATCATTTGGAGGTATAGTTTTGTGTCATCAATCAATTGAGGATTTCAAGCAATGTGAATGCTAGTGTGCCCTATAACACTAGGTCTAAGAAGAGGGTTGTTGAAGAGATTAAAGGAGATAATCAAGGACATATTTTGAATCCTAAATCATATCCAATGGTTGGTGGGTCTAGATCATCCACTAAGTTGAAATAAAATTATAATTTTTATAATCTAAGGCCTGCTCTTACACACCCACATCCACAAGCTACACCACAAAGTATTTATTTTTCCAAAAAACCTTCGAAGGTGAACTATACTTCTATCGATGTGGTGGACCAGATGAAGTTAAATATGAATATTTAATTATGGGATTAATTAACAATACTTGGACAAAAGGGCATGCTTAAAAAATAGTTTTAAGGACTTGGTAAGCATGTTGGATCAACTAGGAATGAGAATGTTGTCTTGGTGAATGGAACTCAACCCATTGATGAACAAGTAAAGAAAAATGATAATACTCCTAATTTTTAAATATCCTTAATAATTTTTGATTAATTAGTTCAAAATTACATCATAGATAATAAGGCTATTACTTCAGTTATGGCCAAGTGTATGACATATAAACTAGGCCTCAAGTATGAACCAATGGCTAAAGGAGTTTTACAATTAGATGGATCACCAACAAAGGCCTTGGGAGTAGTCAAGGATTTAAAATCTATTTTACATACTTTTTATAATTTTTCCATTACTCATGATGTGGTTGTGGTAGACTTACCTCCATAATTTTCTCTTTATTCGTGAAGAGAGTTTACAGCTAAGATAGGTGGATACTTGGAAACCAATTGGTCATATATGGTTTTTAGGACAAAGTATGGTACTAAGGTAAATATTGAATTATATCCTATCTATATAAATCACTTAGATCCTTACATGCCTAAAGTTTCAAATGTCAATTATGCCATTATTGATGAAGAGGAACTTCACATAGATCAATCTCCAACATCTTCTCTTAAAGAAGTTTTTAATTTGTATTTATATGAATGAGGAGATGAACATTATGAACATGATCCTTAAAAATTCATAGAGGAAGATGGTCTTGGAGTGTATTTCATGCATGAGGAGATATAATTCATGTAAAATTTTATGAATCCAAGTGAAGACATGGATGGTTTATGGCAACTATTCTTTGATGGATCAAGAATCAAGATTGGGGTAGGTGGTGGAGCAATGTTGGTTTCTCCTTCTAAGGAAAGGTACTATTTCACTTTCAGATTTCAATTTTCTTGTCCTTGTGATGTGGTATAATATGAGCCCCTCATTCAAGGCCTTGAGTGGGATAGGAAAATTGGTGTGAAAGAGTTACAAGTGTATGGTGATAGTGAGTTGATTATGAATCAAGTAAGAAGCCAAAATGTGACAAAGAAATATTTGCTCAAGTCCTATAAGCATAGAGTGTGGGATATTGTGGAGGATTTCCAAGACTTAAACATCATATATATATCTCAAGAGAATATAACAAACATGCTAATAGGTTGGTAGCAATTGGAGCTTAGTTTGATGTTCCAAAAGGGATAAAAGAGGATAAGAACTAGCCACATCTCAAGGTGATTGTAAGTTCCTCCATACTAGATAATATCACTAATTGGAAAGTGTTTTATAGTGACCAACAAATAAAAAAATTTATACAAGAAGAGGCTAAGTTTTCATCCATTAATCAGTCCAAA
Source organism: Torreya grandis (assembly GCA_037957365.1). NCBI lineage: Eukaryota > Viridiplantae > Streptophyta > Pinopsida > Cupressales > Taxaceae > Torreya > Torreya grandis. The sequence continues at coordinate 70,418 of JARHVA010010025.1, forward strand.
CTACAACAACATTATGGAGGGAAGATTGTAAAATTGAAGTCAAACAAGCTCCTTAAAGGGCTAGTCACACTTGACAATATCTTCAATGATGATGACCAGTTAAAAAAAGAGAAGGTAAGAATGTCTAATAAGAAAGAAAATATGATAAAGTACAAATATTCTAGGATAAGTTTCTTTCACTTGGGAAGGTATGTACTAGTGAAGAGAAACATGATCTAATTGAGTTATGCAAGGAGTTTTTTGATGTCTTTGCATGGGAATATAATTATTTGAAGCGATTTGATCCAAACTTAACTCAACATACCATAGAGATAGATGAGAATGCTAGGACTATCAAGAAAATACAAAGGTTAATTAGTCCTAAGATTGAACCTCTCATGAAGAAGGAGCTTACTAAGGTGATTTAAGTCCAAAATCATCTTTCCTATTAATAATTCATCTTGGTTTGAAAACTTGGTCTTGATAAGGAATAATAATGGGGAGATTAGGTTATGGGGCCTTGAATATAGTTTCCTTGAAGGAACATTATCCTCTTCCTTCCATGGAATAAATTTTGCAAGTTGTGGTAGGTAGTAAAAGGTTTTCTCTCCTTGATGGCTATTACAAGTATAATTAGATTTTGGTGAAGGAAAGTGACCAATATAAGACAAACTTTACTAATAAATGGGATAGTTATGCTTATAAGAAAATGCATTTTATCTTATGTAATATTGGAGCTAAATTTCAAGTTGTAATGGATATGGATTTTCAAGGAATAATAAATGACATTGTGAATGTGTATCTTAATGATATCATAGTTTTTTCTAAGGATGCAATGGATCACTTGAATCACCTTAGGCAGATTTTTGAGAGATGTAGAGAGTTTGGAATCTATCTTAACCAAAATAAATTTATTTTTTCTATCCATGAAGATAAACTTTTAGGACATAATGTATCAAAGAAGGGCCTATCCATAGATCTTGAAATGGTGAGTGAAATCTTGGCATTGGCTTTTCCCAAACACACGAAAGGTTTACAAAGGTTCTTTGGGAAAATTAATTTCATAAGGAGGTTCATTCTTGATTTTTATAATTTAGTCAAGCCTCTAACCTCTATAATAAGGAATGGTGAAGTGTTAATTTGGACTAGAAGAAAAAAGGAAATTTTTGAAGTGATTATACAAGCCATTACCCAAGCTCCAACTATTCCAAGTCCTAATTTATCGAAGGATTTCAGCTTGTATACCTTTGGAAATGAGGAGGTAATCTTTGTCATGCTTACTCAATCAAATGAATAAAACATGGATTAGCCTATTGCCTTCTTTAGTCAAGGTTTGGAAGGCTATGAGGTGAGGTACACCTATTTTGGGAAGCAAGTACTTTCAGTTGTTAGAAGTCTAAATAAGTATAGGTATATGTTATCTAACAACAATATTCAAATATTGATACATCATCCTAGTGTCAAAGACTTCTTTTTGAGCAGAGATTTGATTGAAAAAAGGGTTGATTGGATCAAAAAAGTGGAGTACTATGTAGAAATCAAGACAACCAAGCTAGTGAAACGAAAGGGGTTATACAAGCACCTTAATTCAGATTTGAAAGAACAAAAGAGGTTTTTTTATCACTCCATGGTAACCTTATGATAGTTACACCTTCATCAATGAGAAGTTTAAAGATATGTTCCATTTTATTAAAATTGATGAGTGTCCACAAAGTTTAGATATAGCTAAAATATGATAATTTAGATTTCAATCTATTCCTTATGTGATTGTTGATGGAGTGTTCTTTAGGAAGGACTTCTTAGGTGTGTTATTGAGGTGTGTTGAATCAGATTATAGAATTTTTACTTTAGTTTCATGATGGATCGGTTGATGGTCACTTTACTACAAGAACCACAACTACTAAGATTATGAGAGATGGATACTTTTGGCCTAGTTTGTTCAAAGATACCCATGCTTGGTTAAGTGTTAAAAATGTGCTCTCTTTGATGGTAAACAAAAGCTTTCTACCTTTCCTCTTCATCTAATGTAGGATGATCAACCCCTTATGCAATGGGGTTTAGATTTCATAAGCCTAATCAACCCACATTCTAGTGTTGGCCATAAATGGGTGTTGACTATTATAGATTACTTTACAAGGTGGGTAGAGGCTATTTATCTCAAGGAAGAAAATGAAATTTTAGTTTTAGACTTCTATGAAGGCATAGTGATAAGGTTTGGAGCTCCTTCAACAATAATTTAAAATAATGCATTAGATTTCCTTAGGATGAAGACAAGTGAATGGGATTTGAAACATGACATCTATCCTAGTACTTCCTCCAACTATTATCCAAAATGGAATGGACTAGCTGATTCCACCAACAAGAATCTAATTAGGATCATAAAGAAGATAATGGAAGAGAACTAAAGGACTTGGCATTTCAAGTTGAAGATAGATCTTTGGGTTGATAGGATTACCCAAAAGAGAGAAATTGAAAACTCACAATATATAATTGTTTATGGGAGAGAATATATAATACCTATTTCACTTGAGTTACTAGCCTTGGATCTCACTTATCAACTATATTTGATGGAGAATGAAAGCATGGAATTCAGGTTGTGTGAGTTGAAGGAGCTTGAAGAGATAAGAGATAAAGCTATACAAATTATGAAATATCATCAAGATGAAACAAAGATATAATTTTTCAAGAATGCCATGTAAATAAGCTTCCAATAAGGATACATTGTTCTAAATTGGGCTGAAGATATGGATAAACCTAGAAGACACACAAAGTTTGATGCTTTATGGAGTGGCCGTTATTTTATCACCTATTGCAAGCAACATAATGCTTTCCAAATCTAAAATTTTTATGGAGAGGAGATTAATATCCAATTAAATGGGATATATCTCAAACATTGGACTAAAATAATCTTATCTCTTTGTACATAGTTTTTTGTTTCCCTTATTTTCCCTAATTGCTTATACACATGTGTGAGTCTTGTGTGTTTTGCTTTGTCTTATGTTTGATTGGTGTGTTGTGTCTATTTTTTGTGAGTTATAGGAAATTACTTACTATTTGTATTTAATAAATAATTGATTCCCTTATCCCATGATAAAGCTATTGGTCTAGTTAGTATAACAGGCAAACTACCCCTATGAGTCACTAGTTTATTCACCAAATTTGACTTTTAGGTCAAATTTGGGCACCCTTAGTTATAAATTTAAATTATATATGTTTTATGGGTGTATAATTTATTTTAATGGGATTTATTACGTGTTATTTTATGTTATCTAATGCACTTCTAGATTTAGTCATAGTTTCATTAACTTATTTTTTCAATTTGGGTCATTTTATGTGCTTTTAGGGGTCACTAATACAAGTGGCATAGTTACCAAGGTGCATAGGTGTTTTATTTTCATTTAAAATGTTTTATAAGTCATTATAACTATCATTTATTTTAGTTACATCAGAATATTTCAGGTTTTCTAACTAAAATTGTAGAAACCAACTAGAAAATGGAGAAAAAGGCACTTATATGACTCATGGGGAAGTCTGCCACATGGGAGAATATCATGGAATTAATATTAACCTCCATAAAACTCATACCAATTTTTTTATTTTTAAGTTCCTTTTTTAGTCCAAAACCATTATGCACCTTTATTAGTTTCCTAGACACTTAGAAGTGACTTTTAGGTTTTTTCTCAGTATGGACAACTGAAGATGTTTTAAGTCAAATTATTTTGTGAGATAATATTAAAATTATATACCTTAATTTAAATAATAATAATTTAATTATTTTTCAAATATTATTTATGAATCATCTTTTTGAAGTTGATTGTACCTTTTTTCTAGCTGTTTCATGCACCCTATAGGTTTTGCTCCATTTTGGCCAAATATGTATGAACCAATTCATAAAGTTGGATAAAAAATAGGTTATATTTACCATCATATTGTATCCATTTTTATTTTCATGTTTCATAATGTTTTGATGATCAATTCATTACATGATGCAAGTAGGTGTCACCATGTGCAATTTTATTTGAAGTGCTTCTTGTTTGTTGAGTGTTTTTCTCTAGTAAGGTCTCATATAGCTGGTAAATTATGTTACATAAATATTTGGGACATTTAAACACATTCTTAAATGTTTTTAATTCACCATCTTATGTTTTTAGTAGCTTATAAACTTGTCATTCCCCATTGTCACCTCCATGCCTAACTTCAATTGTAGTCATATGTATGAGCTTGCCTACCTTGATTTTAAAGTTTTATTCATGGTGTATCAGTTATATAAGTCATAATTAATTGAATTATTCCATTTATATGCTAATAAAAAGTGTAAATGTGGTCATAAGTTCATACACCATGCTAAAATAGTCATAAATTGCCCCTGATTACTCTTCTCCATGTATATACATGTGATTTTCATGATTGGAGAGGATAGTTAGGAACCAATTTCAAGGTATCCAAGAATAGAGTTCATTTATTTGAGGGTTTTAAATGCATTTTATCTATTTTAAATCCATTCATCACCATGCTTTTCTACATTTCATATGGTTGCTATCTACACATAGCCAAAACATCCACTTGTAGGGTCTTGCTAAGGTGTGGAGAGGTGGATATTTGTTCCAACTTCTTATAAATTCTATAGGTGCATTAGTATGTTTGATAAAATAATAAAAAATTCATATGCATGGATAGTTTCATGTTGTTCACATCTATCTCATTGTTTGTGTACTAACCATCCACCTATAGGTGGTTGAGTAGGGTAATAAGAAGTTCTCAAGGAAAATATGAAACCACATGACACATAATTAAGGTTATGGTATGAGGATAAAGCCTTGATATACCCATACAAAGTGTCTAAAGAGAAAAATAAGGATGAAACTAGCTTGATGAGAGAAAGAACTATATTTTGAGAAGTTGTCTCCAGAAGGCCAAAACAAGGGTCTAAAATTTTTTCATAGAACTTTTTCAACATGTTTCAAAGATTTTATAAATCATATAAATGATTAGATTTGATAGCCTCTAGTATAGACTAGGTCCCTACAAAAAATGGAGTTTATAAAGTAATGGGAGATATATTTTTAAGGCCACAAACATGCCTTAAAAAGCAATTAAATGCTTTAGTAACATTTATAGGCCTAAAAAGGTAAATGACCTTTCCTTACCATATGAAGCAAAATTGAGAACCATAATGAATATTGTCGATAAAATGATGTAATGAAGTTTAATGGAATTAAATTCATCAATAAAGGGTTAATAAAATGTCTTAATCACCCTTATGACTATCTATAGGTACCCTTCAAGTATGGACATGGATACCTACATGGGTTAGATAGGTAAGGTTAAAAAACAATGACCTATGCATGTGTTTGGATGGTGTTTATCCCATATAATATAAGTTTAAGGTAATGTAAATGTTTTGTGTTTTAAGGTAAAATAAATAAGGCCTTTCCTTCATCACAATAACCCTAGCCAATCCCCTGTAAACACCCACAATAGGTCTTATAGGTAGAATTTATTGAAACACAATAGTGACCTTAATTTTGATGTCCAAATAGTGTATTGAGGGATATAAATATAAATTAAAGATAAATCATGCATTTTATTACATCAATGATTTATATAACATCATGATCAAGTTATTAGTCAAGCTCAATAGGCACCTACAAGGGTAAAGGAGCATGATGTGCAATCAGTAGGTAGTAGACTCAGTCAGTGATCTCAAAAATTTCATCAGAATGGATAATGGGATTATGGTATTATGAACTAAGAAACCAAAAAACTTTATCCATATACATAATGTACCTCATAATATCCTCCAATGTGAAAAGGTCTATACAAACGTACAAAGGGTCTCTTAAACCCCTATGTTCACCTACAACCACTATGTTGCAGTCTTGAACATAAAGGTGAATGAAGAGATGAACTTATGAATGAGAAAAAGAAAGGCCATAATAAAATCAATATGTTTCATTATTTATCAATAATATGTTTATACAATCTATATAACTGCTTTAAGATGACCACCCATTCCTCTTCATAAGCAAAGTTATCAATCCATATAGTTACATTAAAGAGCTCTTTGCTCAATAGGTAAGAATGAGAATTAAAGAGGGAATGGGTTTTTTAATTGAATTTAAATCTCCATTGGCATGAATTTGATATTATTAATATGTTATTATGGCCTAATATCATTGGATCTATCCTTGAGGAGTCATTCTTGCAATGAAGGAAAATATGCAGGAAATAGGCTTTTTAGAGTGTTTTTTGGGCATTTGGAGCTGGTTAGACACCTAAAACATGGAATAAAAAAAATAGTAAATATGATCATAAATATATAGAAAAAAATCCAAAAATACTCACTTTTCCTAATGGATAATGGTTATACCTCACTATTGTGTCTCAGAGGTTAGCCAATACAAGAAAATCAAGCTTTGTCAAAGTGAGCTAGCGAATGCAAAATGGATAAAGAACTTGATATTGAGTTTTTTTAACCTTATTTAAACATATAATGAGGTGTATAGAAGTAAAATATATTATATTAAATCACTACATACATCTTAGACCCCTCAAGGTGACTGAACTACCCATTTATACAATCCAACTAGGCAATCTTTCACTAGGCCTAGTTAGTGAATGAAATAAGGTAAGGAAGAGTGTTTGGAGGATTATTTAGTGGATTGGTAAGATTAAATTGGATTTTTAAATTCATAATTAAACAACATAACTATGATATATCAGTCCTACTAGACAAATCTAGCAAGGTGCCTATTAGACCTATTAAGCTTTGAGGAGACCTAAAACCAATTGGATGCCCATCTTCATTTCTAACTTTTAATGGACTATCCAGATGATTGATAAATATTATGGAGGTGGATATAGACATTTTTTAACTCATATTATTCATATTAACCTACAATAAATCTATTTTTAGACTAGAAAGAGCTCAAGCATGCCAAAAGAGTAGAAACAAGCTCGATGAGGGGTCTTCAAGTGCTCATATCTTTTCTAATTATTTTCATGGGAACCAAAGGAGTTTTGAGGGGTTATCATGGTCCCTTGGAATCAATTTTTTTTAATTTATTTGTAGTTAAAATGTCATATATTTATGAATAAATCTTAAGACCACAAAATACCAAAAACCCTACTAAACCCTCAACCAAGTCCCAATTAAGAAACTGATCTTGGATAGATATCCAAATGACGTAGTTTGGAAATTAAACATATTTTATAATTTATAAGAATACATAAATATATCTCCCACCAAAATGAGTTGTATGGAATTGTATAGACAACATGCAAAATAGGGTATTTTTGACCATTTTTTTGTATTTTATAGGTTCTAAGAGGTTTTAGAAGATGAATTCAAGATTGGATGAAGAATATATAATTTATCTAACACATAATGGTAATTTAATGATAATTATAAACTTTTAAGTGTTTTAAAAATAGCTCTCCTTTTATCCAGTCAAAATTGCCGTAGTAGACACAAGGGTGAGAAGTGTGAAAACTCCAAGTGTAAGCCTTTTTAAAGTATGCCTAATGTTTCTAAGGTGATGAAGGGTATTTAAAGGTGTAATCCACTAATTATAATTTTTTCCATGGAAAATTAATGTCATTTTTGAGGCCAAGTGTGAGGGGTGACTGAAAATGGAATTTTTTTAGAGTATAAATAGTTATGGCCTCCTTACAAGAGGTTTTAGATGAGTAAGAGTATAAAAAATGCATGTAAATGAATATTTGAAGGATTTCCCTCTTATCCAAATAATTATACCTATCCATAGTTAGTGTTGGAATGTTTAAATAGGTTCAACTTGTGAAGGCAATTTCTTGAGCCAAGACTAAGAGTTTTACACCACTTTTCATTAGTTTCATGACTTGTACAGAAACTTTATCCTCCTAACATTGAATGGTTTGTTCCATACATATTTATTAAAAAAAATTAACCCATTTTATCATATTAACAAGTATCCAAGTGACCTTTGTACTTTCCTTGTCTTGCTCTTCTCTCAAAGGCTATAAATATTAACTCTTTTGGCTTTTTTTAGTAGCCTCCATTTGTTGATGGTGAAACCATAGCCAATTTTTTACTTTAAAGACTCTTCAATATATAAAAAAATTATTTTTCCTACTTACATTCTTTATAATTGAGTGTTATTTTAATCTTATTGGTCTTGTCTTGTAGAGGATGATCTTTTCTAGCATGTTATTCGTGATTGTTCACCAAGTGTGCAGAAGACAAATTAATACATGTCTTTGTTATTTTTTTTCTAAGTGTATAAGTGTATTAGAAGTGGATCATGAATGTATTCCATAAAGGAATAATTAATTACCCTCTTAAGTGTCAAAATACCTTATTGAACCTAGCTTATGAAACATTGGTGTGATAATGCAACTAAAATTGTGAGTTTTGTATGAAAGAAGCCTTGTTTAGCTCTAAGTAGTATAAGTTTAGTTAATAAGGTAAAATTTAATATTGGTGCATCACCTCTAGTTGTGTTATTTTATCTTCTTAACCCTTTTCATTCAAATTTGATAGATAAGAGAGTATTTCAAAGAGTTCCTCAAGGGAACTAGCCCTTATAGATATTCATCTCAATAAATTATTTCCCACAACAAGATAGATATTTACATTGTGCCACTTGGATGAGGGGATATAGGCATCTCCGAAAGGCGGGGGGGAATCTAAGTGACAATAATTAGTTTGAATATTTTGAAGATGAAAAGTTTCTTTGTAGGTATAGAAAGGATTAGATCCATCAACTTTAACTTGAGGTGTTATTTATGCCATATTACAAGTCATAGATGAATAAGGACAAGAGGTGACCCAAGAGTGATAGTTCTCTTGTGAGGAAAAAGGATGAAAAAATGAGCATCTTATATAGTATTTAAATGGATTCAATCTATCTAAGAATATTCTGATACAAGACTTCATTGTGACTGAAGAGAGATGAACATAATGTAAAGAATGAGAAATAGGGAACTAGATTGATAAATAAGGAAGGAAAAAAGTAGTACAAGGTCAACTAGGTTGACCTAGCACAAAATCAAGGTTTGTAAAATATATAGGGTCGACTAGGTTAGTCTAGTACAAAGAACAAAGGATAGAAAAGGAAAATGTAGAGACTAAAAATAGAAAAAGGTCATATAATTTGATCTAATACATTGAATAGTGGCTAAAAAAGATATAGGGTTGATTAGGTTAACCCAGTACAATAGATAGAGAAAGTTAAGATTATTATAATAGGTTGTGAACTGAAACAAGATAATGTTTTGCAAGCAATTTGAAAAGAAATGATATAAAGGAAATAAATAGTAAATTGGATTAACACTAGTTAATCCAATCAAGGAACAAGAACAAAACCTTACATCAGTGCTAGCTAATACAAGTTTTTGTAATATAAAATATAATTGAGTAAAGAGCAAGAAATCAACTTGTAAAGTAAAGAGATAAATAATTGGTCAACCTAAATGTTTATAAGATTATTAATCTATGATTTTAAATGTGATAAGAAGTTTGATATAAGTAAGGAACTAGAATGACAATCTAAGGATGGTTTTAGGTAGATTGGGGTGAAAGGGAATGTAGTGGAATTGATATAAGATTGGTATTAGGGCCTACCACCTCACTTCACACACTACAATGATAAAGGTTTTGGGTACTTAGACAAAATATACCATTAACCATTATTTATACTTGACTAGAGTATCAAGTTGGCTTCTCCCTTGGTGATGAAATCCAAGTAGGTTGGCTTTGGGTAGACAAATGTTAAAATGCTTGTTTAGAATATGTGATTTGGCTATGTGTACATAAAATATAAAATAGTGAACTAAATTCATAATTCAAAACCACCTAAGCCATGTGATTTATTCTAAGCATGTAATAAATAAGAAAATAAAGTATGAACTAATTACTAGCATATAAGGTTAATTTCAACTTTAGAATAAGGTACAATGTTGATATGGTCAACAATGTATGCAAAACATTTAAGACAAGCTTGACAAAGTCAAACCTATAATAAAAAAATAAGGTCTAAAAATGAATAGGTATGACAAATTTGACCTAATTATCTAGAGAACACTAAAAACATATAACTGGGTTGGCAATATTGATCTAGTTGACTATGTAAGGGTAGTCTTTAAGACTACAAATTGTAAAAGGAAAGATTGTAAAGAAAGAGATAGAGAGATAGAAAGGAACTTTTGTAGATTAGAGATGCAAATAATGAACATTGTTGTTTGAGAACCTTGATATATGCTTGAAAATTCTACTAATTAGGTCGAATGGGTTGATCAATATTTATAGAAACTTGCAACTAAGTGCCTAAAATTTATAGGGTCGATTGGGTCAACCTAGTATATTAAACCCAATGTTTGAAAAATTACAGGGTTGACCTAGTAGTTTGGACTAGATGTTTAGAAACTTCAAAACTTGTACTGGGTCAATTGGGTCAATCTAGTAGCCTATACTTGAAATCCTATACATAGAAGTTAGATATCGGGTCAATAGAGTTGACCCATTATGATAAATATATGATAAAAATAATGATGAAAGAATGAAATAAGTGAAATAATATGAATAAATCCTGTAAGGGCCAATTCACATTGGGTTCACCATGATGTATACAATCATAAATGCATCATATCTATAAATTAATCCTAGCTCAAAGAAGATAGAGCATACCTACACTTCCGATTGGGAATACATTTGTTAAGTGAAAGCATGACAAATATGGGGATCTATTAGACCCTATTAGTGGATCACTTGTCATAATACACCATGCTAGGAAGGTTTTGAAAGCATGCAGTCTAACATAATCATGTAAAAATCCTAAAAGAGTCCTCTGTTTAATGTTCACTCTATTCTAATAAACAAGAAAGTAAATATAATCTAGTGTACACCAAAGCTTGTGGAACAATATGAGGGGTTAGAAAAGTAATCAAAACATGCATAGGAGAATCATAATTAAGCTAAGTATGAGTAATAACCTAATACATATAATATGAAGATTAATATTATTTGAGCTAATACTTATACTTCAATATAATACTTGAATGTGAGCCTGTTGAGACTCAATATCTTTGTTAGATAAAGAGGATTTTCAAGAGGTTTTTATTTTTTTTAAGGATGACTAAGAATGTCTAAAGCATCCAAGAATTATACACAAGACTAGATTCTCCAAGTAGAAACCCTAAGCTAAGACTCTTCAAGTAGAATGGTGGAAGATCATATTGTAAAGAAGTGTGAGTGAATAATAACTCTTGATTGAATCTTTAACTAATGATGAAATAATATTATATTTATAGGTGGATCTCACCCTAAATACTTTTGAATATGTCAGTTGTATGGGGTTGACCCAGTATGTTTTTGGGTGATAAATCACTAGGTCCTAAGTTAGGTCAGTAGAAGGGATAATGAAAATCTCAAGTGAAACTATCCAGAAATAATAGATGGTCAACCTAGTTGACCTTATACAATAATTAGAGGTTGAAAAATATACATGGTCGACCCAGTTAACCTAGTATAGTCAACTATTGAAATGGGATCAAAGTGAGGAAAAAAGGGATGGATAGATGAAAAAGACTATAATAGTGTGCAAGGGAGGATTAGTATCTTAGGGATTAGTTTTAATACTTGGTTAGATTGGTAATAATGTGGTAATAAGGGACAAAAATATTATGAAGCACCAAAGGTCTACCCACTCCTTCCTTGATGCACCGCTTAGGGCATGCACTCAAAGAGATTGAGTCTCGAGAGGCTCTTGAAAGATGTAAAACATCTTTAATTGATAAAAGTTAAAAATATTATGTGTATATAGAAATCATATGATGATTTTTCTCACTATTTATTTCTCCTCAATCATTTTAGAGATCACCCAATCAGTATCCCCTTCTTTTTAATAAAGCATTTAGAAGTTTCTATCATTAACTTTAAAATTAACCCCTTGGTATATATAATTCATTAGGGGCTTATCTTGCTTATGTTCAAAAAGGGGAACTCCTTTGGATCAAGTCATTTTCTAAGGCTATACATATAAAAATTGAATAGGATGAATTAGACTAGGAGGATGAGTTTTTGTTAGAACCAAAAATAAAACCTGAAGGGGGAAAGAATGAAGGGTTTGGTGTAAAACACATCCAGAGGGATTTCTAGCCTAGAGGCAGCCATAAAGGAGTCCCAGTTTATGTCAAACCCATTACCAGCATGGGATTTTTTCCTTAAAATTTAATTAAAAAGATTAAATTGAATACATTGTGGAAAATTTTTAGACAAAGGTGTCCATCTAGAGGTTAGTGAGCTTTGAAATTTAAGATGAGTTTGATAAGTTAAAAGCTTTGTTGGCCCTTTGCTAATTTTCTATCGGTAAGGGTGGAAATTACCAGGAGAAGGAGGAATAAGTGAAAGTTAGGTAATCTACCTAGGGTTAAAGGAAAATTCATATTGGATGTGAATAAAAAGATAGGAGGGATTCTATACACAAAAAGGGGAAATAAAATTTACAAGGCTAAAGAGGAAGAGGGTTGTCACTGAAACTATGCAGGGAATTGGCAATCACACCATAAGTAGGGAAAAGAAAATTGAGAACATGGGGAGTATAAAATTGGTTTTCTATTTAGAGTCTGAATATTTGAACTAGTAATCTCCTAGTGTCTAGTTTTCTATGGTCTTTTTATAGGTTTTTTAACATCATTTTTTATTAAGATAGTGATTGTAACTAGTCTTTGAGTTTTGCTTTGGTAATATTTCTTTATCTTATTTATATTTTGGGATTTTATATAATGGGCATGGGACCCTCAACCCATCTATTAACCTTATCTAGTAACAAAATGTAATTATATATATATATATATATAATAAAAAAATAAAATAGCATTACATGTTTCTTTTTAATTTAATAAATGAAAACAAAGAAAAGAGGGAGGGGGTGGAGGCTAATCCAACCCTCATCCCTCCCAAATATGGTAAGGTAAAGGGCTCAACCAACTAGCCAAACCACCTTCCCCTGTATAAAGGGACAAAACCTTCGACCCTCTATTGACACCAAGGCCAAAGGCGGAGGGTCGGCCCGCCTTAGAGGGTTTTGTATTCCTTCACATCAACAAAGGAATAATGACCTTGGAGGGTTTTTAATTTTAAAAAATACATACATACATATATAAGGGTTAAAACTTGATTTTGAGTATTAATGACTATATATTTTCACATAAGATATATATACACACAAAAAATCTGGTTTGCACAATATAGTAAAATAAAATAATGATAATAATAATAATCATGATGATGATGATGATGATGATGATGATGATGATGATGATGATGATGAGTCTTTATTGTTGAAATATTTTTTCATTAGACATTTATCATCTTTTGCATTCAATATTCAACTAGAAAACAAAAGAAAAATAAGAAATAGGTTTGAGAAATAACTTTTTTATTGGTCATAAACAAATTTAGGACAATATTTGAAATACCTAGATCTTAGGGATAAGATTCATTTAATCTAAATGCTATCATGTAATCCACCACTTGTAAGTGGGGCAAAAAAATAAATCGTTTGACTTTAAGTTATTTAATTTTATTCTTGATATATTTGCATGTAATGAATTGATTAATTTTAATTTAAACTTTCTATTTTAAGTGTAAGCCAATTATTTTCGTTTTGGAATTATAAAAGTCAATAATTAAATACTTATATAAAGTTAATAATTAAATAAATTATTTTCCTAACTTTTAAATATTGTTATTTACTTCTTAGTAGTAAATAATAATCCGTCAATGAATTTTAGTAATTTTATTACTTGTAGGTAATTTAATAAAACAAAAAACTTTTGAATTTTATCTTAAATTTTGAACTAATTATTACTTGATTAGATTTAATTAATTGATTTTATTTATTTCATTTGGATAGTCAAACCTTTTATAATTTGGAATAATTACCCCACTGGGGTTTAATATGGTGTCTTCAAATTATATGGTTGGGAATGACAATTATTTAAAGACTAATTAAATGATTTATTGAAATAAACTTAAGTTATCGAAATTATTAATTGATTAATTAATGACACCTTAATAGTTGAGATTATATATATATATATAAAGTGATGTAGGTAATAATAACTAAAAATTACCCTGATTGAGATTAATATGTTAAGAAGCTATCATTTGAAGTATTTGAAAATAATATTTATTAATTTCCTAGTGAGATTTTTTAAGAAACCCTTTTTTTATATCTAATTAATTTATTTATTTTTTATGGAAATCTTAGTAATAAAGTGAGACTAGTCAAACTTAGTGGCATATGGACTTAGCCTAGTTATACAAATAATATAGTCCTTTAAAAAAATTGTTAGCATTGTTTATAGGTTTTTATTTATATGAATTTATGGGCATTACAATGAATTCTAATTTTGATCTAGTTAGTTCTCATATGATCTCACAATGTTTGACATCGGTTAGGATGCCCTTGGCTTCCCATTTCATTCCACATGTTAGAGAATATTTACCCATATCTTTAGATCCATAATATGGATATAAATTCACAAAGGATCTAATAAGGAGTGTCATTATCCCTATAAGATGACTTCTTGTCCCTGGTTTATTATTTGAGTAAATTGATGTCTATAAATTTCACTATGATGCTTACTGATATTGTTAATGCAGTTGAAATATGCATTGAGTTGACCCTATATTAAATTTTCCACTTAAATCTATATAGTGTTTCTAAAACTTCCCAAAACCATGTTCAAATTGTTACAAACTTATAATTTAATATTATATTATTGGATTATGTAATTATTGATTGAATAGGGTATGTGTTCTTGCAAAGTGGATGAAATAAACTAGGGGCATCAATAATAACCACTCTTAAACTTGTCTTTAATCTTTCTTAATGAAGTTCACTTTATAAAAACTATCATTCCTATCCATATACATATGCTAAAGTTAAAATTACTTACTTAAATTATTGAAAACCTATTCTAGTTCCTTTTCCATACATGTTAAGTTTATTTTATGATATATCTCTCATTCCCATTCCAAGGTGGTCTCTTCTTTCCAGTTGGTGTCCGTGATATCCTTAATTTACTCAATCTCACTTTGAGTTGTGAACTCATTCTCTTCTAATGAAGTTTTATGTACTCCTAATCTATATGATACCCCTCAACTAATTCTACTCACAACATACGTTAACCTTCCATCTTCAACAAGGTTTTATTTACTCTGTATTATATATTGTTACAATACTTGCTTAAACCCCAATATATTATTTATGTATTTTAATTGTTTCTTTTCCATAGGTCCTATTTTCCTTATAGGCTTCATTTTGATCCATTATAAAATGTTCTCTTATCTTTCATTCATATCCTAATCATTTATATTCCCATGATATCTTGTATGATTAATCCAAATTGGCTAGAATTAGCACCATAACATTTTCCATAGCCAACATATTCAATAACATTAGGATTCTATTTAAAATATTTAATCTACTCATGAATAATTCATATAAAATTTTGAAGATGATGTATCCTTATATAGTGAATTTAGATATATATCTCTCAATAGTAGTTCTTACCTAGTGATGAACAAATTATTTCCATTTAGTATCTACATTACATAAGAATTTTAACTTCACTTCTTTTCATTCAATTTTTTTCATTATATGTGGTCAAAAATAGTAGTGTTTAGGCCTTGAAAACCATGATGCTAATAGATTAAGAAAATCACACTACACAATATCATAAATATTTCAATAAATTTTGGTGGTAATGATTTATTGGGTATGCACTAGCTTATTATAATAAATTATTCTTATGTGAACTTATGTATAATGTCTTCTATCCATCTTCAATTTCTTGTTGACCTAGTAATGACCTTATCATCTTGTGGTTCTGTAAAATAGAACAATTGTTTTCAATTATCCATGGAAATACTCATTAAAAAATGATAGTGTTGTAGTCTACAAGTTTATGTGGGACCATAAGATAGGGCAAAATACATACATGATAATTTAATGGTTAACTATGTTTTAATGATAATTTATTACATTTATATAACTTAAAGGGTTGGCTTTAAATTCAAAATTTGGAAATACATGTATAATTTCTCACAAAACCATATGTTATTTAGAAGCTTAAAAATTCACATTTATATCTTTAGTCACACAAATTACTCTCACATTAGTCTGTGGGAGAGACTAGTGTTTATGTGTGCCAATGAGTAGATAAAATTGAATTATCATAATATAAAAAAATAATCTTATTTTGATGTGAGTTACAAATACTTATATAGTAGATATGAATCTTTAACTTCTAATATCTTCATTTCTTTTCTTATTTGTCCTAGGAAATTGATCAATATTTCTACTTTATTTTATACTTACACAACAAATTGAAAAAAAAACAAAACACATATCATATGTAAAATTTATACAAATTAATTGAAAAATAAAATTTTCAACCCCTTACAAAAAAATAAGAAAAATCAAGGTTGAAGGATTGGAAGACAAGGCATAAGTGGTAGAAGACCTTCAATGTTTTGAACTTCAAATATGATTAAGAAAACCAAGGTGGAAAGAGTAGAAAACCTTCAATAGTTTAAAATTTACATCTAAGTAGGAAATAATGGATTTATAAGATAGGGAATAAAGAGTGGAAGAAATTTATATGGGTGTAAAATATGATCAAGAAAACTAAGGTGAAAAGAGTGGAAGATAGTCAATGGTTTGAACATAAAATTTGAGTATAAAAACCAAGGTGGAAGGAGTGAAAGATAGGGCAAAAGGGATGAAAGACCTTTAACAGTTTGAACTTTAAATCTAAGTAGGACAACCAAGGTGGAAGGAGTAGAAGACCTTCAGTTGTTTTAACTTTAAATTTGAGTAGGAAATAATGTATTTGTAAGATAGGGTAGAAGGAGAGGAAGACGTTCACTAGTTTGAACAACAAATTTGAGTAGGAAAACTAGAAAATTTTAGAAAGTTTCCACTAGTTTAATATAAGTAGCTATATTGTAAAATTCTAGCTATATTTTATAAGTAGATATATTGAAAAAAATAATTAATAACATTTTAGAACGTTCAAAAGTAATGTTAACTATAGAAGACCTTTATCAATTTGAATTCCACTTTTTTATAGTTGAAGGGTTGTTAATGTTTCCTGAAGGGGAGGAAGTGATGGTAATTGTTGACCAAATTTGACTTTTTAGTCAAAATGGGGAACCTATAGTAAAATATTGAATTTATAGGTATATAAGGGTGTAATATCATTTCATGATGGATTTCATAGATCATTTTATGCCATTCAATGTTAAATTAGCCTTGGTCACTCTTTTCATTAGTCTCTCATGTCATTTTGGGTCATTTTAAGGGTCAAAATAGTAAATTTAATGGTTTTTATAGTTTTATTTGGAAATTTGAATATTTATAAAATTTATTTCATACCCCATGTGTCCACTTAAGTCTTAATTAACTTTAAAAAATTAAATATGGTAAGTTATGCAAAAGAAAGGGTAGTTTTCTTGAGTAAAAGAGATAAAATGACACTTGTACAAATTCCTTGGGAAGTGTGACACATGGGATAGGGTGAGGAGATTTAATTTCATATTACTCAACTAAAATACATGATTATAATTATCTTAAAGTTCCATTTATAATCCAAAGTTGTTCTGCTCCATTTTTGTCTTTCATGGCATATAAAAATGACTTAGAAGTTTGTACTTGGTACAACTAGTAGAAAGAGTTTCAACTAGAAAGATTTTGGGATTTTTTTTTAAAACTCATATAAATAAATTTTCATAACAATATTTTTTATAATTATCAACTTTTCTTTATGAATCATCTATTTGAAGTTGACTATGCAAATTTGCCTATTATTCTATGCACTCTTCAGGTTTTGCCTTGGTTTGGAGAAGTCTATACTATATAGCTACTTATATTGTTTTAAAATGATTTTGAATAATTTTTATCATGTTATTAATTATTTTTTTCACATTTTTAGTTGATTTTATAGTCCAAGTAACTCACTTTGTAAGATGAGGTCAATATGTGTAATTTTAGCCATTCTCACTACTTTCAAAAAAAAGTATTCTTTTCATAGGATTAATTTGAATATAAAATGGTGTATTCTATGTTTAAATTCCATGAGTTTCATATAATTATTTGTTTTTGTCTCAAAACCCCATAGTTTAATAAGAAAACCATGCCTCCACCTTACTAGAATAGTCATTCAATATGTTACTTGTCTTGTTCTAGGTGCTTAGAATATAATTTAACATTGAATTGGATGTTTGGAAAAAATTTAATGACATTATAGGATATAATATATTAACATAAAATTTTTATATAAGTACCATGCCAATTTGAGGAAATATAGAACACACATATTGCTTTAATTCTTCCCTACTGCTTGCAACATTTCAAGTTCACCTATAGGTGCTAGTTATGAGTAAGCACATGAGAACAAGTTTATAATTTTTTGGATGTAATTTAGGTTTATAATACTTCATTTTATAACTTTATTAATACCTATAATATGTTACAAACACGTAGGTTGATAACACTATCCAAGGTTTAGATTCACTGCTTATATGTGCAAATAGTCACCTACATGTGACCCAAATAGGGGACTAAAGTATAAAATGGGATTTTAGAGCATGAAATGAAAATGTTTTTGGAGTCATAATTTTTAAATAATACCATATCATACATTTTATAAATTATAAGTAGATGACAAGAGGGAATTGTTAGGCCCAAACATGAAATGATAGTATTCAGGCCCCTTTTCCTCAAAGTGTAAAACAGAGAACCTAGGGTTTTTATAGAGATCCTACAACAAAGTTGAAAATGAATATTGATGAATATAATTGCCTCATTTTATATTATATATTAAATTTAAAAAATTGGAAAGGTTTGGGGTTAGTATTATTAGTGGAGGTCAATTTCTATAAGGTTCAAAGATGCTCTTAAAACATTATTTTTAGGTAGTATAATCTATAGGAAAGAGATCAAAATGGACCCTTGGCACCAAAAGCTGTAAAGATAACCTTTTAAATAGGTGTAAATGGTTTAAAATGGTTCAATAAAAATATTTTACCAATAATATAATTATAATAAAATTTTAAAATGTGTTTAAGTTTTCATATGCACCTATTAGTTCGTATAATGTGAAAATGTTGACCTATAGCAGGACTATCATACAATGACCCAAGAATAAGTGTTATTGATGGTTTTTAGACCATACAAGGTTATTATAGGTATGAGATTATTTTTACCTCATATTTCATAATATAACCTATAAAACATCATAACCAATCTTATTTAAATCTCATGGATACCTACAAGCAGGGTCAATTACAAGGTGTCTCAGTCAAGAATTGAGTGGAAAGAGAGCATGTTTAGGTGCTTGAGGAACATGACGATGAAAAAAATGACATTAAAAAATATAAATGGAATCCAATAGACTATAAATAGGATGTTTTATTTATGATTTACATAAAACCATTGTAAAATAACTGACATGCCACTATTACAAAGGAAACACAATCATAGTCATAAGGGTTTTTACAGTCTTGATTGGGAGGGTATGGGATGAAGTGTTGGATAGTTGAAGTGAGGATAGAATAAATAAATCCAAATAATTATTTTAATAACCTAATTAGGTCCCTATAATATTTAAATAAATAGGGGAAAGACTCTTCAAATATAAAACCTAGTCCATTCCTTGAGACCCTACACAATCTGCCATTAAGGGATCTATCTTTATTTTTACAAGTTTTAGGGATTAAAGGAGATGATATAGGGTTTTAAATTTTTTTAGGTCATCCTATAATATTTAATAAATAATTCCAATACTGATATAACCTGATAAAATGTGGTAACTACCCCTTGTTTTGTCTTAGATAGGAGGTACTTCCCCTCTTGTAAACCCTATAGAGTTTGAGATTCAAAGACAAAAATAATAAGACACAAGATAAGGAGACTCTAAAAAAGGTTTTTAAATATTTAAAACATATAAAATAATTATATAAAAATATCACAAAATATTAAACCCCAATAAGGAGTTCTAAACCCTTGGAGTTACAATCAAGCCTACTATGCACACTTATGCCTAGAGACCAAATAGATGGTCATTTCCATTTGTGACATGAATTAAGCTCTATAATCATTTGATTAATGATTATTAGGTCATAATATATTTTTTTTTATATATTTATGGACAAGGAAAACTACCAAAGGCTATTTTGAGTTTCAAGGACAAATCAAGCCTACTTGGCATGCTTAGGCCTAGTAACCAAGTAAGAGAGAAATTACACTTATAGCCTTAGTGAGGAATATAAAATTATAAAAAAAAAAATTTGGAATGTAAATATAAATTTTAAATCTCTTATGATGAAAATTAAACCATCAAAACTCATTTCAGGCTTTGAGTTATAGGTAAGTCTACTAGGTAAATATGAGGCCTAATGAGCAAAAAGGAAGTCATTCACATTTTTGGCATTAAAAATGATCTAAAACATATTGGAACATATTAATATATATAATAAAGAGGTGTTTAATCTTATATATTTTAGATAAACCATCAATAATGTCACTTTTGGCTCAAGAACCAAGTTAAGCATGTGAAAAAGCGCAAGAACAAGCTAGATAAGGCATTTTTTAGAAGCTCACATCTTGCATGAGGTTTTTCATGGAGACTAGATGAGTTTAAAAAAAAATATGAAGGGTATTTAATGCCATATTTTTTGAATTTTTTGGTAGGTTATATGTTAGATATTTATGAACCAACCTTAAGAGTGGAAATATGCCTAAAACCCTATTAAACCCTCAGCCAGGACCAGGGAGATGCAATAAAATGGAATATTTGGACCATGAAACCTATTTTAATTTAAAAATTACTCCATAAAAATACTTTACATGACAACTAGTTGTATAGAACTATATGGACATGGCACAAAACTGGGTTTTTTTCATTATTTTGTGTATTTTGCAAGTTATATAAGATTAAAGAGATGAATTTTTTTTGAGAGAAACCTAATGAATTATAATAACTTCATATGTAAATATTATTATTTAAAAAAATTTCTAACTATGAAAACCATCTACCTCATTTTAGCTAGTCAAAACTAGCCTTTTAGACAAGCTAGTGAAGAAGATGGAAAACCTCAAGTTAATTTAATTCAAGGTATGTATGATGATTATATGGACATGGAGGGTATTTAAAATTTTCACACACTCCCTCCCACTAATTTACATGGGAAAATGAAGTCAATTTGGAGTCCAAATTAGTCAGATGCATGAAAGGAGTTCTTTTTGGACTACATATGATGATGGTTCCTTTCCAATTATTTCCAAAAGACTCAGAATGAAACCAAGGAATTGAGATGAATTTATGAGTACCTAATATTAATTATAATCATCATAATTAGTCATAATATGTTATGGGAAACTCAGATAGAGGCAATCATGAAGGCAGTTTTTTAATGCAAAATGAGGAGTTTTATACCACTTTTCATGAAGTTTATGCCTAGAATTGAAATGTATCCTTCCAAACATTACATGTTTAATAAAATATCCCTCTCACATGTACAATTAAATTTTTATCTTATATTTAAAATTGTCTTTGTGACCCTTGAACTTCTATCTTTTTCTTCTCTCTCTCTCTCTCTCTCAATTTCTATAAGAACTAGCCATTTTGACCATTGTATTCTATGCTCCACCTAAGTATCTTGAATCCCTAATCATTTGTATAAATTTTTATCAATAAAATAAATTTTTGACCTCTTCTATGACTATTCATAATTTTATTCACTTGAATGTTTAATTTTCTTAGTGAAGATTATGGATTCCTTAACAAGTTGTCACATTCTCTCACCTATTTGTAGGTCCTTCTTGTAGGGCATGTGATGTGTTCTAAGAAATATCAAATTTTAATTGAGTTATTCTATTAATTAGTACCATTCAAGGCCTCTTTTCTAGTCCTCCTATATTTTGACATTCATCCATAACCCCATAATGTAACATTGATGCAAGAAGACATAGATTGAAGAGTGTATGTTTAATTTGTCCATTGATTTCAAGTGTAACATGCATATGGTTGGATTCCATAAATATATTTGGTGTATCACATCCCTTAGGTTATTTTTATTATATTTAACTCTCTCCCTTTTTACCCCATAAAGTTAGTATTAGTTAAGTTATACATCAAGGGAGCTAGCCCTATCTAGAGACTCACCTCATTCATTAGGCTACCCAAAATACTATAGGTGATTCCATTGCTCCACTTGGATGAGGAGATATTTTTATCTCCTCAAAGGGTAAAAATTCATGTGAAAATAGTAACTACAAAATACCGTCATTAATTTTAATTTTAATATCAATCTAAGTGAGAGGAAGTAATGCTAACTATAGAAGACCTTCAACAATTTCAATTTGAATAGGAGGAAGTAATGGTAACTATGAAAGACCTTCAATAATTAGAATTTCACTCTTCTATGGTTGAAGGGTTTGTAAATTTTTTTGAATGTGAGGAAGTAATGGTAACTATAGATGATCTTAATCAATTTGAATTTCACTTTTCTCTAATCAAAGGGCTGGTAAATTTTACTAAAGGAGCAAAAGTAATAGTAACTATAGAAGACCTTCAACAATTTCAATTTTAATTTCAATTTGAAGGGGAAAACCAAAACCCATTTTTACTTTAGCATTTTTAATGGTAAAATCATAACACCATTTTGTACATTAATAAGAGTGGAAGAAGTAAAATGAGAAGAAGAAGATTTCTTCCATAAGGACATGGACAAGAAGGAAAACAAGGACAAGGAGGAGATGAAGATGTCTTACTTTTAGGTAGCCTAGGGGTAGTCCATTCCACCACTGACATCCCTTGTAATTTTGAATGGAAATTTGGGTGGGGGAGATTCATTGTAGAACACATTCAACATTTTGAATTTCAATTTGAATAAAAAAACTAGAATACCTATTTTGACATGGATGGGAGTGGAAGGAGCAGAAGGATAATCTTTCCAATAGGATGTGTGAGAGAAGGAAAAAAAGGACAAGGATTAAATAAAAATGACCCATATCTAGGTGGACTAAGGGTTATCCATGCCCATAAATGACATTCCCCTTAAGATTAATTGACATGTTGGGTGGGAAATAATTAGTTCTATAGTCTAGCAGAAGGAAGTTTTTGGGTGTAAATTGAAAAAGAAAATCGAAGCATAAGTTGATTACAACACCTATTGGATTTCTTCAAGAGCCCTTGATTTGGAAAGGAATGAATCTACCTAGGGTTTTTGTGAGGAGAGCTTGGTCCCAGAAAAGTCTTAGGAGTGGAAGGAATGGAAGACCTTCAGGAGTCTAAATTTTCTTTTAAGCCAAAAAACTAGAATAATAATGGATTTTCTTTTGTGGTCCTTTTATGGGGTAGATGATGGAGGATCCCACCCCCAGATTATTTTTCAAGGTAAGTTAGGTATTATAAGAACCCACTCCATTAGTTTAATTAGTGGCATAGATATTATAAGAGTCCTTATTTTAACCTTGTATGATGGCTGAGACAATGGAAAAATCTATTTATCTCACACAAGCACTATAAGTAATTTTGTCTATCTTAAAGTGCTAAATTTTAAGGAAAGTTTGTTTCTAGGTTTAGGACCTTACCTTATAGGATTCTTGGTTTATTTGATTCTTTAAGAGTGGATATTAGAGGATTCTACCTTCAGTTCCTTCAAGTTATAGGATTCCAAGTAATCATCATAATATTTTAATGAATCAGATCTAATATGGATGAAGCCTACTTAGGGGATATGGTTTTATCTAGACATGTTTACACTCCTAAAGTAAGAACATATAGAGGAAGGGTGAAAAATATGTTGAATTTAAAATATAAGGAGGACCCTACTTAATTTAATCTAGTTTGGTTTGGGATAGATATAGGATTCCCAACCAAATCTTGTCCTACTAGAGTGTATGATAGTGTAATCCACCTTGTTAGTTTTAATAGGAAGAAATGCCTACTTTTTGTGTCTAAATATCATGGAAGTTGTGTAGAATACCTAGGTAGTAGAAGATCTTTTACTCTTGATGGATTTTTTTCTTGTAGAGTAAGCCTCAAGTAAGTCCTATTGAAGGATATTCATCTCTTCAATTTTCATTATTTTGTAATATCCTTGAATGTACTAAGTTTTTATGAACCTTTTAAAACCTTCATGTAATGGTTAAATGAGCCTCAAACCCCCCTTTTTATGATTTGTAAAGTTTGAGGGATTCTAAGTAATCATCATAAGATTTTATAGAATTAGATATGATATGGACAAAGACTCCTTAGGGGCTATGGTTTTATTTAGACACATTTACACCATGAAATTATGCAATGAATGTAGAGGAAGGGAAAAAATATGTTAAATATCAAATTTGGGGAGAACCCTACTCAATTCAAGTCAATTTAGATTGAGATGGATATAGGATTCTAAACCAAATCATGTCTTACTAGAGTGGAAGATAAAGGAATCTACCTTGTTGGTTTCATTAGGAGGAAATGCCTACTTTCTATATCTCAGTTGCATAGAAGTTGTGTGGAATACTGATGTGGTATAAAATCTTTTAATCCTAGTGGATTCTTTTCTTATAAATTAATTTAGGTACTATTTTTTTAAAACCCTTTAAAATTCTCATCTAAAGGTTGTGGGAGCCTCAAAATCCCATTGTTATGTTGTAGGATGTGTATCTTAGTGGGAATAAAATCCCACTTGATATGACTCAAATATGTGGAGGTTGTGTGAAAGACCCAGGTGGTAGAAGACCTCTTTCTCTAGATGAACTTATATTCTATAGTGTCCTTAAGGAAGACATGATGAATGTTGTTAGCCCTTTGAGATTAACTATTTTATAACATCTTTGTGTACTTCAAGTTTTGAGACCCTTTAAAACCCCCAATTGTGAGAACCTTACAACCCTCATGATTCACAAGGTTATGGGAGCCTTTAAACCCTCTGGTTCTTTATTATTGTGTTTCATTAGGTTTCAAAATCCTTAAAACCTTCATATTTCACCAAGGTTGTGGGAATATTTGATCCACTTGTTGTGTTTGTTAAATTTTGGGGGAACCTCCAAACCTTCTTTGTTGTACTTGATTATTATAAGGATCCTTTTAACCCTGTTTGTTGTACCTGGATGTGGGTATAGTTATGAAAACATTCACTTATCTAATTCATATATCTAGTTTCAAAATCATTTAACTCTTCAATTAAAAAAAATAACAAAGATAATTGAATTACTTTTTTGGGTAAAATTACATATCATTGATATGAAAAAAAGGATACTGATAAATATATTTTTAATTAAAATATCAATAGTTTGAAAGATCAAGGATCACATGTGGCATAAAAATATGAATATATAGTTATAGAATTTTTATTAGTAACTTTTTTAATAGATGGAATACTCTCAATGTGGTATGAGATCTATTATTAGTTATAAATTGATCTAAGAATGCTTTTGGTAAACATTGAAATTAAATTAAAGAGCCAGAAGTTAAGGCATTGAACCATTCTAGGGCATTGATAACCAATATTATAGGAAATAACTTAAATGATACTAAACCATGATATTCATAGTTTTTTATGGATCAAAACAATTTTGAATGGTTTACATGATGATATCCATACTCATCAAGTAATTGGAAGTTTAGTATAACTAATACATGTATGATATTCATGTCAAGTACATATATATTGATATGATTAGAAGTTATAACATTATAAATAGTCATAGAATAAACTAATTCAAATAGAACGGATAATTAGTAACTTGTCTTTGTAGGCCACCTATAGAATGCATCATAGTCACTATATCATGTATAGGAATAATGTAAAACTTAATAGATTCATTCAAATGGAATAATTCATTATTTATTTTAATCATGAGCACACTAAAATAGAGGAAAAATAGGTGAGAAATTATTTAAAACTGCATGTGCATCATGATTCATATGAAAATAAACATATTCACTCAGCATTTGTATGAATTCAAGAAGAAAATAAGGTATTTTTTTATAATGTACTATTTAAATTTATCAAAAAAATCATTAGTAGTCTTACCATCACATGTAACCTTAATATTTGAAATATTCATAGATATTCAATTTGGATCATAAGAATCCATATTTAAATCATAATCCTAGAAGAAAAATAATCAATAACAATAATTATACAATACACAAATTAAAACCCTAAATATCACATCCAGTTCCACTCCACAAATTATTTAAGTATTAAATAGTGGATTATGAGATCTATGTTTTGTAGTTCTGGTTTTATATCTAATCTAATATATGCATGTTATATGATTGACAATTATATTATTTGTTTCATGGTTAATATTATGATTGGATAGTTGTTTCATATGCTATATTATGATTTATGATCATCATGACTAATTTCATTTTTAGATTATTTGCATTCAAAATTTTATTTATGATTACTTACTAATGATTATTATTATTATTATTTTCGAATAACTCACCATACATTTTATTGAGGTGGTTTTAGGTCTATTCTTCCCTCACAAGAAGTATAGAGGGAGAGTATCATTAGAGAGGGGGGTAAATAATAGAATTGGGGCTTGAGATATCTTTGTTGAACCTACATACACCACATCTAGTTACTTGACTGAAATCAATATTGCATGAATTTGTTGTTTGGAAATAGATTATTCTTGGTTTCTTTATTTAGTTCATCACGAGTCATGATTTGTGTATGTATGTTAAATCTATTATATAATCTATTGTGTTGTGATAATATTCACTACATTATATTTTGGAAAGGTATAAGTGTTAATTATCTTGTTTAGTTTTTTGATTTATCTTGATTGATCACCTTATGCCCCATTTTGGTGATGATGTATAGGAGTCAAAAGAGGTAAAATACCCAAAATAAAATTGATTTATATAACCCCTAATTTTTTTGATATTGTGTTGGTTATTATAACCATTAACATATTACATAGTTTCAAAGCAATAAAATTATAGTTTTATTTTTATAATATTGAGACTTAATATTATGGCATTATTATCATGGTCAGTTGATGGAGAATGAAGTTAGGGTTATTTTTGTTTAGTTACTATCATTGGGAAGTTCACGTCACCATTTTGGGAGGATGATCATTTCTTCTACTGCCATGGTTGGATATAGATTTATTGACTATGAGTTGAATAGTAGATGAATATAGTGGTGTTTTCATCAAGGTTAACTTTGAAAGGAACTTTAAGATCATGAAAAATGTGCATGGATGAAGGGAAATAATAATAAAGAAGGTGAGAAAAAAAGATAAGACATGACAACAAGGAAAAAGAGATTTGAGAATAATATAAAAGAAAAAGTAACTTCCATTTTTATCATTTAGATGACATCCATTTCTGGATCAAGTTGATTGACTCTGGAATTCATCATTTTCATTTTTATTTTTAGTTTAGATTTTCAAAATAATATAGTCCTTTGATATGGGTTTTGTATGTTCTATTTAAATAAGTGAAATGGTAGTATTGAAAAAATAAATTAGGGATTTATGTATGTAGACCTGGGGATGGAACTGAGTACATACATAGTCATATATACATAATGTAGAGCTTGTATGGGCCTTTATTAGAATAAATATTGAGTATTTATCTAAAGAAGCTTAAAAATTTTAATCCTTGGTAGTCGAGTATTTATTATTGAAAAAAGACTTCTTAGAAAGAATAGAAGTGGGAATGAAATTCATTGTGATTTAATTTCAATATGTTTTAATTTTGGTCAAAATCCCTATGGAGGGAAACTAAATAAGTTATACACAAGCTTATATTTTCTTTGGAACCTGAGAGAATCACTATCTTTGTGAACTAAGCATAAATATTATATAATTAGAGGAGACATGGTAAAAAGGAGAGAGAGATTAGATCTCACTGGAAAGGAGAAAGGAAATGCCATTTTGATTATCTAGACAAGATACATTTTAGGATCAAATTAGTTGAATCTTGAGTTTATCATTTTGATTATTATTTATAGATCTAGATTGAAAAATGAAAACAATCCTTTGTTATGGGTATTGTATGTTATGCTTAAATAAGAGAAATTATAGTCTTGAAAAAATAAATTAGGTATTTATGTATATAAACCTATGGAAGGAACTAATTTCCATATATATGACTATATACATAATTTCAAGCCTATATGATCCATTATTAGAAGAAAAATTGAGTACTTGGTTGGGACAAACTTAAGACTTTTAACCCTTACTAGCCAATTATTTATTATTGACAAAAGACTTATTATAAATCATAGAAGTGGGAATAAAATTTTGTGTGTGAGATCATTTCAATATGTTTTAGTTTTGGGTGAAATCCATTTTGTAAGGAAACTAAATAAATTATACATAGGCTTATATTTTTCTTTGGAACTTGAGAGAACCATCGTCTTTGTGAATTATGCATAAATCTTCTATAAATATGAATGCTTTATAATTTCTATGTTGATTCTTCAATCTCCTAAATTTTAGGGCCAATTTTCATGTGGTAAATGAAAAATATGAAACCTGATGTGTGTGTGTGTGTGTGTGTGTGTGTGTGTGTGTGTGTGTGTGTGTGTGTGTATATGTATATATATATATATATATGTATATATATATATGTATATATATGTATATATATATATATATATATATGTATATATATATATATGAATACATGAGAAAATGAAAATCTATATATTTATATTTATAACCAAGTTTTCAAGATGAAAATATGTGGTCAAATGGATTTAGTTATACTCATATGTTCTTGTATAGATGTAAGATTTAATATGGGTTATTTATTATATATAAGAACATAAATCTTTAAATTACCAATTTGAGTGAGATACTTGAACTTATATCTTAAATATAGAAACAATATTTGGAATTATGTTATATTTTTTTATACATATAATAATGTTATCTTCACCTATGAATGAGAATAAGTAGTGAAATTTTAATATAATACAAAATTGTGTATAATATAATATTCTCATCGATAATAATGTGTAGGCTATAGGTTATGATTCTGAGTATGAAATACATAAACAACTATATGTTCATTGATATGGAATATTTTCCATGTGTTGTAGGAATTTTTAAAGGATCTTATGAGTAAATTTTTCATGTTATATTCTTGTATTCTATTGCTATAATCGAATCTTATTAAATGGCATACATCTTTTCTTAAAAATTTTACAAGATGTGACTTTATTATAGTCACAATAGGATCTCTATGTATGGATTTATATATTGTAAACCCAAGTAAAGATTCATTCCTTTTTAAAGTGTGGAAGAGATATAAGATCCAAAATGGAATTTTTTGAGTTGTTTTATTGTGTGTTAGTAAGATCTATTATCCATATATTATATGAGTATGAGATAAAACTTATTTATCTTATACATATATATTTAAATAATATAGTATTTTTAATAATCCTAATATAAATGTGACCAAATGAGCATGTTTGGTTACTAAGTATGAACAGGTTGGGACCTTATATTATTAATATATTCCTAAACAATAGAACATGATGGAATAAATAGGTAAATTGTGTAAAAATGAAACTTGTGAACTTAATTATACGAGTTATTATTATGTGCATAGGTTATCATGTTGAGTATAGGTTATCATCAATTATATATACCTATATATATATATTAATTTTGATTGAAATATATATTTAGAGGATACTTAGAATGATTTGATTTTTATTCTAGTCTACTATACATATCTAGTTTTGAACATAGTTTATTTGATAAAATTATGTTATCACTTTTATGGATAAGTAAATGGAAATAATGAGATTCATGATAGATGTTTGATTGCATTATATAATGTTGTTTGGAATAATTATATGCAATGGTCTGTATTATTCTACTCTAAATTCTATGTGAAAATTAGTAGACTATGTTATTACATAATAGGTGATAGTGTAAATGATATTTATGGATTTTATAACACCTCTATATTTTACATTTAGAAAACATAGACCTTAGTTGTTCTTCCCAGTTTTGGACCTTTCCTACTTCTACAATTTTATCATATGATATATATTATGCCCATTGGCTTATATATCTTAGTCTAACTGGTCATATTGATGACCAATTCCTTCTATCTTTCCCATAATGCTCAAAATGTACTTATCTTATAAATATATAACTTTTAAGCCTATACCTATTTCTTTTCTCCTTAGATACTAACATCTAGGATAGACATTAGCATTGATGTGAGTGTCTTGATGTGATGCAAGTGTCCAAATTGTTAGCCCAAGTGATCTAATGTAATTTATTACTCAAATGGGATATATATAAATATAATACCAACCCTAATTAATTCCTTACATAGCAACACATAGAAAAGGACTAAATAAACCAAGGTAACTTATCAAAATCACTATGTCAAGTATTCAATTAAGTAAAGTTTCCCTATTTTCATAATAGTCATAAGTACGAAACATCTACATGTCTGAATTACTAAAAGAGTATCCCAAGAGCCCAATTTTCTAAGTTACAAACTAGTTCGTTATCATACTTTCTTTACACATATTTAATGATTCACACACAAGCCAACACATAAGGCAGAGCTATATGATTTTGATGCCCTCTTATATAGAATTGGATATGTAATAAGTACCCAATGATATCAAATTCTTTGATTTAAACTTGATGTTATGTTATCACTAACCCATTTTACCCAAAGGTCACTATAAAGATGAATAATTAGGTTTTTTCCATTTCACAAGGAAAGATAGTCCATGACCCAAATATGAATGCACCAGAATGAAGGAAAAGTAAAACCTATAAGCATATAGGTGGTTTCATACTTTATAACATGTATTTTATATAGGATACTTTCATCTAATCTAAATAGTAACATTTATGAAACCATCTAAGGCTAACATTTGTCTATGGAGATCCGAAAGTGCTAGATAAAAAATATGATGACTTTTCCAAAACTATCTTCCAAATTTTTTCTTGTCTATTATATATCTACCATTCTATCATCATCATAATCAGCTAATTATATTAATTTCTTATTATTTCCATACATATCTTAGTTTTACTTTCCATATTTAGACTATATCAATTTTATTAATTCAACATATGTCTATATCTAAGTTTGGCATCTATTTGGCTTGCTATAGATATTATTATCATCCTTCTGCTAGTTAATTTATATATACCCCATTAATAAAATATAAGTATAATAATAATATCACATAAATAATTTTATGGTTAAATACTTGGCTAACTCAATATTTGAGCACCATTATATTTAAGCATACCCTATATGATGCTTATTACCTACTTTGTCATAACCATTATGTTTCTCATTTATCTTATCATGGATGATATTGATTTATTTGATGATGATGATGATTATGAAACTATCAAACTCTCCCTTAAGGATGGAATTAAAATTGACTACTCTTTTATTTTTATAAGTTCTAAGGCATATAATATGAAAGCCTTTAATGGTTTTAGTTGTTATCCTTATAATCAGGTCCACGATCCCACCATTTCAAGAGATAAGTTTATCCATCTTAATGAAGATAAAATTCCTTTAGAAATACTTCCTACACTACCATTATATGACTTCGGCATTAAATAATTGAAAAAGCATAGATACCAAGGCCAAGGATTAGATAAACATGTGAAAGGTATAAACCAAACTATATCTCTTAAATATAATAATAAAAATAGGCAAGGGTTGGGGTTTTAAAAAAATATCCTTGAGTTACCAACCATTAAAGTGAACTAAACATGTACATTTTACCTAAAAAGTGGGTACATTGATGAAGAGGTTCCTTCATTTGTATCATCAAAATTTTTGATAACTACATAAAAAGATTATGGATGATTTACAAACAAATAATAAGGGGGACATGTCTTCAAGAAAACTAATTATAAACCCCAAAATTAATACATTCCTAGATAATATACCTCTATTCAAGGGTGATGGTTTTTTCCTACCTTCATTTAAAATAAATTATATATATAAAAAGGAATTCTTACCAAAGTGTTCCCAAGATAAAATTTTTATACCCTTACCAAGTGAAAATGAAACAAATTCTTCAAATGGTACAACATACTCAAATTATATACCAAGATTACCAAAGTTAAAAGATCCCATACCATTACCTAAATGTCCTAAATTCAGTGATAATGAAATTTCACTTGTTATACATAAGGATGATGATACTCATATGCCTAGATTGAAAAAAAGTGGTATGTTGGAACCAATTATAACACCTTGACAAACACCACTACTCCCATAGAATATCTAGTTTATATGATGTCCAATATTATGGATATTTGAAATCAATTTTCTATACTTCAAATGAAAATGGATTTTCATAATGATAATGCACATGTAACCTCATTTAATAATCAACCTCTTGAAAAATGCATTCTTGAATATCCTTATCCATAAGATTTTGAATTACTAGATATACCTCTCTTTTTTAGACACAAGGACCCATTAAACCACATGATTATCTATGTACATTATTTTAGTCAATAGGCACAAGATGAATTTTTTTTTAAGTGTATTCTACATTAGAATTTCTAATGAATCTCAAAATTGGCTTTACATCTTACCAAAAGGATCCTTAACCACATTTTATAAATTGGAAGATTTTTTATTCATGGCTTTCAATATCCAGAAGGTTCTAGAACTTACATTAGAATGTTTTCATAATTTCAAACAACGTGATGATGAATCCCTTCAAGATCATACTGTTCAATTCAAAAGTAAATAATATAAACTATAATACAAACCCTCATATTTGGAATTGTAATTTGTTTTTAATTGAGGGATTCTTTCACAATTAAAATAATGAAGATTGCATACACAATGTGAAACATTTACACATTTATACATGGATGTGCATAGAAATGCTTCATTAAAAATTACTCATTCAAAAGAACTTAACATACCTCCATTCAAATAAAAAAACTTTATCGTTCACACAAAGGAAGGAGATAAACTACCTAAAGAACATTGTGAACAAAAAAGTGGTATCCCTAATCTTTATATGACTAGCTTGTAAATTTTACTCAACATGGGGAGAATACAAAGTCCATGTTCTATGAAAGAATCCCAAATTTTAAAAAACAAAAATGATCCACTCCAAAAATATTTAAAAATTACCTTATTCATAGGTGGTGATTGTTTTTGGCATAATCATATTGATCCTACACAAGTAAAAACTACTTGTAATGTAATACATTTACAAAAAAATAGCTTTGATCTAAAAAACATAAAAAACAAAGGAGGTTGTAAAGACTCTTTGAGAACCATAATAATACCAATTGATTGTGGTCTTAAAGTAACTCAAACATGGTTTAGGGTTATGGAATACCACATACTCATATGTGCTTACACTAAAACTCTTTGGATGTACTGAATGGAAGTAAAAATTGATTAAAATGAGTAAGTAATTTCATTTTACCATGAAGGAAAATTAATACATATCCAAAATGATAGAATTGATTCTTATATTAGACATTCAAAATGTGAGGAGGAACATGCTATGTACCTTTTCACCTCATCTAATTATGATGAAAACAATATATAAGATACAACCTAGGGTTGTCAAGCACCAAATAGGGAGACATATTTGACCATCCATTAAATGGAATAATATAATGATCTTTCTTCTTTAAAAAATACAAAAATATAAAAAAATAAAAGACATTCAAAAATCCACAAACAAATGTGGCACCTACATGTTCTATTAGCTCCTTGACATATATGTGTTAGTTCCATGTTAATGGATGGCATATTAATTACTCCTACATACACATGTGTGTCATGATTATATTTGAGTATGATATAGGCATACATAAATACATGATAAATTCCTACTTTAATAGGTTAGGAATTTCCTCTACTCATGTAATATGGACATTGTGGACATCCATCTACATGATCATGATATTTCCAAATTATATCATTTTATGGTCACTCTACATTATCATGTTTTGAACTAATATATGTATTTACACATGCCTTATCCATTATGATATCTTTCACAAGATACTTGATATGCTATGCACTTAAAAAAAATTTAATAACACATTTGATGCATGGGTTACTATGACATGTTTATTCTGGTTACTTATGCTTTACTCTATGCACTTCCTTGACTATCTAACCTTGCTATGTATTATTTATTTTTTGAATTTGAATATGATCCTTTTATTACGTCCCCCATAATTTTGTATGTTTACATTGAATTTGGATATTTCATTATTTATTGTATGGACATTTCAATATGTCATCCTTACCTTTATGGAAATTTGACTAAGTCATGTCCCTTCGTTTATGTGACATTTGAACATGACACTTGTTTGTAGTCTCCTTAGACCATTACCTTTTGAATTTATTTTGAGTGTCTTTTGTGTGTGTTTTTTTTCTTATTGATATTATATTGTTATTATATAGACATTTCCATGATCCTTATCATGCAACATATGCCTAGATATGATTAGATTAGTTTTATGTGCCTCAATTTTATATCTACCTAGACATATTACTTTTATATTTTACATGGTTACATGTTAGATTATACAATTGTCTTATCCTTTTAAGGTGAGGTAACTACTAGTTCCTATCTTTACCTCACCTCTAAGTGGGGAATATTAATGGGGGCATGTTGTAGAGGCATGTTCTCCACACTTAACATAGTTATTAGATTAAAGTGTGGGCATGCTTTGAAATCATGTTCTCCACACTCGTTCGGTATATGATAACTATATTAGTATTTATATTTAGTAGGGGAATGGCTTACACAAATTCATAGTTGTTATATTTATTGGGGGAATGTCATATGGGTATGGATTTAAAACATTCACAATTCTCAAATTTGGTTGGGTCATAATTCCCATATTTAGTAGGGGCATACTTTAGAGGCATTTTTTCCACACCTATTTAGTACTCAGTACCTCCAAATTATAGTAGGGACATATTTTGGAAACATTTTATTGACATTGGTACTTATATTAGTAATTATATTTCTCCATATATATTTGGGGCATTCTTTGGAAACATGTTTTCCACACTTATATAATTTTCCAAATTGGTCAAAGAACATAGTTATATGATTCATATTCATATTTATGGTAGAATTTTATACATTAGTATTATTTTTATACACATTTTCAACATGAGACATGTCTAATGTGTATATGATATAAAATTTGTGCCTAGTATTGAAAAATACAAAATAGTTTCATATTCCAAAACTCTTTTATGGACTATTACAACATCAGAGAATTTATCATACCCCATAGACTTTTATAGACTTTATTGAGCCAATACACTATAGTAGTTGTTAATAATTTTGGTAAGGTTGAGGTGATATAATAAATCAATACTTCCATGTTTTAGGTTGGACTTAATTGTATCATCTAACCTCACTAGGTTTTAAGCATCACTAGGTTGTATAGCTGAGATAATCTCAACTACTAGGTGGAGAGTCACTTTTACTCCAAGGTTAGAGGCATGGACATCAATATATATATATATATATATATATATATATATATATATATATATATATATATATATATATATTGGAAAGTTGATTTGAAAAAAGATGTATCAGTTTAAGGATCTTAAATTGAGATTAGGAAATGTAGATAAATATTTAAAGAGCTTATGTCTAATGAGATGGATATATATATAATATTATCCATCTCATTGGACACAAACTCTTTAAATATTTATCTACATTTCCTAATGTCAATTTAAGAGCCTTAAACTGATACATCTTTTTCAGATCAACTTTCTAATATATAAGGCAATTACATTGAAACATAGGTGTACTCATTAACCTTTCTCTTTAAATTTAAATATATTTCAATTATATTCAACCCAAATTATATTCACTTATTATATATTGTAAAATGCTCTTAGTTGTAGGTTAATCACTAAGAAATCACTCAAGCCAGGCACATGCAAAGACAAGGTATGTTATACATACCTAGGTATGGATTCATTTACTTTAAACTATAAATTTACTTACTAGATTAAAGGGGTAAATATATATAATATTTATGGATTATATAGCTCCTTAGTATTTTACACTTGGAAAACTTACATCTTGACCTTTCCTCCCAATTTTGGACCTTTCCCACTTCCACAAGTATCATACCTTCTCTATCTTATGCACCTTGAACTATATCTCTTAGTATAACCAATATGATGTTGATGACCCATGCCTTATACATTTCCTATAATGATTAAAATATACTTATCTTAGACTTATATAAGTTTAGATCCTATACATGTTTTGTTTCTCCATGGACATTAATGTTTAGGACATACATTAGCATTGACATTAGTTTCTTGACATGGTGCAAGTGTCCAATGCATTAAATTTATAAATGAAATGTATTATAATGATTGGAAAAAGTGATTTAATGTGATTTTTTACTCTAAAAGGATTTCTATAAATATAGTATCAACCCTCATTCATTCTTCACCTAGAAACACCTTATAAAAGACCAAAAAGACCAAGGCATCTTATCAAAAGTGCTTTATCAAGAATTTAATTGAAAAAAACTTACATATTCCACACCGGTCATAAGTAAAACAGATAAAAGTCTAAAGTACTAAAAGAGTATACCAAGATCCGTATTTTTGAATTTACAAGCTAAGTCAAGGTTGTAGTTAATTTATAAATATTACATGATTCACACACAAACTAACATGTAAGGGAAAACTACATGAGTTTGATCCCCTATTCTAGAGTATTATTTATATAGTAAGTTCCCAATGATAGCGAGGTCTTTGAAATTAGCTTGACACCATGTGCCCACTATCATATTTTTTCCCAAGGTCACTATAAAGATGGAGAACTAGGTTTTTTCCATTTCACAAGGAGTGATAGTCCATGGTCTAGATCTAAATGTATTAGAGCAAAGGTGAATAGAAACCTAAAATCATCTAGGTGGTTTCATCCTTTTATATCATGTATTTTATACATGGCACTTGTATTGAACCTAGAAAGTAGCATTGACATGACTATCCAATGTGGATGTTAGTGTCTAGAACTCTAGGAACACCAAATCTAGAATCTAATGACTATTTAAGACCTATTATAAATCTAGCATTATGTAAACATCAAAATAAAATAAAATATTTATTCCTTGTGATTTACATATATAACTTAGTTATGATTTCGATATTTATAATACCCCAATTTTTTGAATTTAGCATATGCATATATCTATGTTTTTATCTAATTGCCTTGTTATTATTTTGATTATCACCCTTATGAAATTTCATTTATATATACCCATTTAATCAAATCTAGGGATAACAATAAGATTAACGAGATCATTTTAGATTTAAATAAATAGTTATATTAAGATTCCAACATGTAACTCATATACATGTCCCATGATATCATTTTTAATCATGATTCAGTAGCAAAGATTTTTTGTGAGTGGAATCTTATTTTTTTAGATTGAATTTAGCTAATGAATACTTTGGCCAAATTAATGTTATAAATGAGACATTTTTATTCCAATTTTTTTCTAGTTTACATGTGTATGTTTATTTCGTATTAGATAGAGGATTATATTCCATGGTTTACATGATTGTTTCATGTCTTAGTGATTGTATACACATAAGATAGAGTTGATTTCTTTATATCAACACTATTCTTATTTGCCCCTTTGTTAAGGGTAGGTCCACTCCAGTGTGGAGGTGTGTGGGATACCATTGGTTTATGGTTGGAGTTAAAGCACTCAAATTATTCTCTCCATTTTTAGGTTGTTTCAACCATTGGGTATCATACTCATGTTATATCTATGGATTATTGAGTTATTTGTTATTCTATATTTTTACTATTCTACACATTGCACTGTATATTTGATTTTTTATTGAAATGTAACATATTATGCAATGTTATTTGATGGATATTTTGTAAAACACTAGTTGTGAAACTTGTAATTAATTATGAATATTAAGATAGTAGTGGGTAAAAGCTTATTTATGACTAAAATGTGGATTATATCCATGTTTTATTATACTTGATTATTTCCAATGTACATTTAATGTGAGATATTCATCTTATAATTTGGTTTATACTATTTGGAAACTAAATGAATCATATTATTATCTAGTGGGTTAATATTTATGCATTTAATGCCATAGATGCATTTAGACACCAAATAGTAATCTTATAGACAGTTAAAAAAATATTTTATAAGTGGACTTTATGTATTTAAAAAAATAGTGTAAGTATTGGTTAATCTAGTGTGGTCATATCATTGTATTATTAGAGTAAAAGTTTAACACTTAGACCTAATGAGTCCACTAACATAAATCTATTCACATAATTTCTAGAGAGTAGAATGGCACTCGGTAGATCGATTAGTGAGGGACCTTATAATTCAAACATTCAATCCCATCCTAATAATATAGTAGTAGACAAAGCTAAAATTTTTAATTAGATACTCATTATCATCAATAAAACTAGAGATATAATGACATATTTAGATCAAGGATTTCATAGACCTAAGGAGGAAGATGAACAAGAGGTTCTATAGGATCAACTTGTAGAAGAAGTGCCTAGGGATTAGGGGCATTAGGAGGGACATCAAGTGGATAGAGCTTAATTAGTTTTAGAGATTGCATGTGACATGAAGAAAATAAACCCATCTAAGTTTGATGGTATGATATTGGGTGATGGAGATGAAGCTTTGCTCATAGAAATGGAATATTATTTAAAATTTTGAAATTATTTTAAGGTGACTAAGGTTGTATGGGGAGCTTACCAATTAACTAGTGAAATAAAAACTTGTTAGGATAATAATAAACAAGATATGAACATTGATTCCACTACCACTACTTGGGAGAAATTTGTGACTCTTTTAGAGTTTAGTGGTTACCCTAGATTTAGTTTGATCATTAATTGACAACCTTATACAATTTAAAGCAAGGGAATTTTTCAATAAGTGGATACTAAGAGAAATAAAAGAATTTATTAAATGATTTTTTGTGGTATCAATGTAGAGATGGATTAAAAAGATGGATATTCAAGCAGTAGTCAATAAATCCAAGAAAAACGCATAAAGAACTAATAATTTAGGCCAGCCTATTCAACAAGGTGTGTAAATGACAATTAATAACTAAATGAAAGAAAGAACACATACATTACCTTCCTAAGAGATTCTCATCATCCATAAACATCTCAAAACACATTTTTCCCCTTGATTTTATGCTCAAGTCTTCAACAATAGTACAAGGCAAGCTCCTCCACCATCTCAAGAACACAAAGTATAATCCAGGATCATGATATGAAAATCAATCCATGCCTATCAATGAAGCTATCATATTACAAATAAAGAATAATAGTCAACATAAATTAAGGTTGTGGAGAGAATCATACATGATACATTTACACAAATTAAGCTTTAAAATGTGAGTAAGAGGCCTCCTTTTTATAGATTTTATAATTTGATCATGATCAACCATGATCATCCACCTTAAGATCAAGATGTGTGGCCATGAATTAATCCAATTATGTATATAAAATCCATAAATATCCTCATAATTATTTTGGGGGAAGGGGCATTAAAGAGGCATGGGAAGCCATAATCCTGATATTTGTTGTATTTATGGCTTATGGATGCCACCCTATTGATCATTTCATTTGATGATGTATTTAATAGGAATAAATTAATATTTAATAAATTCCATTTGATTCTTACTTAATCTCATAATTTGGTTTAATTTTCTTAATTAAGATCAATCAATTTTAGTGTAATTCTTTGGAGATTGGTGCATAATTAATCAAACTGGTCAGAAAGTCATATTACTAGGTCATAATTTAATTGGGTAAGAACTAAAAGCCAATATTAGTTTTGTATAGATTATCATCCCATTTAGTATGTTGTTGACACAAAATAACACATGCACATGTCATGTGCTTCTGAATTAGAAGGAAAAAGTGATCCAGAGCACCAAAATGCATTTTCATCACTTTAACTCAAAATGATTTAAGAAAAGTTAATAATAATATAAAATGAATTGAAACACTTAGGGATACATTAGCCTAAATCAGAAATTCTATATAATAAGATCAAACCATTTATCAAGTTTAAGTGATTTTGGCCCAAATTGTGCATTTTCACAAATTTCAAGTAAGATTGATAATTTTAACACAAAGGTGTTAGGAATTGGATGACTACAATTAAAAGGATGAATGTTTATAATTAGGAAGTTAATTATAGTTTTAAAATCCCAAATTGGATGTTAATTGTATGTACATGGACTATACACCATAGATCAAGTCTTTGAGAAGGTAGTTAAGTAAGATCAAAAGTTGAAATCACTTACAAAATTAGATAATTTTTAAAAATCAGTTTGGTAGTTCCAACATGCCCTTTAATAAGAATAAATAGAAATAGAATGGAAATTACAAAAAATAGATCTAAATTCATAATGAAATATTCAATAATGCTTCAGGTAAATGAAAACTAGGAGGTAGATTAGAAAAATATTCAGTGTTGTTAATTAGGCCAAGATAAATGCACCCCCTGATAAATGTTTTACATCTAAAGGAGACCATTATTCCAAGGATTTGCCTTGGTGTAATATAGATGGAATAAATAAGAATAAATTAACTTCTACATCTCAATAGGGAACATTTTAGAATTGAATTCATGCAATAATGGATAATATTAAAATAATATTTTGAAAGATTTATCATGTTAGGTATCATCAGTTGAGAATTTGAGAGGAAGTTATTATTAAAATTTCTTTCAAGACTCATTATAGGAATTATGAGTTAATATTATTTAATTTTGGATTATTTAATACACCTATAACATTCAATAATCTCATGAACATGACGTTCAAATATTACCTTGATCAGTTTGTGCTAGTATTTTTTGATGATATTCTGATATATTTCAATATTGAAGAAGAACATGTTGAGCACTTATGATTTGTCTTGAAATGGTTACATAATCATAAAATATATGTAATATTATACAAGTATGGTTTTTTCTAATTAAAATTATAATAATTGGAACACACTATCTTTGTAAAATGAATTTCACTCGATCCAATAGAAATTAGAACCATTATAGATTGGTCATCACCCAAAATTGTGCATGAGGTGTGTAGTTTCATGGGTTTAGTGTGGTACTATAGGAAATTTGTATCAACATAAAAAATTTACAATTGTTAGGGTGATTAAATACATCTTAATTAACCTATACAATGAGATTAGTCATAGGTTGTGGGTGACTTCTAAGTGGGCTAATCCACTATATTGTATGGTTAGCTTTCATTGATGTATTAGTTAAGCTCTCAGTTATACACTATTAGATTTCAAAGGAAAATGGATATGCATAAAATAAAAGAAAACTTAAATAGGGTGGTGATACATGAAATCAATACCCTCTACTTGGTTATCATTCACTAAGAACATGGTCTAGGACTAAATCTGATCACACTACTCAACAAGGACCTTCAAGCATGAATGTTTCAACATAGAGGTCATAGATAATGAACTGAATGAGACAGTTGGTCAAGAGACCTAAAAAATGAAATAATGACTAAAATCTACCTTGAAAACATTAAAAACTACATCAAACTAACCATGTTACCTGCAAGAAGATAATCCATTTGTAAATCAACAGGAAAGGACAAATGAGAGAGAGTACAATCACTACTAATAACATTCATCAATAGTCACACGAGTACACTATTTTTAAACATGTGATAAAGTATGAATCAGATTCATTAACCATTTAAAGGCATATTAAAAGTGTTTCATTGAATAGGGATTTGTCATACCCAACTAAAGGATCCTTACCAAGACAAATAAGATTGTATATATAGAGAATGAGAGAGAGAGAGAAGTGACATAAAAGAGAGTAATTATAAGTCCCAAGCACTCATGAAAAGATTTAAAATCATGAATGAGGTCATAGAATAGTATCATAAGGTATTCAGTGACATGTGTTGCTTTCTTGATGATGCCAACTCTCTCAAATAGTGTATTGGTTTCTCTATTTGTTGACACATCTTATCCTCTTCAAACTACCCTCTTTTTGGCTTGGAAAGTGATAAGTCACATTATTTGGTCATCAAATTCACCTTGAAATTAACTTTGATATTATTATTTAAAATTTGCATCTACTTAGGAGCTCTCCACTACTGATGTTATAAGGATCATCATACATCTTTAGGTGTCTCAAAACCCATCAATCTTACTACACCTGTCATGTTCAAATGCCTCAAATATTTTTTCAACTTCATGAGTGCAATATTTATCCAATAAGGGCATATATCTACCTTAAAAAACATATATAAACCCTTTTATATGCCTTATACACTTTTAAAAACATCATTTCACACATAAATCTCATACTTGTCTTCATTTCCTTATAGCCCTCAATATAGACAAAGCTCTAAATCTAGAACACATTATAGATGATACTAGAAAACCAAGTATATGTTTTATTGCCCATTTGGGTATTCCTACTCTATATAAATTCTTATAATCAAAATCTTAATTTATGTATGTTTACTCTACTTGTTTCTCTCTCCATTAGCCCTTAATTAGGTCTTTACACCTAGAAAAAGGAGATTTGGATCTAATAAATGATCACACATGTGAGACTTAAATAGAACATTTTATCCACTTTAGGGTCTCCATATCATGCTATACATACAATTTAAGGGTCTGACACAACTTTCCATGCTTCCAAGTAGCCTACAATAGTCATTCTTATCCCTTTTCCATACACTTTGTACCCTATGCATGCCCACAAATGAGTTATGAAGGTGTTAAGGAAATTTATGAAGGTTTATTAGATAATAAAGGTTCATATATCTAATTTTGTGTTTTTGGAGACACTATCTCTCTCATCAAGCTCTGAGAAGGGTTTAGGCAAGGTTTAAAGGAACTAGTTTTCTTAACAATGGTTCCTAAAGTTGAGGGACTCAAATTATGAACCAATGCTAAATTTTTGAAGGATGGGGCCTATGAAAAAATATAAATATCATGTATTCACATGAAAAACCTACTTCATAATCCAATAAAAGAGAACATGATATCTTAAGCTCCTCTTGAGGCTAAAATAAGGTTTGGAGTGACCCTTTATCTTAATGATTGTTCATATAGGTGTAGAGTTGGGTGGCTATAATAGTTCAATATTTCTGGATTAAGATACCCCTTCATCACCTCCAAAATAAAATTTATACCATGCACTTCTACAAGAATTTTTTAGCTTCACAAAATGACCTCTCGAGTCTACAATCTATAAGTCTCCATTTAAGACAGTTTTAGAGCAATAAAAGTAGTATGTTTATGTTTGTTATGGATTATAATCACCTAAATTAGGTATATATAACATATACTAACCTTTAAAATTGGTCTCTTGAAGAATAAAAAATCTCTAACCCATTATAATTTGACTTAGTTATTTGTGAGGGTTTGTGGGCAACCTCTTTGAAGTAACCTTAACAATCTTCATTTGGCATATTTTTTCCACTGTAGTGAGCTAAAAATTAGTGTACCAATTTTTCCATGTATCACACACATTTTGAGACTTATAGACTTTTAAATTCTCTTAAAAATTATAAGTTCATTCATCTTTGTACACTTAGGCATGTAGGTGCTCATTTAGCCCTATTTAGGTTTTTTTCTCACCTTTGTAATTTTTCACTTTAACTCCCCATGAATACATTTGTAGAATTTTTACATCCTTGTATACATGTATATTAGGATAATCCACATGATTTATGGCTTGTATAACATGACAAGTGTGTTTTCCTTCATGTTATTTGTGAGAATCCTATAGGTGATGGCTTGAGTTGTGACTTGGGTGTAAGAGAAGGATCAAAGTACTTATTTGAATTTGCATGACCTTTTGAGGTCTAAGTCATCTCTAAATATTAATAGAAATATTTTACAAGATATACGTAACTTTTAGTAATATTTTCTACATGAATTATCCATATGGAGGGTTTGTGAGTAACCAAGCAAATTTTACCCTTCTTGCCTACATGTGGTTACTTTAAAGTATCTTGATTGCAAGCTTCACTAAAATAAGCTTCCCTAGATTGA
Source organism: Torreya grandis (assembly GCA_037957365.1). Taxonomy (NCBI): domain Eukaryota; kingdom Viridiplantae; phylum Streptophyta; class Pinopsida; order Cupressales; family Taxaceae; genus Torreya; species Torreya grandis. The sequence continues at coordinate 114,531 of JARHVA010010025.1, forward strand.
CTTACCTAATTGATGGTGTAATTAAGGTAATTTTAACTTACTCATAATATATTTTCTCTTTGGAAACCCTATATCATTAATCTATTAGTCTCTCTTCATTCAGGCTTAGGATAAACCCATAGGTATACATTAGGTTTTCTTAGATATCTTTTTGAATGTAGGCTTTCACCATATGGTTTCTTGACATCTTTAAAATATTATAAATTATGAGATAACTTATTAATATTATGATTTTGTCTTACACACATTTATGGCACATATTATATCACCACTAGTTTACCTTTTACAATTCTATATTTTGATAAGCATGCAAGTGTCCTCCTCTAGGCTCAAAAACCTTTTCTTAATGCCTTTACCTCCTTGAGCTCACCTAGTCAATGATGGAAATATGGAGTGATATGAATACTATTTTGATGTTTCATCCATAGTCTCTCTACCATATGTATACTTTCTTACATGATTTTACCTCCTCATTGAAGGAATTTTATCATGAGTGATTTTAGAGATTGTTGGTAATTTGCCCTGTCAAGGCCAAATTCCAACCCTTGTAATTCAAAATTTCTAGAAACTATCAATAACCTCTACAAGCTAATCAAGTTGATATTTTTAATCTAAAAAGTCATTTTTTGGTCTTTAAAATTTCAAATTGATCTTAAATTTAATTAAATTATTCCAAATATCTTTAGTTATATTCAAAAATATAACTTTAGCCTTCTCCTAAAATTGCATGGCTTAAAGAGGTAATTTAATGCATTTTTTAAGCTACAAAGACTTATTTTCAGCCCACACATGCCAAAATTAACATAAAAATGGATGAAAAGTTTAATTATAATGTATTATCATTAAATATATTCATGTGAATTGATATCATGCATTACATTGTAGGTGGAATCTTAAATTCTTTTTAAAAAGCTAAAACTAAGGTATTTTCTTCACTTTCAAGAAGAGAAGTATAGATTTGTATGTATTTTTTACATAAGTGTAAGGAAAAATAAACAAAAGGTCATGAAAAATATTAATAACAAGTTTCATGCCATTTTGATGCATCAAATGGCCAAAACCATTTCATACAAGCACTCCTCCTAGTTTACACATAATGACATGCTTGCAGGTTTGATGATGGTACAGTCAGATGGATAAGGGTAAAGATTTGAATTTTTGGGTGTAAAAACTAGAATAATATTTATTTATCATTCATTATTTTTTTAAATTGGTTTTTCCATGATCATGTAACATCAGTTTTAAGATGGGCTAATTTCTGTAGCATTACAACCAAAAAGGCAATAGGTTTTTTCTCAATTTCTCTTCACCTGGGAAGGGTTTCATGAAATTTCAAGTTGATCCAGAATATTTAGGAAATAATATATATATATATATATATATATATATATATAAATTTAATCCTTAATATGTTATTCATACATTTAATATTCTAATAGATTAATTAAAAAAATCTAGTCAAATCTATAAATTGACATGCTTTCAAGAAAAGTATAGGGTTGGAGAGAGAAAAATGATTTTATCAAGATTAAATTTTTGGATATTTTTCATAATTTTAAAATAAATCATGTTTTAAATCAGTTTTTTCAAAAAAAATTCCAAAAATATCCATTATTTGGCAAGTCTTGGTCCTTCCAAGCTTCCAAAAGGGCCTAGTTTTAACATGGTTTAAGGAAATTTTGCATTTTAAAGGTTTTTTAAGGAAAAACAAATTTTAATGGACCATTTAACTAATTTAAGATTAATTTTATATTTAAAACATCCATAAACCATGAAATAAAATCTAATGATATGCAAAAATACATTCAAGTATGCACATATTCAATGCAAAAGGGGCATTTTTTTAGGAAATTTGAGGTTTCTAGCATCTACAAATGGAGTTTTGACTTAAAATTTTGTGTGTATAATCATAATGAGTTGATTAATAATCCATAAAAATTTTAATTCCATTTTAAAATATGAGATTATTTCTATTTTTACATAGACTTAAGCCTCTCAAAACATAATCAAGAAGAAAGCAAGCTTGAGCAAGATGAAGCCTCCAAGAGCAAAATTCAAGATTTTGGTTATTTTAACCCTTGTGTGAGGTTTTAAGGTATTTAATGGTATTTTAAAATATTTAAAAAATAATAAAATACTATCTCTTGTTATTTTGAATATTCCAAGAAGCTTCTACATAAGTTGGCTTAATAGGCCATCTTATCAATCAAATAAATGAAGTTTGGAGTTGAAATATTTATCTTAGAGTTAAAATGGATTTTACCACATGAAATATATTTTTTTATGTGTAAATATAATTATTAAATTTATCCATAAGTTAAATTTCATTTAATTTGAGTTCAAGTGGAAGTTGACAAGTCTTTGAGTCCGCATCTCTTCAGTTCACTAGTTTGACTAGTTTAATGCATCTCCCATTATTTTTATGCAAGATAAGGACATTAAAGAACTTAAAATAAAGTTAAATATGGAGTTATATTCCAATTTATGGCATGGTTTTAATTCAAGTAAGGTGTAAAATTCAACATGGGTCCACCACCTTTAATTCTATGCCAAAAGTAAAGGCCATGCAATTTTTTGAAGACTTGAAGAGTTGAAGACTTTGTTTAATATTATAAAATGATTTTTTTTTTGAGGAATGGATTGTATTTTCATTAATTATGACTTGATTTGACATCAATATGGGTCCACCACTTTTCAAACTCTAAAAATAAGGTTTCTTGCAAGATAAAGAAAAAAGGAGATATTTAAAGAATATTGTAATTAATTTGAACTCAAAAATTGACTAGAGTTCACATCCAGTTAATCTCTTATTTTTTCAACTCCAATATTAGATATTTATTATATTATATATATATATATATATATATAGGATTTTTATCCATTTTTTGGGGGATCCCACTTTTGGTAAGACCAGACTCTACCAAAATTTGAGTTTTGTAACATTTTCAGAGAAATAAAATATTTTTTTAGATTTCCATTACTCTGGTACAATGTTTTAAAATCAATTTGATTTTCATATGTGGTAGAAATATGTCCCATATCAAGTATTTATTTTGCCTAGCTATTGGTATGACATTATGTAGGTCATGTTTAGTGTTTAATGTCATTTGTTCAAGCTGATAGTGGATAAACATTGGTTGGTTAGTGCCTTAAATCAAGCCTATTTTACCATTTCCCTCAAGCTTATATTAACTAATAAAACCTTTTCATGAAATATTGATGCATATGATTCAATTGGATTTTTAGATTCAATCTTTTCTTGTCTAATCAATGTTTGAAAATCTCAATTTGAGTGGATGAACCAAAAATAAATGTATATCACTAACAGTAGAGTAGGATTTCCCTTTTCATTTACTTCTCTCTCTTTTCATCCTAGAATTTAGTAGTTTAGTAAGTAGTGCAGAGTGATACATTAGAGGAGTTAGCCTCAAAAAAATCTAGAGGTCTAATCTAAGTTCAGGTGTCCCAAAACTTAGATCATTCTAATGTTATTCCAAGTGTGAAGGTTTCATATCCAAATCTACCAAGCCTTAAATAGGGTGTTATCTAGATAGCTAGTAAAGACTGCCAAAAGTGATGGATAATATATGATAAATAACTTTAGGATGTTATTATGATTAATGGTTAATTTATTTAAGCTAATTAAATATCACTTAGGGTGAGAAAATTAGTAGAACTAATCAAACCTTACCTATGACTTATCATCTAGGCCTGTAACTCATTCATAATGGAGCTTTTGCTCTCTCTTCTCTGAGAACATGATAAGTAGTGATGGAGAGTAATGTGTAAGGATTATTGGGTCTCATGGGAAACCCATAAAACCACCATTTGTATCAATAAATTCAAAAGATGCACTAAAACCATCCAAAACTGACCCATATGGATGGAGAGGGAAATTCTAACTGCCTATGCTCTTAGTTATTGTTCATAAAGGAGAGACTACCAATATGATAAATATGGACATGTATTTTAAGGCCATTAGGACTACCTCATATTTTAAAATACTCAAGTACCAACTCTCTCTCCTTTGTATAGACCAAACATCTAAAGTTGGCCTTCACAAGTTTGCCAAGGAGCTGATGGAAGAAAGGGAGTATTTTATGTCTTATTTGGACCTTTACCTACATTAAAAAAATATATTTGACCTAAGGAAGATGAATATACATATATTGAACCGTTTTCACCTAAAAATAACCCTTATTAATACATACAAGTGAATGACTATCATCTTATAAGCATTGAAAGTCTCTTCTAAATTCCTTTATTTAAATCTGACTTATCATGACATGTCTACCAACATCAAATTATAACACTCATTACAAGTCATTTTAAGCTACCTCTCTTTGTGATTTTCACATTTTTGGGTCTTTACGTGGTTTTTGTCAAATTTACACATGTTAGCGACTATATAAGAGTTTGAATAATGACTTATTGATCTTGGATATAGCATGAAACCTATAAGAAATTAAAGGACCCTCTTAAATATTTTAAGAACTCATAAAATACCCCATTTCCTATTAAAATTAATGACTTGTGAAAGGAAGAGACATTAGAAGGATCTAGTAACCTAAAACCCACTTTACCTTAAATTCTCCAAAAGAACCTTAAATAATGTTAAAAATAAATGAGAACCATCCTAAAATGCTATTTGAAGATCATAGATGACTATCAAATAAGTTAAAATGAGCTAAATGGTAAGTTTTGGATGAGACTCACCTATGGTAAATAGAATTTGATAATAGTAGCTATTAAAATAACCTCTCTTCAATATGAAGATCAATGTTTTGTTTGGTTCAATAACTGCAAAGAATCCTTTTAGGTTCTAAAAAAGAGGCTTACTTTGGCACTAGTATTATAGATTTTAGATATGAATGGTCACTTTATAGTTATAATAGATGCATCTTGAGATGGTTTAAAAATATTTGCTATGCAAGATAGTTTAGTTGTGGCCTATGAATCAAGGAAATTAAAGTCATATGAGGTAAAGTGTGTTCCTCATCACTAGAACTAATTTTTATACTTCATGATTTGTATGTTTAGAAGCATTATTTATTGGGAAAGATTTTTGAGATTAAAATTGACAACTTGTGTATTAAATACATATTTACCCAACCTAACCTTAATGCTCATCAGAGGTGGTGGTTAGAATTTTTGTCAGAATATGATTTAGACATCAAATACATTAAGGGTAAGAAGAATAGAGGTAAAAATTCACTTATTCATAAGAGGCACATTGTAGGTTTGGCTACAATAACAAGTACTTTTTGAGAAAAAGTAGTAATATTCTCACCTCAAGAGGAATTTAAGGAAAAGGTTAAGAAAGCCTTGGCTAAGAATTCTCACAATCATAGATAATGTGGTTTTTAATTTGAAAATGATGGGCTTTTGAGGTATAATGGTGAATTTTTGTTCTTGGTAGAGAAAATTTGAGGCATATTGTGCTAATGGAATTTCATAATGCTCCATATTCAGGACATCCTAGAATGACTAATCTATTAGTAGAACTAAGGCCATTGTATCTATACAATGGAATTAAAAAGAATGTAATTGATTTTGTATCTTGATGCATAGAGTGTTAATAAGTTAAGGTTGAACATGTGCATCCTACTATATTTTTGTACCCACATTCCATATTAGAATGGAAGTGGCAAGTTATTAACATGGAATTTGTCAAGGGTTTGCCTATGTTCATAAATCATTATGAAATTATCTCAGTAATTATAGATAACCTCACCAAGGTAGCTCACTTCATTTCATCTAATTTAATAGATGATGCACTTATGCTTGCCAACAGTTTTTTTAAAGAGGTTTATATATTTCATGGGTTTTTATAAAAGATAATTTTAGATAGGTGGCCTAAGATGACTTCAAGGTTTTGGAAAACTCTTAATTCATATTTGGGAATATAATTAAACTTTAATACATCTTACCATCCAAAAATAAATAGGAAATAAAGATAATTATTCAGGTCTTAAAGGTTATTTTGAGGAGTTGTTGCATGGACTAGCAATACAAATGAGAGCAATACATACCATTGTTTGAGTTTTTGTACAACAAATCATACCAATTATCTATAAATATGGTTCCTTTCAAGGAATTACATTATAGGAGGTCTAGAACACCAATAAGTTGGGATAAATTGGAAGACAAAGTGCTTTTTGGGCCTTATATGCTTGTATAAATGTAAAATCAAGTAAAATTAATAAGGAAAATATTGGATGAAGACAATTATAGTATAAAATTAATGTTGATCTAAATATAATAGTTAGGTAATTCTTAGCTGGAGATATACTTTTTCTACAGGCCAAAACAAAAAAGCTACAATAATGTTTGGAAAATCAACAAAGTTTTCACCAAGATATGTGGACCCTTTGAGGTTACTAGAAGTGATTAATCATTTAGTGTATATACCTACATTAACTCTAACTTTAGCTAAGATGCATAATGTTTATTATGTATCTTATGTTATAAAGTATATTACTGATCCTACACATGTTTTGGATTAGAATGCATTACATGTTTAGGATCTAATGGTGATCACAGTAGAAAGAATTAGAATAAATGACACTCGAAAGCTTAACTTATGTAATAAATAAATATCATAATTCAAAGTCTAGTGGGACCAATATTATAATAGTATTACTACATGGGAGGATTATGAAGAATTTTTGAGGTTGTTTCCTTATTTATTCAAATAATATTTCTATTTAAAATTATTTATATATATACTAAACATTGATTTTAATTCCATAAATATTGTTGAAATAAATCTCATCAAGATGATGACCTATTATATGGGGGAAAGATGTCACATTTGATTTTATTCCATAGACTATTTAAGTATAAAATAGTGGATTATGAGATTTATGATTTGTAGTTCTGATTTTATATCTAATCTAGATATATGCATGTTGTATGATTAATAATTATATGATTTATTTAATGATCAATGTTATTATTAGATAGTTATTGCATATTGGATATAATGTTCTATGATCATGATGATTGGTTTCATTTTTAGATTATTTACATTTAGTAGTTTATTTATAGTTATATGTTGACTATTATCATGATTTTAAACTAACTACACATTTTTTTCATTAAGGTCCTTGCATGAATATTTAACCCTTACAAGAAGTATAAAATGAGAATATCATAGGATAGGGGGATGAAAATAATATCTTTAGGGGTTGAGATATCTCTATCAAACGTGTACACACCATATCTAGTTGTTTGATTGAAACAAGTATTGCATGCATTGATTATTTGGAAATAGATGAGTCTTCTTTTCTTTGTTGAGTTAATCACTAGTCATGATTTGCATATATATTTTAAATATATAATATAACCTATTATGTTGTGTTAATCTTCATTAAATTATATTGTAGAAAGGTATGTGTGTTAATTGTCTTGTCTAGTTGTTTGATTTATATTTATTGGTCATTCTATGCCCCATTTTATTGACAATGCATATGAGTCAAAAGAGTTAAAATACACCAAATCAAATTAATTTATATAAACCCAAAAAAAATTTAAATTGTGTGAGTTTTTATAACCATTGGTATATTAGTAGTTGTAAGACAAAAAAACGTGTTTTGTTTTGGGAATCTCAAGATTGAATATTATGATGTTATCACCATCATCAGATGATAAAAAGTAGAAGGAAAATAAATTTAGGGTATTTATTATGTTTAGTCATATGATTAGGTAATTGACCTCACCATTTTTGGAGGATGAGGGTTTTTTATAACACCATTCCTAGATGTGGATCTCTTAACTATGATTTAAATATTAAATGAATATAGTGGTGCATTGATGAAGGTAAACTTCATGATGAGGAACTCATAATGTTTTAAAGGAGTGATCTCGTAATGAAAAATGTGCATATATGAGGGAAAAACATAGGAAATAAGATGAGAAAAAAATAGAAGACATGACAACAAGGAGAAAGATATTTGACCCTAGTATAA
>JARHVA010010025.1:127500-232557 GCA_037957365.1 Torreya grandis
GGTTGTATTCATATGTTCTTGTACATCTGTAAGAGGTAATGTGGGTTATTAATTTTATATATAAGAAAATAAATTTGTACATTACCAATTTGATTGAGATACCTGACCTTATATCTTAAAAATATCAATAGTCCTTGGAATTATGTTATATTTTTTATGCATATAATAATGTTATCTTAACATATGAATGAGAATACATAGTGAAATCTTACTAGAATATAAAAAATGAGCATAATATAGTCTTCTCATGGACAATAGTGTGACGATGTAGGTTATGATTTTAAGTACAAAATACATAAACATCTATATCTTCATTGATATGGAAGATTTTCCATGTGTTGTAGGAATTTTTAAAGGATATTAAGAGTAACTTTTGCATGTTATATGAATGTATTCTATTACTATAATGGAACCTTATTATATGGGATGCATCTTGTCTTAAAATGTTTACAAGATGTGAATTTATGATAGTTACAATAGGATCTCTATCTATGTATTTATATATTGTAAAACCAAGTAAATAATCATTCCTTGTCAAGGTTTGGAAGAATTGTAAGATCCAAAATGGAAAGTTTTTAGTTGTTTTACTGTGTGTTAGTGAGTTTGATTGTCCACAGTTTGTATGATTATGAGAGAAAACTTATGTTTCTTATACATACATATTCAAATATTTTAATATTTTTAATAATCCTTATATAAATGTGAACAAATAGGTAGATATGGTTACTAATAATGAACAAGTTGAGACATTATATTACTAATATATTCCCACACAATATAACATGATGAAAAAAATAGGTAAATGATGTATAAAGTAAAGTTATGAACTTAATTATGTTATGAGTTATTAATATATGCATAGGTTATCATGATGATTGAGTTTTATCATCAGTTATATGTAATTATATTTATGAATTATGATTGAAATATATGTTGTTAAGAGACTTAAAATGATTTGATTATTTTTATATTCTAATATACATATCTAGTTTTGAACACAATTCATTTGATAAACCTATAATGTCACTTTTGTGGATAAGTAAATAGAAATATTGATATTCATGATTGATGTTTGTTTCCATCATATAATGTTGTTTGGATTGAGTGTATGTTATATTTTGTATTATTATGCTTTGAATATTATGTGCAAATTATTAGATTGTATTATTAGATAATAGGTGATAGTTATATGAGGATGCCAACATAAAACTCATATACCTTTCCCCTATTATAATTTTATAGTCATGATTCATTAGTAGAGAATTTTGTGTCAGTGGAATTGACTTAGATTTTTAGATCTAATTTCTATAATGAAAACTTTGGCCAAATTAATGTTCTAGCTAAGGCATTGTCATTCCAATGTAATTTATAGTTTACATGTGAATTATAATTTCATAGTAAATAAATGATTATATTATATGGTATACATGATTTTTGAATGTATTAGTGATTTTACACAAATGGGTTTTGATTGATTTATATCCAAGTTATTCATATCTACCCCTATATGAATGGTAAGGCCATTCCCAGTGGGGAGGTGTGTGGGAGAGCATTGTTTTATGGTTAAAATTAAATCACTCATATTTTTATTTCCATATATTACTTTTTTCAACCATTTGGGATCATACTCAGACTATATCTATGGATCATAGAGCTATTTGTCAAACTTTATTTGTATTATTGTACACATTACATTGTATATTTAAAATTATACTAAAATGTAACATATTGTAATTTATTATTTGATGAATATTTAGTATAATAATCATTGTGAGACTTGTAATTAATTATGAATATTATTACAATAGTGGATATAAGTTAATTTATGGATGAAATGTGGATTATATCAGTGTTTTATTATACTTTATTCTTTTCATTGTACATTTATCATGAGATATGCATCTTGTAATTGATTTATAATATTTATAAATGAAATAGATAATATTATTAGCCATTGGGTTAATACACTTTTGCAATTAATGATTTAGATGCATTTAGTCACCAAAAACTAATCTTATAGATAGTTAAAGATGATTTTATAAGTGTACTTTATGTATTTAAAAATAATAATGTAACTATTAGTTAATATAGTGAGGTCAACACTAATAATTTTTTGATAAGTGTCATAATTGAGATAATTAACACAATAAAACCCATATGAAATTATGTCATAAAAAATTCAATTTAATGATAACTAGGGTCAAGTTTTGACAGATATGAAAACTATGTACAAATTTTAAATAAAATCATATTTAGAGATATATACAATTAAATAAACTAAAACTCTTCTCAAACTCATAAAATTAAACCCTAGGGAGATGAGGGTTTTAAAACCTCATGTTGATGTTCAAATGATGGATAAGCTCATTGTAATGTTTTAGTAAATTATCACACTAAGAAAAAATCCTAATGCACATGAATTTAAATAAGTTAAATAAATTTTAATAATTTAAATATGGTATAAATATTTAATAAGAACAAAAGTGTAGTAAAAGAAGAAAAAACATAAAAATAATGAATCATGACAATGAAGATAGGAATTTAACACACCTAATAAAAATATTGTTATTGTGAGATTCAAATAGTGATAAATAAGTGATGGTATATGTATTGTAAAATCTAGATATTATAAAATGAAATGATGGATTAAAGGCTTCAACTATAATTGTGAATAATACCTAGGTGGATTCAATAGACTACCAATCACATATCATGTATATTGATGAATTTCTTATGAGCAGTTGAATCTATACTTGAAACTAATATAGATTATATATGTTTATATGCACACACACACACACACACACACACACACACACACACACACACACACATATATACATACATATATATATGTATATATATATGTATGTATATATATATATATATATATATATATATATATATGTATATATACATACATACATACATATATATACATATACATACATATATATATACGTGTGTGTGTGTGTGTGTGTGTGTGTGTGTGTGTGTGTGTGTGTGTGTGTGTGTGTGTGTGTGTGTGTGTGTGTGTGTGTGTATCTTGGATGCACAGAATTAAATTAATTGTAATTATCTTGTGCATGTGAGTGAAATTTTGATTAAGATTTTAGTATCCTCTTCCCTAGGTTAAATACAACTACATGAAAAATTATATTTCCTTTTTTTAGTATAGATACATCTCAACCTTATTAATAATTAATTGATTAGAAATATAATAATATAAAATATTCTTAGAATTTAATGATAAATGTTTCCTCTTGATTTTGTTCCTCTTGTTTTTTATTAAAATTACTCTAAGAGTTTTGTGTATATAGTATTCTCAAGATTTGAGTTAGAGACTTATTAATTCACAATTTGACCAAAGAAAAGACACAAAACTGACATACATAGATCTAAACATCAAAAAGATCTGAAGAGAGGTATAAGGGCCCATAAAATAATAATTATGTATTTGGAGGATAATTGATTCCACATGGGACACATTAAGTGGTTACATATGAACCACTGAATTTGTCATAAGAGAAAATATGTAAATAAGAAAAAAAGAAACATATAAAAATATAGGAATGCATATAAATCCAATGGAAAAATTAAATAAAATCAAGAAACACAAATATATGGTAACGAGAAAAAGATAAGATTTAAATAACATGGAAATTATAAGGCCATAATTCAAATTAATGAAGCATATGCACAAAATGAAGATAACATTATTATAATAATTATCCATGTACCAAATTTATTTGTTTGAAAGAAGATTTGGAGAATTCATGAGTTGATTTTAAGGGAATATAAAATAAAAAATTTAGGTATTTCCATTCTCTATAAATCTAGGGCCTATGCCTATAGTGTGACTTAAACTCGACACATTGTATCAATGCTTTCGTTAAAAAAAGAATTTGAAAGATCATTTTTTGTATATAATGTGTACAATCCAATTTAAGCAGAAGGAGAATTATTTTTGGGTGGACATTACTATATTAAATGGATGGAAAGTAGTATAATGTATTCTTGTCTTATATTTTAAAGGTATCATAAAACTATAATTAAAATGGGGAGGTTTAAGTAATATATCAAAGGAAATTTGACTTTAATTATATATTTCAAAATGTTATACTAAAAATCTTTGAATCACAAAATATTAGGGTTCAGCTAGGTCAAAAAAATGGGGATAAATTAATAGTAAAGAGGTTGGACACATCTTTAGTCAAAACAAATGGCCAGAGGAAATAATTTTTTAGATATTATTATATATTGAGGATCAAATCAATGGCTCATTGCCTCAATGATTGAAAGAGACGTGAAGTATAAATGGATCCCCTTAAAATTTTAAATTGTGTGGTTACATGATCCATATTTTGAGTTCTCCTAGAGAAGTGGTAGAGAACATAAGTCAAATGATATAAATGTTATACACTTAACATATGAAAGTAGTGAAATAGGAAGTGAAGGAGTGGAATATATTTTTTTTTTGGAAAACTAATTTTCCAATGAATGAGGTGAGATGGGATAGGCTATGGGACATGTATATGATCCCCAAAGTTAATTTTTAATGTGGGTGTTATTCAGAAAAAAAATTATCTATGGAAAAGAGGGTTTATTTTGATAATTAGGTGCCCCTTATGTGAAATTATAATGAAATAGTTTTTAGTTTTTTTGTACACTATCCTTTGGATAATAAGGTTTGGAAATTCTTCCTTATCAAATTCAATGTCATTTGGGTATTCATTGGTTCTGTGATTGACTTTTGGTAGTCTTAGGAGTGTCCTTTTCAAAATGATATTTTAAAGAAAATATGTAAGATCAGATTTCCTCATGGCATTTGTGGAATTTGGGGAGAAAGAAACAATATAATTTTTTAGAATAAAAAGTGTACAAGTGTGACTCTTGCTAATAATATATTTCAAACCATTATATTTAATGTTCTAACTAGTGAAAAAGGCAAAAACTTTAAAATGTATGAAAACAAACTAGATTTAAATTTGAAAATTGATTCTTTATTCATTGGTAAGAGTGATCCCAGAGATGACATAAGAAAGAGGACTAAATAGAAACCTCTTCCCTTTGGATTTTTAAATCTTAATGTTGATGGGCATCCAAATGGAACCCAATACCCTTAGGAAGAGGATGGATTTTAATATATCACCAAGGACTGTTTGTGGTTAATTATATTGGTGATTTGGGGAGCAAAAAAAATCATTGAGAAAAATCCCTTAATTCCATATGGGGGTTAAAAGTAGCTAAACAATTGGGTGTTCAACAACTCATCATCAAGGAAGACTCAATGAATATAATAAACTATCTTCCAAAAAAAAAATTATTTAGTTGGAACATCACAAAAGTGGTGGATGATTCTATTTATATTATAGACTTTAGTAAAGAAGTGGTCATGCAACATGTCTATTCAAAAGGAAACAAGGCTATTAATTAGTTCACCAATAGGAGAGTTAGCTCTCTAGTATTTTTGAGTTGGATTGTGAGAGAAGAATTACATCAAGAAATTTACTAAAGGATTGATGAGGAAGGGTATATTAATGTTCAAAATGTTTGATAATGTGGGGTTATTCTCCATGTATTATAATAATGTTCATTATAATTTTATGGTTATGTCTCTTTGGTTAGTTATGTTCTTTGTTAATTTTACATCATTTGACCTTTCCAATGTCCCTAGAGAGAATCTTCTAGATTTATGTGGTATAAGATAGTGTTATTTGAATATTTATCAATATTGGATTTACATAAATGATGTATATGAGTGGGATGACATGAGACACTTAACTCAGCCCCAAACCCCCTATTTTAGATTAAATATCTACAAGTATATTATATATTTCCTCATGGGGCTTCGTAATAGACTTGAACCTAAAATTCCCAAGGAGGTAAAGCATAATGATGAATTTTGGTTTTTACTCTAGACAGGGGGAATAATGAACTTCATGCAAAGAATACAAGGCCATGAGAGGCACATCTTGACCTTATTTATGGATTTATAAGATAGTAAAAATTTAAACATTAATGGATTTTTACTTGATATCTTAGAAGAATTGATATCACACATCATTAGTCTAGAGTTGGAGGTGATTAAAGTTGTATAAAATGGGAAGAGACTATAATACAAATAAAAATAATTTATTTTTGGAAGGATAAACACTAGAGGTATTACATAATGGGTTCGATCATGAATCATTCCCAAGAACATTTAAAGATGTGACTTCCACCTCATACAATACATAATTATGGATGGTAGGTTTAATGTTTTAGATTAAGGTAAAAACAGGTTTTGAAGGGACCCCGAAACCCAGAAACAAAAGATGAAAGATATAACAATAACGTCCATAGGTGAAACCTTTTACCTACTTCAAAGTAGTATCAAAAATAGATTTTATAGGGACCTAAAACCACAATTCAAGAACATCAAAAGATAGACCCCAGGTTTTACAAAGACCTGGAAACTCTAGTGTGATAAGAAAACAAAAAACTAGAAAATGGAACCAGTTATTACATCCAACTAAAAGGACCAGGACAGTAAGAACTCAAGGAAACTATTCTTCTAATTCTAAAATCATATTCACCACTTCCTTACCAATCACAAAAGTGTCCTATATAGATATAGCTATCAACGTAGTAACCTCTTGCATTACTTTCTTCCTTGAGCTCTGTCTGGTTCTCTTGTTAGGCCCCTCTAAGGATTTAATTTCCTCATTTGCTCATTTTCCAATGTTTATAGTAGCTGCACATATGATAGAGGTTACCTCCTCCATCTTCATTCCACTTTCCTTAATGAGATCCCTAAGATTGTTCTCATAGTCTTTAAGTTTGATAGGAATATCCCTCATCTGCTTTTCCAGATTGTTGATTTTATTTTGCTCTACTTCCTGATTACGTTCCAATATTTTCATTTTCTTTTTGAGGCCCATTATCTCCTTGTACATCCACGAGTCAACTTGAAGGATAGCATCTGCTTTGCATTTGGCTGAGCTCATAAAGGGGTGCCTCCTATCATTCTTCCCCATATCACTTAAATCTTGTGTATTCTCTTTTGGATTGTCTTTATCCTTTTCCGTATAATCCTCCCTTTCCATTCATTTATTTTCCTTAGTTTCAATAGGGCTTTCGTTATGGAGTAGATCATCCTTTACTTGATCTCCAATTTCCATTGCATGAAATGCATCCTGAACTAGATGTTCCTTCTCTATTTTCGATGCAGGATCCTCAAATAGAACATCCATATCTTTTTTAGTTTCCCCTAGCACTTGCTGATTTTCCTCAAGATCATAGTTATTATTCTCAGTTCTTTCCTCTATAGTGACCCCTTCTTTCTCATTCTTACCTTTATCTTCTTCTTCCTTGCTTGAGTTGGATTCCCCACTTTTTGTTCCTTCCTCTTCCTCTATACTCTCCTCCTTAGAACTATTAGTGCTTTCCCACTCTGTTTCCTCATCAACAACCTATTTTTTGAAGCTAGAGGATTTGGGTTTAGCTTTTTCCTTCCCCTTTACTATTTCATTCTTCTTACTCTGTGAGTCCTTATTTTTATCTAGATAAGGATTCAGGACAATGGCCTTATTTTTGCAAAAACCTTCAATTATTAGGATTAATCCCTCATGCAATATAGGATGAGACTCCTTTTTTCTATGAGCGAACAGACTTTAGAGCAATGAGAAGCGCAAATAGAAGGGAAAGGAGATTCTAACTTTGTGCCTAAAATGATTAAGAAAGATAAAATGAAATTTATGGACTCTTTTGCTTCTTCCATCAAGTATGAAATACTCACGGATGCAACATAAGACATCTCTCTAGATTCCTTTAATCTGCTCCAGGTTGAAAAAATCCCCACTCTTTTCCAACTATTGTTCTTCAGCATCCATCTTTGGGAATTTGCTAAATGCCTCATTAGATATGCTAGTCTGCTTTGAGAATTTTATTCCCTCCATTGGAAGCCCTGTGATCTCTGCTATGAATTCCTTGGTGAGCTTCACCATAATGCCATGGAGGGTTACCCTGTCGTTGACCCAATTTTTTCAAAAAGCCATCGTTATATGAGGTTTTGAACCATGTAACCATTCCAAGTAGCTCACAACCTTCCCTCTCTAAAGGATCTTCCATACATCTTGTTTTGCTTTCCAATCTTTACAGCTTTTAGGTTCCTGCTTCCTTGGATCTCCTTTTATTTTGCAAGCCATATAATTATCCAGTAACACCCAAACACTGATTACTGAGCAATGAGACCAACTATTATCAACTTGTAATGAAACTCACCTATTTTTTGGCACATATAAAACCCACTTCACGTTCTCTAGAATATTTCTATTTAATGAATGTAATCCTTCCTCTGTGAGGCCACTCCACCAAATCATTGAATTTTTATTCCAAGCATATCTTTCCATCCTTTAAATGAATTGCATCATAATTAATTAACGCTCTTAGATCCACATTCTTATTTAATGTATCTTGCCAACTCACCTTGTGTCCTATTCAAACTGCATAATTTGCTATCCAATCAGCAACCCCATTGGCTTCACGGTAAGTATGGGTTATGATTACTTTCTCAAATTTTTGAATTAAGGTTTTCATTTCCAACACCATTGCCTCTATAGACCATGAAACTAAATTTTTGTTATTTAAGATATTAATGATATTCATGGAGTCACCTTTCAGCGATAATTTAGAGTATCCTAATTCAATAGCTAATTTAATGGTTTGAAGGGCTGCAGAAGCTTTAGCAATATGACAATTTGACTTACCAATAGGAATAGCAATAGCATCAATTACATTCCCCACATGATCCCTCAAGACTCCTCTACATCCTGCTTTTCTCAAGTTCCCTTTAGTAGCTCCATCAAAGTTTCCTTTGATCCATCCACAAGGGGGGACATTCCATTTAACACCTAATCTTGGATTCTCAATTTTCACATTAGGCCTTTCTGATCTTAAGGGATTATCAATCTGAAAGGTTGGATTAGGATCCCTTTGCGATGAGAAATTCTCCTTTATTGATCTAATAATATTTTGACCCAACACCCATCCTGGAAGTTCTTTACTTTTAAAAATTCTATTGTTTCTTTCTTTCCATATACCCCACCAAATATGGGGAAGAGTTAATTTCCAAAACAAAAGAACATCAAGATTCTTAGGGATAGTACCAACTTTTAAAAGATAGTTCCACACTTTTTTGATGAACCCATACAATACCCCAAAGATTGAGGATCTCATTCCAAACTTGTTGCGTATAAGAACAGTTCGTAAACAAATGATCTCTATCTTCAAAGCCCTTTTTACATAGAATACACCTGTTCACCACATATATTCCTCTTTTCTACAAGTTGTCAAGAGTCAAGATTTTGTTTTGAAGCAGAGTCTAGTAGAAGATTTTTATTTTGGGGATAAGCCCCTTGATCCATGCATGTGACCACAAAGGTTGATTACCATTACCCCTAGAATTAAAAATGGTAGATACTTTAAATTGTCCACTAGGATCATCATGCCAAATAATCTTATCCTCTAGATTAGGATAGAGAGAGATATCATTGAGGGATAATTGTATATTATGTAAATCTTGATCAAGATCAATTAAATTCACTTAGGAATTATTCTTCTAGTATTGATTTACCATTATTCCATATCTTTGCTTACATCGATAAATTACCTCTTTATCTTGGAATTCTTCTATCAAGGGTGTTCTTTTAACCAAGCATCCTCCCAAAATTTCACCTTTATTCCATTACCAAATTTCCATGAGCATCCTTCTTCTAGAATTTGTTTAGTTCCCTGAACTGCCCCCCATATGGAAGAAGGTCAGATAACATCAGGGTAAGAAAAGAAATCAGAAAGGGATTTTGCATTGAATAAATACATATGCTTCCATATGTTACTCCATTCTTTGTTTTCATGGTAAACCCTCCATCCTAGTTTTGCTAAGAGAGCTATATTCATACTTATAACTTTCCATATTCCTAGTCCCCCTTCCCTAAAAGGTTTGAAAATGTTATCCCAAGCTATTAAAGGTATCCTCCTTTTTTCCTCAGTACCAGTCCATAAAAAGTTTCTTTGGATTTTTTCAATAGCTTCTACAAATTTGGTAGGAATTCTGAAAAGACTTAAAGCATAAGTATGTATGCTTTGAAGACTTTCTTTAAGGAGGGTTAACTTTCTTACCTAATTTAAAAAAGTTCCTTTCCATCCTACAAGTTTCTTACTGAATTTGTTAATAAGATCCTCCCAGAAGGCTTCAAGGACTTTCATCCCAAGAGGAAGACCCAGGTAAGATGAGGGGAAAGAACCTATAGAGCATCCAAGGAATTTTGCAA
Organism: Torreya grandis; assembly: GCA_037957365.1. Classification (NCBI taxonomy): domain Eukaryota; kingdom Viridiplantae; phylum Streptophyta; class Pinopsida; order Cupressales; family Taxaceae; genus Torreya; species Torreya grandis. The sequence goes on from JARHVA010010025.1 coordinate 137,814, forward strand.
TTTTATTCTATCTCTAAACTGGGCTATTGGTGAAGAACACTATACTTTTATTCTAGTTAATCAACTGGCCAAAAGCGGATGAATATACATTTATAGCTTGCTTCAAATTTCTTGCTTCCTTGACTTTAGCTTTTCCCATGAAGATAGTATCATCAACAAATTGTCTGTGGGAGCAAATTAGAGGATGAGAAGAGGGTTTTAATCCCTTAAATGAACCTTTACAGACCAAATCCCCTATATATCTTCCCATACAGTCAGCCATAATTACAAACAGAATGGGGGATATAGGGTCCCCTTGTCTCAGCCCCCGTGATGGATTAAAGAAATGGGAAGAACTTCCATTTACCATTACAGCAATAGAGGAAGTAGAAATTAGCTGGTAAATAATACCAACCACCTTTTGTTCAAAGCCAAAAGCTGTAAGACTATTTGATAGGAATAACCAGTCCACCCTGTCATATGATTTTGCAATATCAACTTTCATAATGAAACCCTGATTGTTAGAGCTGAACAACAAATGAATAATCTCATGAGTAGTAATTATAGAATTGACATTTTGTCTACCTAGGATAAATCCATTTTATTGGTCAATAATTATCGAAGGAATCACTTGAATAAGTCTAGAAGTAATTACTTTGGAGATGATCTTGTATAAAGAGTTACAGAGGCTAATCGGTCTAAACTGATCAGGAGAATCAGCACCAATCTTCTTTGGAATCAAACACAAAAAGGTGGAATTAACTTCCTTAAGCATTTATTTGGCTCCAAAGAATTCCTTCAGCATATCACTTACATCTTTGCCAACAAATTTCCAAAGTTTTTGAAAGAAGAACATGGGAAATCCATCAGGTCTAGGTGCATTATCTCCTCCTAGAGAATAGATAGCTTTAAAGATTTCCTCATCCTTTGGGATTGAACATAACATTTTGTTCTGCTCCTTTGAGACCAAAGGAGGAATCACACGTAGGATATTAGCCTAACTTTCCAGATTGATATTGAGGTCAGCCTTCATAAGGGATGAGAAAAAGGATAGCATTTCCTCCTTGATTTCCTTTTCCTCTAAAATCTTCAGATCTCCCTTTTTTAGGTATGGAATATGAGTTTTAGCTCTGTGCTTCAGAGTGGAAAGATGGAAAAAAAAATATTTTTGTTTCCTTCTTTCAACCATAACAACCTGGATCTTTGTCTCCAGTAGATTTCTTCTTTAGTTATAATATCTTGGTATTGAACCAACTGTTCATTTTCTTCAGTAAGGAGGTCTGAAGTGTATCCATCTTTCTAAATTTTTTCTTGAGTTCTATGAATTTCCTCCTTGATAGCAGTCTTTTTCTCAAAGATATTTCCAAAACAGTACTTGTTCCACTTTTTGACTTCCCTTTTAACATTTTTGAGCTTGGAAACAAGTCTAAAAAGGGTCGTGCCCTCAATATCAATATTCCACCATTCTTCCATTTTACTTTCAAATTGTGGGTGATGCATCCACATATTTTCAAATCTTAAAGGATGATTCTTCTTCAAGTTTATTTTAGCTGTTGTGAAAATAAGAGGATAATGATCCGAACCTATTCTATGGCAAGCTTCCAGCTTACAAATGTAATCTTTTATCCAGTCAGGAGAGATAAGGGCCCGATCAAGCTTGGCCTATATACAATCCTTGCCAGATCTCTTATTGCTCCATGTAAATTGAATTCCCTAAAGTTTCATGTCCATTAATCCCTCTTTATTTATAAAATCCATTAGATCAAATCTCCCTTCCAATTGAGTTGCATTACCTCCCATTTTATCATGATCATAAAGAGGTACATTAAAGTCTCCCATTATAATCCATCATCCATAATAGTCCTTGGTTTTGAAATTAGAGATAGATTCCTAGACATTTTTCCTTTGGATCTTAACATTAGGAGCATAGATATTTGCAATATACCAGCTTTCCTTCTGGTCCACACTAGTTATTTTAACAATCATAAGATTTTTAATGGCAATTAAAATAGATCCAAAGTAATGATTCTTCTTCCATAACATCAAGGTTCCCCCTGAAGTACCTTCAAAACTACTGGCCTTGATAGAGTAATTTTTAAAGTCTTTGATCTGCTCTACTTTCTCTTTACTCATCTTGGTTTCTTGGAGCAAAAGGAAACCAGGCTTTTGTTCTCTAATAAAATTCCTAATAATATCCATTTTATTAATACTATTTAACCCCCTAATATTCCAACTTATTATTTTCATTACTATTTTTTTGGGGTAAAGTCCAGAATGGTTGCCTGCCTACCATCAGCAATATTCTGTATGCTTTCTATCTCTCTATTCTTCCTTGTAGATCTTTTTCTAGGTTTATTCGGGGAACCAACATCTAGTTTTATCTTGGATTGTTGTTCAGTTCCTTTTCCATCTTTTTTCAAAATAGGAACATGGGGTTTCACCTTTAAACTTCTCATCTCTACACCCTTTATATAATTCTTTTTTTCATCTTTTTTCTTTTGATTTTTAGAGTTTTTTCCCTTCTCTTTCACTTCTTCTGCAAGGGGAGCCCCTTCCACCAGAGAGTTATTATCATCCTTAGATAACACCTGACTCTCCTTAGACTGAGAAGCAAGCAGCTCTCCCTCTAAATTTTTCCCATCTTCAGGCATCAATTCACCTTCCTCTAACCCAGACATGTCCTCTACTTCTCTACATTGATCTTCTTTACTTTGGTAAACAACAATTTGTTTTAATAAATCTATCTTATCCTCTATTAATTGTTTAGACTTTTTGGTCTCTATATGCACCCCCTGTTCTTCTTTCTGAGGACTTTTTTCTTTAAAGAAATCTCTTTATCTCCCTCTATATTTAGAGCATTAGCCTCTTTAGTAGAAGGATCTTTATCCTCTTTTGTACATGGAATTGCTAAATCTTCTTTATTCTTTTGTTCCTTTCAATGGTCATCTTTGATTTTCCATATTTTCTTTTGTTGGACCTTAATATCTTTTCCATCCTTTACATTTTTTGGATGTATTTTACTTCTAAAGGGGTAGTTCTTGACCCAATGCCCCTGTTTCTTGCACGCATAGCAGGAATTTGGCAAATCTTCAAAAACAATATCTTGGGTTTTTTTCCAAGCTTTGATATTAATTCTACCTTCTTTGGGAGATGACTCAAGTCTACCAGTTTTAAATAAATTCTAGCACTTTTGAGTTTAGTTCTTGAGGCCATGGCATTATCCAATGCCATGAGTTCACCAAATGAACTAGCTATTCCTTTAAAAATGTCCTCGTGCCAAAATTCTAAAGGGAGACCAGGAAATCTAGCCCAAATAAGAGTAGTTAAGAAAAATGAGTCTAATAAGTCCATATTTGGTTCCCATTTTTTAATTGTAAGAGAACATTTTCCAAAAAACCATGGCCCTCCACTGAGAACCCTATTCAAATCTTCCTTACAATTGAAAATAAAAGAAAATAAGCCATTCACCATAGGTGCAATATCAACATCTCCACAAATAGTCCAGTTCCTTTTAACCATATTTCTAAGAGATTCTATATTTGGTCTAGCTCCTAGAAATTTACCCACTAAAGTGAGTTCCATGGATGACACAGAGAAATCAAGTAAGGGATCTGGGATAAAAACTTGAAAATCACCTTTCTCCCAGTAGGATTTTGATGTCACCGATGGGAAAAGAGATTTTCTAGTTGGTTTTTTCCCAAACAAAGATGACCATGTTCTTTGTTCAAGGATCCCTACCTACCTTTCTAATGGCATTTCCTTTTTATATTCAGCATTATCTTTTACGTTCTCAATATACCTTTTTAACACATGATTCAATGGGGGACCACCGACCCCACTAGAGGACTCATTAAAAAGAAGGGTTCCTTTCCATTGTTAGTGTCAACCAACAATCCTAGCCCTACATACTTCCCTTCTTCCTCTACTATTCCTCTGGGGTCTGTCCCTCTTGCCAGATTCTCCCCAATTCGTTTCTCGCCCACGTGCATTCCAGCTGATTCAAATTTTGAAAAGGCGCTCATTGTTTCTATGATCTCGTAATCCCTCACTAGGTTTAATGTTGTTCATTGGTATCTATTTGTATTCTTGAAATTTTTTAGGAATGCCATACCCTTGAGTCTTCCATTTTATATTCTACTTTCTATGGAAACCTCCATTGAAAAATTAAAAAAAATGGTAAATACGCATTTATTAAGCATGAAGGAGTGATATTTCTCATTCATAAATATTTTAAGGGCATGAATCAAATTACCCATAAAATTCTAAGACCTCATAAAAAAATAAGATGTGTGGAAAGATGAATTTAGAAAAGTGAAGAAAGTATGGATTAAATATCTAGGAAGTAATACTTCAAATGATAAAGAATAAAGTTAAATGAAGAAACCTATAAAATATCAAGACATATGCATTAAGACATGATTGAGAAGTGTTGCTAAGGAACCACCTAATTCAAGTAACAAGGCTTTTAGCACTAGCAAAATAGGGCAATCAGATGGGAATTATATCATGGTTGAGGAGGAGACTGAAGGTAAAAAAACACCAATACTTGAAAGGAATCTAAAAGGGAGGAAATTATATCTCCAACTAATATAAATGACTTAGATAAGATGAAATTGAGGGATGGACCTAAGGAGAAAGGGGGAAGTTCAAAGTATCCAAGCTCATGACCAAAATGAAAATTTCAATGTCTTTAGTTGACTCTCTAAAAGGTAAACAAAGTATTGATAAAATTGAAGAACTTAGCTTGAAAATTTTAATAATGAGGTGGTTTATGAGAGAATTATCTGATCTAAAATGAAAATTGAATTTTTTTTTAGTAGGTTAATGATATACTAAGATAGAAATACTCTAAAAATGATCACAATATGTAAATTCAAGCGCTCAGAGATAGGATTAGTGTTCTTAAATATGAAAATGATAAATTTAAAAACAACATAAGTTTTTTGGTAAATTTCATTAAGGTGGATATTAATGAAGGAATTTAGAATGTGTAAAATCTAAGATCACACATGGGGGTATTATTTGAAGTGAGGACATCTTCCAAGCATAATGGAAAACACATTCAATATAGTGAATGCTTCAAATCCATTGATAATGAAAAGTTGATTCTTCAGATCAACTCAAACCTTAAATGTATTAAAATATAATGGGGGGATGTTTCTTTAAACATGGATATGTAGAAGGTTTTTGGTTCACTTCCAACTAATTTTTTATTTTTGTCATTACTTATAGTAATTAGGGGATGTATTTTGGTAGTATTTTAGTTGTTTTCTGTGTCTATTTTGCTCTATTTCTTTTGAGGGATTCATTAGTCCTTTTTATCTCTTTTTATTTTTAATCCTTCTAGTGTTTGGAGACCCTAGTCAAAAATTACCCACCTTTAACCTTAATTAAAAAATAAATAAAATTGACAAATATGGAAAAAACCTTATGGTAGAGTAAAAAATAATAGTGATACACAAGGAATTTTATAGAAGCATAATTTTAGATTAAATGGATTCATAATGGAGATATAAATATAAAATTATTCCATATATGAACAATGGTTAGTAGAAATTGAAGCATAATTTTAAAAAATTGTAATACTAGAATGGGTAATAATCAAGTAATTCAATGAGATTAATAGGGATTCACAATGATTTTTTAAGGACATGTGATGAAAGATAATGTGAAAAGAGTTATAGACTAGGTTTGGTTTGTAGATATTATCCCCTATAGTATTTTAGAATCTATAACCAAAAAAATTATGGATTTGTTCTTAAAGATATGTCAATAAATAGTCATATTTATGGGGAAAATAATTTACTAAGAAAATATGGGTTATAGGCATGTATTTTCTACTGACATTAGGAAATTATGGGTCTAGAGATAGTAGAGCTGGTAGAATAATATATAAATCAAAATAATATATTTAAGGAATGTAATATCACATTTATAATTTTTATCCCTTAGTGTAGATAAAAAAGTATGGTTCTAAGTACTTGAAATGGCAAGCTTGACACACATTTATCAATAATGACTTTAGCACACAGACATGGTCCTAATTCACCATTATCTCACACCTACTAAATATATTATGATTTTGACCCTTCCCTTTTACTATTACACACTGTTAGGAATGCCAATTTACATTTCAAATCTACTTAATATCCTTCACAAACATATCCAAATCTTAATTTCAATTTATATTTATAAAGTTTGGTAACATTTAGTTTTGTTAGTATTTATATATAATACTAACCTTATTTGTTTGATATATATTCTATCCCAAAATTGAAAAAAAAAATTAATTTAAAACATTTCATATGGTTGGAAAATAAACCTATCATGTTGGTGGCATGATAAATTACACTATTCAACTCTTATATATACAAATAAAGGTCTCATTGATAAATTACTGAAAACTTATCTAGTGTACATCTATGCACTATTGGAAATTTATAAAATCTACCTTAGTGTTCCTAAATTTTGAATAGTCACTAGGAGTATTCATAGACCATGTTTGAATAATACCAAATCTAACTCAAATAAATTATTTTTAGGTACCAAATATAAATAAATAGTTGCATTCATATAACAAAGGACCATAATTTTAAAATTACTCTAGGTGGTAGAACTATATGTGGCTTTATTTCCCTCTTTTGAGTATCATATATGTACGAAGTGGTCAATCATCAAATGAAGCAATTAGGGTAATCTCATTCCATTAAAATTTATTTATTTTTGTATGTTTTTATCCCTCACAAATACACATATGGTTATGAGGTGGAGGAGGTTGATTTATGGAGTTGTGCACATCATCACATTTCAACATCACACATAACTTTTAGAGATAGAAGAATGTGACCACATTGTCCCAGTCCTTAAATTCTATGTAGTTTAATACTAACCACTCACATTAGTATCAATATTTAATGCTGACCCAAATATAATGGAACTTACCCTACTTATACAAAAAACCTAATTCCTTAACTAGATAAATAATGGGTCTGCTTTAGTCTATTTCTCATTGCCAAAATAAAGTTAGATAGTCAACTATAAAATTTAAGTATGTATCCTTTTTTTTTTTACATGCTATAATTATCATATGCCACTTGTTAAATCATTACAATCCATTTTAGTATTTTAGATTCAAAGGTATGCTCTAATTCCATATTTATCAATTTGAATTATTCTACTATTTTCTATCATATTATTTCTTATAACATAAAATTAGGGTAAAACATATTGGTTAAATTGTACTCTGATTGAACTATGACAAAACCTATTTCTCTTTTAGGGTTCATATTTTAGACTTATGTTTTTATTTTTAGACCTAATTTTTAAGTATTCATTGTTTATATAAATCACCTATGGTAATGATGAATGAACATTATTTATTAACACAAGTCTATAAGGTATTTTTTTCATATTTTATAGATTGACAATGTACCTTATTTTTATCAATTATGTAATTAAATGGGTGAAATGGATGAATCTAAAAACCCTAATAAGACTAAAATTAAAATTAAAATTAATGTTCTTATGCCTTCCTAAAATCAATTTTTTGAAACACCCAATTTGATTTTATTGATGGTTCCATTAGAGAACAAAGGGCATGCATGACTCATGTTTTTCCTCCACCTTATTTTGGGATGTTGACATCTATCATCCTACCTCTAATATTGAACCTTAACTTATTTTATTTCTAGTAGTCCATGTTCTCACCACATGAAGGGGTAAGGTGACCCACTCAGTAGTAAAAAACAAATGACCATAATAATTCCATCCTTAACCCCTATCACCTCCCACAAATAAATCTAATAAATCTAAGGGATATGATATCCTAGATCAACTAAATAATACTCATACCAAAATTTATAGATTATAATTAATTTAAATAGTGTTTATTTACAAGGACATTATTTATGCAATGTTACATGATACCATTTTATCAAATGACTCAAAATGAACCTATGTGGATTCTACTATCAATAAAATATGATGAATGGAGGAAAGTGCATAATTAAAAAAGAATGGTTACCTCATAAGCACATTATAAATCAACATTTTCCATTTTATATTATAGTACAAATTTAAGACAAGGAATTCAATCTAGGTTTGGTATATAATGGATCATGATTAAACATTCATAATATTTAATTATTTAACTACTTCATATGAGGTGAAAATATATTAACTACTCAAGTATGAATATTTTGGGATTTTAAAATATCTTATAAAAATTACTAGGACAAATTCATCTATATGCCCTGTGGGATCTTAATGATAGGCAAAAATACACACAGAAACACACATATATCCACACATTTTTAGGTCATTCCTAATTTCCTCAATTAGAATATTTTATTAAGGATACCATGTATTCATGAGGTAAATACAATAACTTATACTCTACATGCATGCTTAAAATGTATTCATCAAGGATGACACACACATGCTCACACACACACACACGTACATCTCATTTGGATAAAAAACCATTCATATAGGGCATTAAATAAACATGAACATCATTACATATAATATATTCAAACCTTTTATCAATAATACAAAAAAAATGAGGTGTTGATATCTACTTCATCTCCAATTTTAACACCATCATCATATTTCAACCAATATGGTTTCAATATTAATTATTCATGAAAAATGGGATATACATGATAAGTATTTCGAAAACATGCACAAGTATTTTTTCACTCTTTCACATGATCTAATAAAAAATGATGAAAATGTATTCATTAACAAAAATCCAATAAATAATAAGAAATGAAAACTGTAGAACATATTATTAATACATACTTTTTCAAAGTAGATCCAAAACTAACATGAAACATTCATCATACATCTACACTATTTTGGTATAGCCTAATATGATGGATGGTGATGTTTCCATAGAGTTTTGGGAGTTATATTAAATTTTAAATGAAAAATATTTCTTATAATACTTGGGTCATATTGGGATCCCCTTCCTTATATCATAATAATAGGTTTCCTCATGCAACTACTTACTAAGCATATTTTAGATAAAGTGAATATCCTAGTGTCCATATTTAACTATATGGTCTAAATAATATTCCTACAATGCCATATATGGAATATAGATCAAATCAAATTGATGAAGATAAAATATAATTTCACTACAAATAGATAAGGATCCACGTCCACTATGATTATTAGTCATGTTACAAAAATATGAAGGAAAATAATTTTGACAAATTCTACATGATTAACTAAAAATATTCATTTGGGATTACTTAGATATTCCAATAATTAACCATTTAATTTTATTACATAGCATCATAGATTACCATGATGCAAAGATATTACAACATAATATTAAAATATTACATACAAAATTAGCTTTGTTGGTTACATAGTAAATTCATAAACTATTAGATTCAAGATTTATGTGATCCATTGATTATCCCAAATGAGTCTCTAATATAGTACTAGTTTTTAAGCCTGAGGGAAATATTAAGTATTTTAAATATTATTGTGACTTAAATAAATTTTTAAATAAATAAGAATTCCCATTATTAAATATTGACATGATTTTTAACTATACAACTAGTTATGAGATGTTATCATTCATGGATGGCTTCTCAGGATACAACCAAATTTAAATTCATCTAGTAGCTTAATAAAATACTTCATGTAATACACCATAGGGAAAATTTTGATATCCATTCATTCCCTTAGGATTAAAAAATTATAGAGCTACTTATCAATGATACATGACCCATAAATATCATGAATATATATGCAAAATTGTGTAGGACTACATGGATGATATACTTGTCGAATCATGACAATGACATGATCATGCTATGGATTTATAATTTTTTTGAGTAATTAAAAAAATATTATGTAAGTTTGAATCCAAATAAATTTATATTTAGGTTATATTTAGTGAATTTTTTGGGATACGTCATATCTTAAAGGGGCATTAAAATATACCCCAAAAAAGTCAAATCTATTTTAGGCATTCCTCAACCAAAAGGACTAAAACAACTATGATCATTAAAGGGGAAAATCTAGGAAAGAAGGAAATTTATGGCCAACTAGTTGATAATACACAATTCATCATTTTATTACTCAATAAATATAAAAAAATTCAATGGGATGCCAAATGCCAGTAAATTTTTGATGCTGTTAAATAATGTCTACTCAAGTCAACTACTTTCATACCCTAACCACTGGATAGAGATTCAATATTATACATATTGACACATATTTTTTTATGGGATTTATTCACACAATATGATGATGATAATATAAATTATTCCATTTATTAAATCATATAAAACTTATTTACTATTATGAAAATTACAATACTATGGAAAAGTTATCCCTAGCCCTAGTGTTTACTACACAAAAGATTTGACACAACATGTAATCAAAAATGTGGATTCAATCCAATTACTAATGTAAAAATCATATTTATCAAGAAATATAGATAAATGGATAATATTTATCATGGAAATTAATTCAAATTCATATCTCAAAAATATTGAAAAGGACAAGTTATTACATACTAAGTAGTTGAAACTCCATTAATAAACACATTACTAATAAATTATGATTTTCATGATGAATTTAATTCATATCACATTAATAATGATTTTTGGAACATGTAATTTTATTTATATAAATTCTCTATAAGAAATTTAAGTATCATCATCTTCATTAATATTCAGGGCCAACCTATGTTATTTGCATATCAATTAACGTGTTCATATGCAAATACCATATAAAAATACAAGGCATTGATACTTGGGTTATGTATAACATGCACTTTAAAAATAAAATCACTAAGGATATGTTATGATTCTTAGTTGATGGTTAAAAAATTTATATATTTTTACCAAAAAAATGATTAAAATTTAATCCCATATATGAAAATGGTACAATATTATAGACACACTTTTATTCTTTTTCAATAAATAGCATACCTCAAAAATATAATCAACATGTTTATTTCATGGGTAGAATAGCTTATTATTATTCCCATTGACATAAATAATTATCATACAATTATTACTATGTCAAAATTAATATATTCATAAGTATTTACAATAGTGGTAGAGGCTATTGTGGTCCTAATAGTTACTTGTAATGTTTTATACAAATTTTTATCCTAAAAAATATTACATGTAATAAAAAATAGATATTAAAATGTGAATCAATGTTTTGTATTAATTTTGGAGGAAATTTATTCAAAATATTATTACATGTATAATTATTTTGGTTTCTTTGTCATGAAAATAATAAAATTGATTTACTTAAATTACATGACAGTGAATGTGAAGGACATTTTAGTGGAAATTAAATGTCTTAAAAATTCTTGATAAAATGGTATTATTGGAATAAAATGGAAAAATAACTCTAATAGCATGCCAATTTATTCCAAATATGTCAAAAAATAAGAATTTAAATCATGACCCATCCTAATAATTACGACTTATTATTTCACCATGGTTACTCTCCCTTTAAGGCTTTGACCTAATCGATAACATAAATCTATAATCATAAAAGGCCCTTAAATTCATTCTCAAAAACACTTAGTAATTAAAAAAAATTATAATACATACCATTGACATCCAAAATAGGTGAGGATAAATGTAAATTATTAATTAAAAATATCATGTCATGATTTTGACACCCATATGTTATTGTCACATATAATGGATCTTCATGCAAAAAAGAAATAGTTCAAATATTTTGTGCTAAAAAGGATCCATATACATACAATATTATCCATAAGTAAATAGATAATAATAATAATAATAATAATAATAATAATAATAATAATAATAATAATAATAATAATAATAATAATAATAATAATAATAGACACTTTGAAATAAATTAAGTAAAATAGTCGTTAAGCATGGTGAAGACTAACACAATAAAATTATATATGCTTTATTGGCATATCACAAAAGTGTTTATATACCAGCTAAATTAACACCTTACTCTCTTATTTATGAAATATATTAATTTATATATAATATTTATGTGTCTCATTAAAAATACATTATCAAGGACAACAATTATTATACATGAATTAGAAACACTAGATGATAGACACATACATGCTATTTAAAATATCAAAGCTTACAAAGATAATATCAAGAGGGAATATGAAAATAAATTGAACAACCACTAATTTAAAATTTTATACATAATATTAAAAATTAATCATAAAAAGACTAATGTGGATAAGGATAAAAAGGAAAATTTAAGGCTAATTGATTGGGACCATTTGTGATTACAGAGAATGTGGGTACTTAAGCTTATTGATTAGCTAAAGTGGAAGAAAACCCATTAGGAACCCTATTAAAATCATTAAAATATATTGATATCACACATAAATATCAAATATTTTTAAAAATACAAAAATTAAAAAATTAAAAAAAGAAAACACAAAAAAACATTCAAAATATTTTAAAATAAAAAATCAAGACTTGAGCATGACATGATTACTAGATTAAAACATTTACATATGTTATTTATCACCTATTTAGTAAATAAGATATTATTTTCATACACATAATAATTTCACATTACATGATTGATATTGATTACATACATGTTACATATGGACATATAGATATGGAACTTTCCTATGCCTAGTGACCATATTGATAATGGGGGCATCTTATTCCACTTGTTTCACTATTATAGGTTATATATTTATATTACATTTATTCCATGTTGAGATATTTAAAATTCCTACATGTCCTATTATATACTCATATATTCCTTAGTACTATATGAGTATGTTATTATACTATGATGTGGTATTGATACATATGGATGGTGTAGACTAGTTTACTTGTTATATGTTCCATTTACACTAATACTCTATTATATGATAGGATAATTTATGATTTTATATTGTTTTTGACCAATGTCATTATTTTATGTGACATTTCCATGTCCATGTTTTTTAAATTTTTATGTCCATTGTGTGTGGCCCTTGACCTTATTTGATGTGACATATGTATGTCCCTTATTTTTAAATGTTTTATGTCCCTTGTGTTTGGAGCTTGGCCATGCTTTATGTGTAATATATACGTACCTTGATTTATACATTATTATGTCCCTTGTGTATGTCCCTTATCCTTATATTTTGAAATCTTCATTCCCCTTATATGTGGGCCTTGTCCTTATGTGTAACTCTAACACCTAAGCTTGTTGATTTTGATGACATTGATTTCTGCCATGATGTTTATCATGCGCATTTACTATGTATCATTATTTATATATACCAATAATGCATGATATATATATATATATATATATACATGACATTTACATGCACTACATTATATATGTTTCATAGATGCCTTGATGAAATCATACATTATTATGATGACATTCTCTCCAATTTTTCACATGATTATATAGTATGTTATCTTATACATGACATGATATATTTAACTCTTATTATTATATGAATGAATTTTATGACACTTTACCCATCTCAAATGAGGAATTATAATGGTATTTTCATAGAGACACAATCTCTCATGGAAAAAAATCATATCATACTATAGATTTCAAGGATTAAAAATGGTTTAAATATAAAAGGGTTTAGTCACATGATAGATATTTGTACATACATATAGATTATGGGGAAATATTCCAAACATATGCACTAATTTTATAGATAATTGAGAAAATATTAACACACACTTGAGTTCATGTTCATGGGAATATCCACATAATTTACAAGAAAATGAATTTTATGTTTTAACATACACATACATTTAAGATATAGGTTCACAAATTTAGCAAATAGATGCATAAAATTCTATATAAGTTTATATAGATTTAAGGTGCATGGTATTAATTCATTAATTTATACACATTTTTATATTTATGAGGCATTATTTTGGTTTATTTACATACACAACATCATAATATACAGTTTAATGGTAAATAGTTTCCATTCCAAGTCACACTTATAAAATTTATGGTCATGATGGGGGCATGAACATTGTTAATTATATTTTAATAACTCTTTTAATCCTACATTGAGTGAACTTCAGAGCAAATATTAAATCAAACATGTGGTCATGATTTGTGTATGGACATTATTCATTCCCTTTTGATCATGCCTTTTGTTTTACATAAAATGAATTGGAATGAAATGAAGAAATTGAATCTTTAAGCCATATGTAGTGGTTGATTCAGTTTTTATTTTAGTGAACCCATCATGTGGCTCCCTCTTTATTTATTTCATAGTTATATGGGTTAGTGCATTGTGTACTTCTCCCATATTTATGAGGGTTGGGACTTGTTTTCTTCATAACCCAAGGGATTTTATAGCTACACAAATTTATGGCACAATCACTCCAAATCTCCATATGCTTCAATAATAAATCACAATTTTTCTCCAATGATTTAAAAATAAAGTATCATCTCCAAAAAATTATTATAAAAACATGGATTTTACCAACACACATGTACTCTTTCCTCACTCTTAAAATTTTAATAAACTAAAATTTGGATTTCAAATTTTAATCTATGGACATTTACCACACATATTTTTCTCAGTTTCCCTATTAAGTGACTTGCATAATTATAGACACATACCAAAAATAAAATTTATTATACACACTTACATTTATATTTTCCTTTTACTATAGCATTTATACTATTATAATAAAATGTGGGTATTTGTAGATATAAAAAATTGGTATTAATACTTGAGAATGACTTGATACACACTTAGCACACATGAATTAAATGCAAATACATCATCATAATCCATAATTCTCTCAAAAATACATGATATATTATGATATTGAACCTTCTATTCTAGCATTACACACCTAATGGAAACTAATTATTTGTTTCAAACTTACTTAATTTCCTACATAGCCATTTCCAAATGTCTATTTTAATTTGCTTGTACATAGGTTCATATTTTTATGTTTGGTAAGTATATTTTATCCATACTAAAATTATATATTTGATATTTAACCTCTCCTAAAAATTGATACTTCATAAAATAAAACATTTCCTTAGGATTGGCCCATCTTCTTAGCAAGTTGGTGTCATGATAAATTACCCAATCATACTCATATATATACAAATGAAGGCCTCACTTGATACATGACTTATCAATTTTCTAGTTTACATATATACACTATTTCACATGGATAAAAATAGATATATTCTTCCAAAATTTTGAATCAATCACTAAGATTAGTCATAAGACAAGTTTGAATCATATGAAATCCATGTCAAGTAAATCATTGTAAGTTACCCAATTTAAATCATTAGATACATTTATTTTTATAAAGAGTACAATTTTAGAATCACATTATGTGTAATAACTATGTGTGGCTTAGTTTTCCCTCCTTAGAGCATCAAATACATAGGTATTGGTCAATAATTAAATAAGAGTGATTGGGTTTATCTTATCCCATTAAAATTTCCTATATTTTGGAAGTTTATTTCCCTCACAAGCACACCTAGGGTTTAAAGGTGAAGGAAGATAATTTTTGTACTTGAATACATAATTAGGTTTTAAAATTACATATATAAATATTTTAGAGATAGGAAAAGGTGACAAAATTTTCACATCCCCTTATTTATACATAAGTCAATACTAGTCACTTATGCCAATATCGATAGTTGTTACTAATTGAGATCAAACAAAACTAACCTTATACAGACATAAACCTTATTCTTAAATTAGATGAACTACAAACTTGATTTAATCTATTTTCCATTTCCAAAATATAGTCATAATAATACATACACCTAAAAAACCTAAGTAATCATCCCTTTATTTTACTTACTATATATAGCATAAGGTACTTATCAAATCATTACAATTAGTTTATTATTTTACATTTAGAGGTATGATTTAATGTGATACTTATCAATCTAAATATTTCTACTAGTTTCTATATTGTTATGGTTTATAACACCAAATTAGGTTAAAATACTAAAAATAAAGAATGCTCATTATTTGATGCCTTTAGACCCATTTTTTTGTGTAATTATATATATATATATATATATATATATATATATATATATATATATATATATATAACCAAGGTAGTGGTAAGTAGGTTGAAATAATACTTATAGTAGGGAGATAGATTTAGGATGGAATTATAATTCATCATGAAACTATCCATTCCATTATTGAAAAAATTTAAGAACTTATGCTTATAAAATATAATATGATTAAGTCCTCTAATAGGGTTAATTATGAATTCTTAGATCTTGTGTTAGGAAAATTTGGCCTTAATGAGGAGTAGAGGTAGTGGGTTTAGAATTACGTATCTAATACATCTTTTTCTTAGTTTTAGATAATGAAATTCTTGTTGTTATTTTCAAGAATTCTATAGGATTAAGGTAGAGGATCTATTGTCTCCATATTTTTTCATTGTTATGGATAGGGCATTAGGTATACAAATTAAAGAATACTAATTTAGATAAAATATAAAACTTATAGAAATAAGTTATAATTTGGATACCATATCTCATATGTAATTTATATATGTTAAAAAGTTACTTAGTGAACCATTATAGATGGAATTCATAATTATGAATGTAATTTTCAAAAGGTATATAAAAAATTAAAAGATCAAAATTTAGTTAGTGTAGTTCATAGTATGATTTCACAATGAAGGGATGTCCTTATTCATGTAGCAATAGACACACAATATAAAAGACATACATTCTCTAATTTTATTTAAATAATCAAGCATTTATGGCATCTACATTTATAGTGACTCTTGACTCTACTCTATAGCTATATATATTTTTGAATATAAATCTAACCCTATATGATATTTATAATCACTCTATGCTATATTACATAATCTAAAATTCATCTCCCTAAAACCTCTCTCTTGTGATATATTTTTACCCCATCTATGATATGTATCCCTATAATTGATCCAAGATAACCCTATTATTACCAATTATGATTTTCAACTCTTTTAATGTTGACTCTTCTGAATCTATCATCTCCTCCAATTATTTATATTTTCCTCATCTTTGTGATATTGGGATATTGTTCAATGTATATTATAATATTTGGATCTCCAAAATATGTTTAATTTTATATTTTACTTTCCTTTCATATCTTACATATGAAAATCCACTTCAACATTTCCATGAAATCCCATGTTCTTATATCCCCTTACTTTTTCAAAAAAAAATCTCTAGTTACCCAAATATTTTTGGTGAACAAAGAACACATGCATGAATTATTTTATTCATGATCAAAACCATATTAAATCTCTCTTCCAGAGACATTTAATGATATATTAGACAACCAATTTGGTATTACTATGTAAAATTTGTGACCATACAAATATTTCTATGTCATGTTCCCCATTGTATTTAACTTTAAACATTGAATATATAATGCTTGTGATCATGCCATATGTCATGATCTCAATTCCTACCTACCACATTCTCTAATTATACCCATGACCTTTTATGTTACCCATGGCCCATGGAAACATCCAATATTTTGATTAATTTCAATGCATTTTCTTGTACTTGTGGTATAATAAAATATTATTATAAATAATAAACTATCTATAAAAATAGTCCCACCATTGACTTATGACCTGTGAGTTAGATGTGATTGTGAAAATTTTGACAATATTTTTCTCTTGTACTTATAAGACTACATAAGTAAAATTTTGGAGGAAATGGAGATTTATGACTCCATGAACATAAATATAAATTTAATAGCTATCATTGGTCATTAAACCATAATCATACAAACAATAATACCCATCATGTTTCAATGTGTATATTGGGTATACCCCATTCACATTATCTTTAATATTATTCCTATCACTACACATCAACCTATCTCAAATAATTATACATTTTTAATTTTTATTTTGGTGGGCACTAAAAATATGTGTATGGGTCTCCAAGGAAAATGGATAATATAGCCACTATTAGACTTAGGGATTTTAATATGACCTACACTAAGATGTGAAACTATGATATCACCACCATGATTTATGAATTTTAAATGTGTGTTTAGAACTTTCCCTAGAGACTTCAAGAATATTAAAGTTGCCTTGAAAGAATTCCAAATTAGGTATCAAATAGAATATGTGTGACCACCAAATTATTATAAAATTAGAGTCATAAACATATAATGTGAATATGTGATTATGTGAACTCATTTATATTACTAAAAATCTATGAACAGTATTTGGTTTGTGAAAATTCTATCATGAAACTCTTATTTAAATCTAGAAAAACTATCTACTTATTTTTTTGTAATACAAGATAGACCATACGCCTTGGATGCTCCTACATCAGAGACTCAAGATAATAAAAATATCATCTCCAACTCACATGGATGGAATAAATGGTAAAAACACTATTTTGTCCATTGATATTAATGACCATGACATTCCATTTTAGAGCATCAAATTTATTTCATGCTTATCACATATATTTTTTCCATTTATATTTTCTTACTAGTTTAAAATCCTTCCTCTTATGATTACATCTTCTAAATATTTTTTATTTTTGGATTATACCAATCATATTCTATCCTCCACCATATTATTCTCTTAATTTTATCCATTTTTTGGGCATAGATTTTCCACCCCCACCAACGGGTTCTCTTATTTTATCCTCATATTCTTGTTAAGTGAAATACAATTTCATCCAACAAACTTCACCAATATGCTCCACACTACATATATTTTTTTATCACCTCCTCCTAAAGATTATATGGCTTTGTTGAATCACTATCCAAGATACTATTGGTTTCTTCTTACCATCACTTTTCATTATCTAGAACTCTTAATTTTTTCATGGAATCCATATATTCCTATTATTTCCTCCATGCCACCACCATTTTTATTTCATATTATTCATTCATGAGAGTCTTAAAAGACACTTCTATTTTTTTATTTTTTTACATGATTTGGTTTATGTATGAATTACTTGTTCCTCTTCACTTTTTTTATTGAATGCTTAAGTTTGTACTTCTCTCTTCACATATTCACCTTATAAAACCTCTTTTATTTCTTAATTTTTCTCAAGTTATACAATTACACATTTCACATAGAATAAATCCATAAATTATTTTTAAAACATGATACCTTACACCCCCCAAAATTACCTTTTATATTTTCATCTTCACAACTTCACTAGTTGACATAATAACTAGTTATTGCTTCTCTTTGTATTGGATTCTATTAACTGGTTATAAAAATAATTATTTTATTTCCTCTTATTTTTATTCTCTCTATTTAATTTTTATGTCATACGAATGACATTATTCATGTATCCAATCCTTTCCTATTTGTCTTGTGATATTATTATATCCCACATCAATCAATTATAAGTGAAATATTTCTTGTTTACATTTTTATTGCTATTTCTATTACATATGAGAATGATATAATGAATCACAATTAATATTATTTTATGTTATCTTATTCATTTTTTGATTTATGTCTATATCACACATATAAATAAAATCAATAGTTCACATAAAAACTCCTTCTAGGTCCTTTTCATGCCTCAAATCCATAGTGCCCAATTCTTTTCTGATGCACACATTTTTATCATAATTTTCAATCACATTATGGACTCTCAAATTCCCATTATAAAAAACCATTATGGTAATTATATCATGTTTTTCACTTTAATTTAGTCTTCCTTTAATGTATGATTATCAACATATAATACCCACATACATTAACCTGTAATTTAACTAATATCACTATTTCTTTTGTGGAAACCTAAAAAAATTCTTTTTTTCCTTCAACCCTTATTACTTAAAAAGTATAAACATTAAATTCATTACCTATATCTTCTAATGATAATTCAACATCTTCCTACATATCAAATATCACATACTATTTCCCAATATCAAATAATGAGTCTCCCTTATTCTATAAAACAAAACTATGACTTCCACATCTTATTCCATGAATATTTATTCCTTTATGGGATATTCATAAATTTATCTCTTTTAGGTTCTTGAAAAAAGACTTAGTCCTATCATATGTTGGAAACATGATGACTGAGAGGAGGGAGTGTGAATCATTCTTCAAAGCCTTTATTTTAATTACACTCAAGCAAACATAAACCATTTAAATAAACATATAGATCTAGAAAGCATAAGAAACTATCAACATAAACATGAAACACAAGAACACATCACATATGTGGGAAAACCTTTATGGTAATAAAACCCATTAATCTATGAAAATGGAATACATTACTATTGTTTTACACAACACCCCACTTCTTTCCATAGGGAAATGGGGACCCACCTTTTTTTAGACTATGGTCTTGAATTTGAGCCCCTCTTCTATATGTTTATGTAAAATTTGGAAGAAGATTGATTATTGGAATTTTTCATAATTTAGAAAAATGGAATTGGTATTGTGTTCATGGAATCATTATTTATTTTCATCTTATTATGTCACATTTTATGTTTTTGGTATTATCTTTATCATAATTGTAAAAATTGTCTATGTTAGGTTTTATGTCTTTGACTTATATTTTTCTAGGCTTTTATCTTCATAACTTTTTAAAGCAAGAATTGGTCTTTGGGTTTATTATGTTGAATATTTTGGCCGATGCAATTTCCTTGCAACATTCCTCTAATCCAATTGAATTACTTTGGACATTTTATTTGATACATTTTTCCCTTTGGTACTTTTGTCTCAAGACTTTTTTCCCTTTGAACATTCCTTTGAAAATTTTGTATAAAATAAATCCTTTGATAGATTTCATTTATCCCTTCAGACCTACCTTTCAGCCTTAGTCCACCTACCCTTTAGCCTTTTTGAAAGTACCCTTTGGCCTTTTGAAAGTATACTTTAGGACTTTTGTCCTAGGCCCTTTGCTCAATGAAAATGACCCTTTAGACTTTTTGTTGTTTGATATTTTGTCTGACACAAAATGCCTAAAATAATTCCCCATATTAATCTTTCTAATACAATTTTGTTGAAACAATGACACCAAAGGCACATATCCTTTAGGATTTGTGTAACCTACCCTTCAATAATTTTATCTTGGACCCTTTCCCCACCAAAAATTTACCTTATGAAGTAGATGCTTAGATAATTTTTTCCACAAAGAAGATCCTTTGGACCTTTTACACCTACCCTTCATATTCTAAAAATGACCCTTTAGACATTTTGACTGACCCTTCAACCCCTTTGTGAAATGACCACCTACCCTTAAGGACTTTATCCCAAGCATTTTATCATATTGTACCTACCCTTCAGGACTTTTGTCCTGACCCATTTTCCCTCTAGAACTTACCCTTCAAGATAATTTTCATGGAAATTTTACCCTACAAACTTTTCCTTTAGCCTTTTAAACAGCCCTTTGGCCTTTGTGAAGTAGATCCTTCAAGACTTTTATCATGGATGAAATGCCCTATGAAGTAAACCCTTTAGAATTTTTCCCAATGAAAATAACCCTTCAAGACTCTTGGAACTTACCCTTTGGGATAATTAATTTAGAACTTTTACCTAATAAAATAGGTCTTTAGGGAAATTATTTCAAACATTTTGTCCAAAACAATTCCACTGACAAAGTTAGTTTATCAACATTTTGTTGAAACATTTTTCTTGATGAATGCCTTACTATCAATAACACTACTAGACCTTACTATATTTCATTGACTAAAAGGTGAAAATACTTCCCATTAATATTATGAGACCCCCACCAACTTGAACTAACAAAGTTTGAATTATGAAATAATTATAAGTGAATATTGGTCATTTATGTCGCACAAACTACTATTCAAAACAAAATTATATATCATTGATACATAGCCATTAAATCCTTTATTTATTTCTAACAAACTTTCATTTGAATTATTCTACTATTGTATGCATTTAAGAACCCTATGTACTCCCTACAAAGAGAATTGTGAGTAAATAGTGATCAAGCTAAATCAAAATTAAGCACAAAACATACATAACACCTAAAAAGAGATTGTAAGTAGCATAGAGTATATATATCAATGATGTCTTGATCCAAAACATTTAGGGGAAAAAATCCACCATCACCATACTCAATCAAATATTATATAGAGTTCATAGATATAGTGTTTGATGCTACCATATTCAAAAATAGATACACCAACTATTCAAAGTTATGGGATGTAGTCAATTCTTTGGACATATTTTTAGAGGAGGATGAAATGACACTTAATAATAGGTTATTTTTCCAAGAATTGTTTGATTTCAAATTCTAAAGGATACATTTTACTACTACCAAGCTAGAGGTGATGCCATGCATCAACCTCCTACCAGATCTATTTTTTTATATTAGGATATCACATGATTATTTCCTTCATTAATATGTAAATAAAATAGTTTTTACATGTATTTAAAGACTAAATTACAATGATATCTATCTTTGACCATACCCAATACCTATCTTGACAAGGATACATTAATTTAATTTAATGTAGAGAGCTCAATTGAGAAGGCACTCCCTTCATGGTTTCTCCTAGACCAAACCATCACATGGAAAGGGAAGAAGACTATTTTTATTGAAAAGTTCATAATGCGAATAAGCATTAGCATGGATCTCTTGAAAAAAATTTACAATATTCAAAGTATTCATTTTATTAATCTAGACTAGGTGTCATTGTTATATGTGATACTCACCCATGATGCTACATATGCCCTAGGTGAGATAATTATCTTCAATTTGAGAGAGAAAATAATTCACATAGATAATTATCCCATTCCTTTGGTAAATTTATATATGATGTCTTATTTTATATATGTCATAATGGGAACATGTTACAAAGACCTCAAGGAATTGTGGACTCTAAACACAGACTATATCAAAAACATAATTTGTGACCACTAAAAATTTATGCACATATATTCATATATTAATAATATGGTCATAATAATAAATAAAGTATATCCACAAGTTTGGAAATCCATTCATGGCTCACCCATACCCAAAATTAGACCTAGTATTGTAAAGAACTTGGGCAGTAAAGGGGATTACTTCCTCTATCCAAACTTCATAGTCATAATGATTCGGGGAAACAAGGTTAATCTTCTAAGTCTCCTAAAATACATCCTAGACAAGATTTCAAAGCAATTAATTTATTTCCAATTATGGTGAAGTGTCATAGAGGATGTATCTAGGTAAAAGAAAGATTTGTACTTTAGCCAGCATGTAAAAATTAGGTTAATGGTATATACTATTAAGAAGAATTTGGGAGAAGTGGGAGGAATGTGAAGGATATATCATTTCCCCATGATTACACATAGAGACTAGGATCTATATAGGTTTATTCAAAGGCATCTATATAGATTTAACATCCCCTATAACCATGTTCCTTATTTTTATGATTTTTTGTTTCTAAATGCAAAGGATGATGAAGATGTTTTAGAGAGGGCAAGAGTTTTTGGACTGAATGAAGACCATTTGAGAATGATTTGAGATGACCCCTTAGTTACCATAAGAGAGCTAGATGGAAAGAAGGATCTATATAATGTATGGGAGTACAATAAATTTTGTAGAGGATAGTTTGAGGAGCAATCTAAAGACCAAGTGTGCTCCTCATATCAAGGACCCCCTTTGAAATTAAAACTCAAGGTTTTAAAAAAAGAGCTCATGATGTTTGATCCTAGTTCTATTAGGGGAGCACAGGTAGGTGACACCATTAGTTTAGATTCTAATGAGGAGGAGAAAACATAAGAAAAACCTAATACAAGTGCCATCAAGTGACTATTGTTATGCCCTAGATTTATATTTCTACATCTATTGGCATGAAAACATAAGAGGAAGTGACATCTACCCACCAAGGCTCCCCCACATAGATGAAGACCCTTATGGTTTACACAAGAAATCTTAAGACTACAACATGTAGTCTTAGAATTTAATCACAAGCATCTCCTCTTGTACCTACACACTCTGAACCAACATAGGGAGAGGTTGTGAAAATTAAGGATACTGAGGATGATTCTAATGAAAAGGTAGAGCTAGAAATAGCTAAGGCCATGAGCCTTCAAGTAGAGCTTATAATGCCCAATTCCCTAGGTATCCAATCCTTCATAAGTGTTCATTTATCTTTTATGCAAATTTTTAGATGTGTTTCAATTTCTTCAATGTTAAGGACACCCCAAGTGGAAGTTCCTACTTTCACCTCCATTGATCCTTTCACTACCACTACCATTTATCCACTCTTTGCTTCCATCCCACTCATTATGCCAACTTCCTCTATCACTTCTATCACTTTTACTATTAGATCCTTAAATAAGAATAAGGTATCCAAGAAGGTACATACTACATTGGCCACTCCACAACTCCATGTATAGTCCAACTAGATCACCCTTCCAATGCCATCCACCACCTCTATAGAAGAAACTTTTGTGACAAGTTATGGTATGGGAAAGAATACCAAACCCCAATTGATCATAGTCCACCCATTCCCTCAATTTGGAGGAGTAGATTGGTCTAATATTATATGGCCTTCCCTACCTGACATACTTGTCAAAGTATAAAACAAACATCTAGAAGTAGAGGAGGTTGAGAAATAGGTTGTTATTACAACCTCAAATGCTTCATAGTTGGACATTCCTCCATGGGCCATAGACTTAAGAAGTAAGGCTTCACTAATACCTATCTTCAAGATCATTAAGATTTCCTCTATCTCTACTCTATTTGACCACACATATGAAAGTATATATAGATTAAAGAAGAGGAAGTTAGAGGATGATAGAGGTAGGGAGATAATTCTTAAGGAAAGATATGAAGTATTATCCCTCACTAAGAGGTAGAATAGATAGCTCAAGTAATCTCCTTACATTGAAAATATTGTAGACTTGGGCCAAGCCCATAAGGATGTTATAGTAGCCATACATGAATTCATGAAGATGGATGAACAAGAGATAAAGGCCTAGGTGGAATAGTTGAAGGAGTAGGAAAAGAGTGAACATATCCCTATAGGTATAAAAACTAGGGTATAATAAGAAGCTTCTCAATATTACAACTCTTTAGAGGCATTGGATTTTATGAAGGCTACATAGTTAAATTGTTATACAATCATCTAGACTTAATGATAACAATAGAGGCATCCAATGCCATGAACTTAGTTGTCATAAGGTATGAAGAAGAAAAGGAGTGGTTACTATTAGTTAGGTCCTTAATACCTAAATATAAAGTACATGAGGCCCAAATACTCCATATTTTTCATGATTTGAAGTTTTTTAACGTGAAGTATGCCACAATAAAATTGATCAATAGGATCAATTTTGATAAACTTATTCAAGAAGTTCTAGATGACTTCAAGTAGAGTTTAAAAGGCTTAGCACTAGAAGAGATAGAGTCTAAGTTAAGTGCAGCCAAAAAGAAAGTTATGGAGGTGTAAACTTTCAAGAATAAGTTTTAGATGACTAAAGATGAACATGAAAGACTCCTTGGTCAAGCTAAAAGGATACATCGACCACTATTACTGAACTTGAACATTATATGGCAGGAACATGACATGGTATATAAAGTTTATGAAGAGAATGAGGCCAAGAAAAAATAAGCTTATTGTGATACGTTGATAGTTACAAATTGAATTAATACCACTACAATTGCTACACTAACTAAAATACATGCAACACTTCACATGATGTAGCCTTGATAGGCTAATATTTTATGTATGTATAATATTGTAATGGTGCATAGTTTTCTTATAGTTTGAGATTTTTATTGTAAAATTGACTTTATATTTCATACACATACACACAATGCATAGATTTTAAAAGGTCTATTTATTTTATGTATAACTATAAGATTTATCTTATACGGTTTTGACTATAGTTAAAACTCATGTTTTAACTACCATATGTAAACACTTTGCATGAACTTGGAGGATAAGGCAACCCCTTCCCTAGGCCTATTTAAATAGTTATAATCCAACTTGGATTTTTTATAGAAACTTTTTAATATAGGAACAAAATCAATTTTGATTATCAATAAATGTGTTTGCATATTTTCTTTCTAATTTTTATGTAATTAGTTATTAGTTATTAGTTGTGTGTTTCAATAATATTTAGTGTGCAATAGCTACAAATGGATTATTATTTATTTTGACTAATG
This sequence comes from Torreya grandis, assembly GCA_037957365.1. Classification (NCBI taxonomy): domain Eukaryota; kingdom Viridiplantae; phylum Streptophyta; class Pinopsida; order Cupressales; family Taxaceae; genus Torreya; species Torreya grandis. The sequence continues at coordinate 163,908 of JARHVA010010025.1, forward strand.
TAATGATCTATATATGTGCAACAACTATTAAAAGATTGGAAAATATATTGATTGGGATAATTAAGTTCAAATTGATTCATAATTTTGATTGTGTGTGAGTGATTTCTTGATGTATTTTTGTATGTGTGTGCAACAACTACCTCAGATGCTTCACTATATCAAACCATAATCTCTTGATTAAGGGTGTGATATAGCTTATATAAAAGGAACAACCTTTTTTTAAGGCTTATGAATTTACTACATCCTTATTTCCTTAGACTTCTTATTTATGTTTGATTATGCATATGTAATTACTACTAGCAACATGCATAAGTTATTAGAGCACTTGTCCTTTTAGAAACTATCTAAGGAAGTGATTCTTGAAAACTAGAGATATTTCTTTTCTACCTTACCCTTCCCTCTTTTTTTTTGAGTTTTTTTAGACATACCCACTCTAAATTAGAAACCAACTAACTATCCAAATCACATAGAGATCCCTACCTTTTAGGAACCACACCTCCATCCAAAAACCTTGTCAACAAACTACATGCCCTACTATTATTCCATCAACAAGTTGAAATATAATGCATACCTACAACTCATGCCTTGTAGTGGAGTTTACCTCCATTGAGATCCTAAAATGTTAGAGGCTACCTCATTACATTGTGGTGTCCATAAAACCCACATAAATATTTTCACTTGTGCTAGAAGGAAAACTAACACTTATGATAATAATAGTTATTCTTTGTGTAGAATTGCAGTGAAATCACCTAGGAGAGTGAATAGATCTAATTCTTAGGTTGGTTTTGTAGTCTCACCCTTGTCAAATCATAAGATACCTAGAATTTTAACAATATCCCTAGTTTAGAATAATCCACCTCTAAGGAATCCCTCTCTAGTAAGGAATCCTTTACCTGTTAATCAACTAATAGCTCAAAAACAATGTTGGTTAGTTGTATATACTATCATCATCCTAGGGGAATTCATGACTTACCTAAGAATCCTTAAATGTAATTGCCATCCTTTTCTTCTTTAGGAGTAATGATTGTAGAGGAACATATAAAGTCAATTAAATCTTATTTAAGGCTAATGAATGTCATAGATGAGGATGTTATATGTATATTATTCCCTTTTACTTTAGTGGATGATGCTTATGATTAGTATTTAAATATAATAAAAAATGTCATCACTTGTTGGGATGAATGTCAAGAAGATTTTATTACATAGTTTGGACATGTCACCAATCTTGGTTTGGTATACCAACACTTCACCAACATGAGGAGAGAACCTAATGAGCCCATCTATGATTTCAATGCAAGATGTTAAAAGATGTACAATTTATTAACCCCAAGATATAAACCAAAGGTGGCATATGCATTAGAAATTTATAATAATTCCTTGGACCCTATCATTGCCATGTTTTTAAGAAGAGTAATGATGGATAACACTTTGTCATTAAAAGTTAAAGAGGCTATCACCATATATAGGTAGCTCAATCCTCAAACTCCTAGAGTACCTAATGTCAACAATGTTTTTCTAGCACTAAATCTAGTACCACACATGAAGTAGAATGTTATTGTGTTTAATCAAAATAAATTATTCACACTACCTTTGCTGACATAGACAACACATCCAATTATTGGCTACTTGAATAATAATGTGATGCATAATGGTTATTATTAGAAATAGACAATGACTACACTTCCATCTACTATGTTACATGGTATGGATTCTACAAAGGTAGAACTAGATTCTATTCAAAATATGGTTCAAAATAAAAGCAACCATTTCTTAAATATATAAAAGAAGATGGGTAATGTGAATTCCCAAATTGGCAATCAAAATACTAGATTCTAGAGATATATTAGACCCTTTAATAGGATTGAATAACATAATAAGCTTCTATAAATTAATATAGTAGACACAACTCTTCCTAATTGGTGTAAAATCGACAATACTTCCAAGCTGGGTGAGCTCAACTACATTAAATTTTGCATAGAATTAAAAATATTTCAAAGATAGGTGGTTAGACAAGATCAAATGTATGATCCACCTGAGAATCATCTAAAACATAGCTTCTTAAGTAACTCTATGTTATTTGAAACTCAAAAGTTTCCCTTCCCAAGTGAAGATGGCAATGAACCAAAACACAATATGGACAAAGTTCATGTTTTATAGCACTTTAGAGAGGTTCATACAATATAAAGAATAATAATCCACTTACTGCATCAACTCCTCCAAATACCATGGTGATTCCTCTTTATCCTAAAGTAGATAATAATCCACCCCCTCCAAAGGAGGACAATCAACCATAGAGCAAGTAAGAACCAGACAAAGGAGGATATAATATTTTTGAGGATATGAGGAATATCAAGGTAAATATAACTCTTCATGACTTAGCATAGATCATTGAATAGAAAGAGTTTATATGGAAATCCATTATTGAAAAGGCCCCCACGAAAATAAATAAAGCATCTATAGACAAAGTAAAAGTTGTTGATGATAATATCATCTACAAGAGCAAGCTAAAAGTTTCACCCTTCCTACTAACTATCTAAGATTTTGGTAAGAACATTCATAATTGTTTAGTTGATTCTAGAGAATCTATAACTATCATTCCTACATCCATATGTTAGAATGTTGGTCTCACTCCAAGACCCTCAAGAAGAATAGTTTCTCAACTAGATAAAAAAGTGGTACCTATAGTTAGAGAATTGACCAATATTCACATTCAAGTAGCATGGTGAGATTAGATTATATGTGGACTTAAAAAATTTGAATAAGGATTTTAAAAAGGATAATTATCATTTACCTTCTTTAGATGAGGTGATACAAATAATAAGTGGTTCTGAAATGATGCCCTTTCTTCCTAGATTTTTAAGGCATAATTATGTATTAATACAATCTAAGGACAAAATTAAGACAATAATTACCATGAAGTAAGGAACTTATGTGTATAAGAATATGAATTTTAGATTGATAAATGTAGTATCTACCTTTTAATGTGCCATAGATTATGATTTCAAAGGATTAAAAATAAAATAAATAATCATCTACATGGATGATCTCATGGTATTTTCAAAGAATAAGAAAGACCACGTAAGTACCTATAGTCCATATTCAAAAGATGTAGAAGGTTTGGTGTTCTTATAAACCCAAATAATAGCATATTTAGAGTGACTGAAGGTAAAATTTTGGGGCAGATCATCACCAAGGATGGGATCACTATTGATCTAGATAAAATTAAAGCAATTTCAAAAATTCAACCACAAAAAAATAAGGAGCTAAAATCATTCTTTAAAAATATTAAATTCATAAGGAAGTTCATCTTAGGATTTGCATAGATTGTTAGACCATTGAACATCATGCTCAATTAGGATGCCAAAATAGATTGTATAGTTAAATTCCTAAAGTCCATATAGGACATTAAAGATGTAATATCATGAGATCTAGTATTGATCAGTCCATATTTTATGAAATATTTTTATCTATACTCATTTGCTTTAGAGCATACAATTGTTGTTATCATCATGTAAAAGAAATAAAATACTAAGCATATAATTTTATTCATGAGAAAAAATCTAAAAGATGTAGAGCTTAGATATTCTATAATTAACAAACAAATTTTTGCCTTTTTCAAGTAGCAAATAAGTTTCGGAATTATATCTTGAAGAATAAAAACATTGTCATTATGCATGACCTTGTTATCAAGATCACTCTTTCATAGAATGAGCTAGGACAAAATTGAGGTGAATGGATTACCAAGTTTTGATAATTTGACATAGAGATCAAGCCTATAAGGATTTTTCACAACCAAGGCATTATGCAACTTATGATTGAACCAAAACCACACATCATAGTTGAAGAGGTATGTAAATATAAAATATATAAAGTAGAGTGGTCTAATGATATAAAATAATATTTACTTATATGAACTTATTCCCTGAAGATCAATAGAGAGATAAGAAGAGCTTTGAGGCTCAAATATAATCATGACATGATCAAGAAGGGGGTCCTATATAGAATAAATTATGAAGGCATTTATCTTAGGGGTGTATTTCAAGAAAAAACTAAATAAATCTTAGAAAAATTACATTAGATGGTAGGTAATGGTCGTCTTTTTAGAAATACCATAACCCACAAGATTTTAAGAATGGGATACTATTGGCCAATGGTTTTTAAAGATACTCAAGCTCATGTGAGAACATGCCATGAATACTAAGCTCTAGCCAAGAGAGAAGTACATGCAATAATGCCATTATAGCTAGTTATTGAAGGAAGGCAATTTGTCTAGTGGGGTTTAAACTTAATTAATGTCATCAACCCAAATTCCTTACTAGGCCATAAATTTCTACTTAATACTACAAACTATTACACTAGATGGACTAAAGTTATATCCACAAAGAATTATAAAGCACAAGACATGATTAATTTCTTGGAAGAACACATAAAAACTAGATTTGACATGCCCATTTCTTTGGTTGATGATAATGGACCATTTTTATATTAGTATAGTTTACTAAAAAGGCACTTAACAACCAAATCATTATCAAGTTAGCTTCTAACTATTACCCTTAGTGAAATGGGTTGGTAGAATCAATGAAAAATAATTTGATTGATGCAATTAAGAAATTAGTAGGGGACAAGCCTAGGGATTGGTATAATTTATTGAAGTATGCTCTTTGGGTAGATTAGATTAGACACAAGAAATACGTTAAATATTTACCCTATCTATTAGTATATAAATGCAAGCGTGTGTTCCCAATTATGCTAAAATTACCCAATTATAAGTTAATGTAGGAATACATGGAACTGAGTGATAAAGGAAAATCAAGATCACTCAACACAATAGAAATGAAAGATTAAAGTATTGAGGCCTTACAAACATTCAATAAACATTAGGATGTGGTCAAGAGATGGTTTGATGAAAGAGCAAAAGTCAAGCATTTAAGATTTTAGATATAGTGCTACTTTGGGATAAAGCCTATGAGAATAAAGGACAACATGAAAAAATTTCACCACTATGGATTGGACCATACCATATTTTGGATATCATAGGTAATAATGCATTTTTTTTAAGGACCTCCAAGGGAACAAACTTACATATCTAGTCAATGGACAATTCCTAAACCACTACTTTGGGGTTGTTTTATTTGTTGATGTTATTGATAATTAGGGAGAGATGAATTTAGTTGTAGGATTAGATTATATTTCCAACTTTATTAGATTATATTTCTTGATTTCATAAATTATATTTCTTGATTTCTAGATTAATATTTCTTTCTTTCATTATTTTGCTTTCATAGATTAGATTTCATGTTTTCTAGATTAGATTTCAGTGATTTCTTAGATTAGTTGTTCTTTGTTTTCTCTAATGATAAAAATTGTGTTTGCTCTAAATATAACCAATTTAAAATCTAAACCAATTGAGCTTATGATTTTTAGAAAAGGGAAAAATCAAAACCTAGACAATATGGGACTAGTTTATAGATTAGGCATATTTCTATGTTTTTTTTAGTCTTTAGGATGAAGGTAGGTAATCATAGATTATTCTGAATGGTGTCATAATTGAATACTTTTACCAGGCATGTGGAAGTTGCTATCAGATTACTTCATACAAATTTATAAAATTTTCTTGTTTTATTGGATCAAATACACTTATCACATTAAATACCTATTAGAAGTGACAATTTTGGGTATATGTGTGGTTACCAAGGATATCTTAGTAATGATTTATTTTATAATTATAGTAGTTCACTGGGGTTTTAGATCTTCTCTTTTCCATTTAATAATAAAATAAAAATAAAATAAGAAAATATCCAATGAGTTTAAAAGAGCAAAGAAAATTTAAAGAGAATCAAAAAAGCTCACATGATGAAATAAAGTCAATGTACCATGCATCATTATCAAAAGGAAATAATGGAATGAGAAGATAAGGATCCCAAGGTATCTTTGTTAGGTATATGGACACTTAGCTGGTAGTAGATTAATGCCTAAGCTTCCCTTATTTTTGAGTTTTAAGAGATACTGGGATGAAACCTACAACCTCATCAAAGCCTTTGAAAAATTCATCATAGCAATGGTTAAATAAACTACACATTTGACACACACAAATCCAATAAATTAGAAGGTAAGTATGTTGTGTGAGTGAACTTAGGATTCTCTTTCATGTTTTTGATTTAAGTATTCTTTTGTGACACACTTCATGATTCATTTAATATTGCAAACAAGAGTTTTGGGTTCTTGAATACTCAAGAGTATTCCCCTTATAAGTCATCATTTATTGTACCCAACACCCCCATTTTTTCCATAGGGAAATGGGGACCCACCCTTTTTTAAACTATGGTCTTGACTTTGAGCCCTTATTCTATATGTTTATGCAAAATCTAGGAGAATATTGATTATTGGCCTTTTTCATACTTTAGCAAAATGACATTGGTATTGTGTTCATGCATTCATTCTTTCTATTAGGCTAATTTTGTAAGGCTTGATGTTTTTAGGATTATATTTATCAGACTTGTAAAAATTATCTGTATCATGTTTTATGTCTTCAACTTATCTTTTTCTAGGATTTTATCTTTAGAACTTTTGTTTTGCAAGAATTTGTCTTTGATTTTATTGTGTCAGACATGTTGTCTAATGCGATTTCCTTAAAACATTCCCTTGAGGTAATTGAACTCATTTGGATAGTTTATTTGAGACATTTTTCCCTTTGAGACTTTTGTCTTAACCCTTTTTGCCCTTCAAACATTCCTTCAAACATTTTATCTGAAATAAATCCTTTAATAGATTTCCTTTAGCCCTTTGGACCTACCCTTCAACCTTAACCCACCTACCCTTCAACCTTTTTAAAACATCCCTTTGACCTTTTAAAATTATCTTGTAGGACTTTTTTCTTAGGCCCTTTACACGATGAAAATGACCATTAAGAACTTTTTTCATCAGACATTTTGTCTGAAGCAAAAAGCCTAAAATAATTCCCTACAATAATCTTTCCAATACAATTTTTCCAAAATAATAACCCCAAGGTCACATATCCTTTAGGATTTATATAATCTACCCTTTGGGACTTTTATCTTGGACCCTTTCCCCATTGAAACTTTACCTTATGAAGTAGACCCTTCAGGCATTTTTTTCCATAAAGTAGATATTTCAAACCTTTTGCACTTACCCTTTGAATTTATAAAAATGACTCTTCAAACATTTTTAGTGAGCCCTCAACCCTTTTTGAAATGACCACTTACCCTTTGGGACTTTATCGGGGGCTTTTATCGTACTACACCTACCTATTGGGATTTTTATCTTGAGCCTTTTGCCCTTTAAAACTTACCATTTAGGGTAATTATCATGGGTATTTTTCCCTATATACTTTCCCCTCAACCTTTTAAATAGCCTTTTGGTCTTTATGAAGTAGACACTTTAGGACTTTTATCATGGATGAAATTCCCTATGAAGTAAACCTTTTAGTTTTTTTCCAAATGATAGTAACCCTTTGGGAATTTTAGAACTTACCATTCAAGATAATTGTTTTGGATGTTTTTCCCAATAAAATAGGTCTTTAGGGAAATTTTTGTATACATTTTGGCTAAAATAATTTCCTTGAATTAATTGTCTATCAACATTTTACCAAAACATTTTTACTAATGAATGTCTTACTATTGAGAACACTACTAGCCATTGCTATACTTAGTTGAATAAAACATGAAAATACTTCCCATTAATAGTATGAGACCCCTACCATCTTGAACTAACAAATTTTGAATTATTCAAGAATTATAAGAAAAGTAAACATTGGGCATTTATGTTGCATAAACTACTATTCAATGCAAAATTATATATATTCAATGCAAAATAATCAAAGCCTTCATTAATTTATAAAAAACTTGAATTCAAAGTCTCCTACTATATTATGCATCAAAGAGCCCTAGCTACTCCCTACAAAGAGACTTGTGAGTAAGCAATGATCAAGCTAAACCAAAAATTGAGCATACAACATACATATCACCTAAAAGGAGACTAGAAGTAGCACATAGCATATATAACAATGGCATCTTCATCCAAGACATTCAAGGGAAAAAAACCACCATCACCATACTCAATAAAATATTTTATAGAGTTCACAGATATAATATTTGACACTATCATATTCTAAAATAGATGCACCAATTATTTAGATTTATGGGACATAGTCAATTCTATGGATATGTTTTCAAAGGAGGATGAGATGACACTTGTTGATAGGTTTTTTGTCTAAGAATTATTGTATTTCAAACACCAAAGGTTACATTTTGCTTTCTCCAAGCTAGAGATGAGTTTATGCATCAACCTCCTATGATATTTGTTTTTTTTGGGTAGGATATCACAAGATTATTTCCTTCATTAATCTAGAAATAACATAGTTTTTCCATGTGTTTTAGCACCTAACTTCTAGTGATATTTATCTTTGAGCATACCTAATGCCTATTTTGATAATCATACATTGGTGTATTTTAATGCAAGGAGCTCAATTGATAAGGCACTCACTTCATGGTTGCTCACAAATCAAACGATCACATGGAAAGGGAAGAAGCCAATAGAATTTATGATCACTACCAATTTATGCACATATATGCCTACACCAATAATATGGTCAAAATAGTAGAGGACATATATCTATAGGTTTGGCAAGCCATTCATGGCTCACCCATGCCCTAAATTTGACCTAATATTTTAAAGAAATTAGGTGTTAAATGGGATTAATTCCTCTATCCTAAATTCACAATCATAATGATTTGGAGGAATAAGTTTAATCCTCTATGTCTCTAAAAATATGTCTCAGACAAGTTAACAGAGTAATAAATTTCTTTCTAATTATGGTGGAGAGTCAAAGAGGACCTATCTAGGAAAAAGAAAGCTTTTTACTTTGGACACCATGTAACAAATGTGAGAATGGTCTATATTATGATGAATTACTTTTGAAAAGTGGGAGGAAAGAGAAGGAGCTATCATTTCCATACACTTCTACATAGAGACTTAGATATACATGGGTTTATTCAAAGGCATCTATAGGGACTTAACATCCCCTACAACCATGTTCCATATTCTTATGATTTTTTGTTTCTTAATGCAAAAAATAATGTATATGTTATAGAGAGGGAAAGAGTTACTAGATTGAGGAAATACTATTTGATATTGATCCAAGAGTACCCCTTAGTTACCATAAGATAAATAGATGATAAGAAGGCACTATAGAAGGGATCAGAGCACACTAACTTTTGGAGAGGATAGTCTAAGGAGAAATCCAAGGACCAAGTAGGTTCCTCAGGTCAAGGACTCCCTTTGAAATTTAAACTCAATGCTATCAAGAAAGATCTTGGGATGTCTAAACCCAGTTCTAGAAAAGGGAACATAGGTAGATGACCCCATCAATTTAGATTTTGATGAGGATGACAAAACATAAGAATAACTTGCTGCAAGTGCCATTCTAGTGATTAATATTATGCCCTAAGTTTATATTGTTACATATATTATGGTAGAAACATAAGAGGTAGTGAAATCTACCTAAAAAGGCTCCCCAACATAGCAAATACCCCCTATGGTTTACATAAGGAAGTGTAGGACTCTAACAGTTAATCCCATAGTAGAATCATCATAAGCCTTACTTGTTACACCTCCAAATTTAGAACCAACACAAGAAGAGGATATGATAATTAAGGATATCAAGGATGATTCTAATGAAAACATAAAGCTATAAATATATAAGGTAATGAAGCTTCAAGCAGAGCCTATAGTGCCCAATTCCCAAGGTTCTCATCCCCTCATAAATGTTATTTTTTCTTCTATGCCAATTTTTAGATGTGTTTCTATTTATTCTATGTTGAGGACACCCCAATTAGAATTGACTACTTCCACCTCCATTTATCCCTTCACCAACACTACCATTGATCCACTATTCTCTTTCATCCCACTCACCATGCCAACCTCCTCTGCCCCTTTTGGCACTTCCACTATCAGATCCTTAAAGAAGAAGGTGTCTAGGAATATATAGACTACATTGACCACTTCACAAATCAATGTCCATTCCAACTAGATCACCCTTATAATTCCATCCACTAGCTCCATAGAAGAAACTATTGTGACAAGTTCTAGTTGGGGAAATAAGGCCAAACCCCAATTGATCATAGTCCACCCACTCCCTTAATTTGGAAGAGTGGATTGGTCTAATATTATATGGCCTTCCCTACCTAATGTACTTGTCAAAGTAGAAAAAAAATATCTAAAAGTACAGGAGGCTGAGGAAGAGTTTGTTCTTACAACCTAATATGCTTCATAGTTGGACATTCCTTCATGGGTTGTAGACTTGAGAATAAAGGGTTCCCAAATGCCTAGCTTTAAGATCATCAACATTCCCTCTATCTCCACTCTAATTGACACTCTATATGGTAGTATATAAAGAGTGAAGAAGAGGAATTTAGAGGATAATATAGGTAGGGACATAATTCTTGATGAAAGACATGAAGTATTCTCCCTCATTAAGAGGTAGAATAAATAGGTTGGGAAATATCCTTACATTAAAAATCTTGTAGACCTAGCCCAAGCCCATAAGTATGATATAGTAGCCATCCATGAAGGCATTAATACATCTCAACAATATATAGAGGCCCATGTGGAATAATTAAAGGGTAGGATAATATTTTACATATCCTTACAAGTATAGAAATTGAGGTACAATAAGTAGCTTCCCAATGTTAAAAGTCTTTGGAGGCATTAGAGTTTATGAAAGTCAAAATATACCCTCATGTTAATAATGTTAACCAATTATATAATTACTTAAAAGATGATAGTCCAAAGTTCAAGATGTTAGTTTCATATATAGATAACTAATTATACAGTCATCTAGACTTAATGACAACACTAGAGGCATCTAATGTCTTAAACTTAGTTTTCAAAAGGTAGGAACAATCAAAGTAGTGGCTACAATTATTTGGGACCTTAATCCCAAAATAACATGCACATGAATCCCAAATCCTCAAGATTTTTCATGATTTGACATTGTCTAAGGTGAATGATGCCACAAGAAAATTAATCATTAGGATCAATTTTGATAAACTCATTCAAGAAGCAATGGATGACTTCAAGTAGAGTTTGTAAGGCTTAACACTAGAAGAGATAGAGTCTGAGTTAAGTGCATCTAGAAATAAAGTTACAAAGGTGGAAATTTTCAAAAATAAGTTCTATCTGACCTAATATGAGCATGTAAGAGTCCTTGGTCAATTTAAAAGGATACATCAACCACCATTGGTGAACTTGACCATTATATGATAGCATCATGATGCAGCATATAAAGTTTTCCAAGAGAATGAGGCCAAGAAAAAACAAATATTCTAACAATGTGTTGACATCTACAACTTCAACTACTTCTACCACAACTAATAGACTAACTAAAGTGCATTAATCAATTCACATGACATAGCCTTGATATTGTAATATTTTGTTCATGTATAATTTTCTAATGGCACATACTTTTCTTGTAGTTTGATATTTCTACTATAAAATTGAATTTATATTTTGTACACATGCACATGTTGTATGGCTTTTAAAATGCCAATTTATTTAATTGATAACTATAATATTTATCTTATATGGTTTTAATTATATTTATAACTCATGTTCTAACTACCACATGTAAAAACTTTTCATGAATTTGGAGGTTGAGGTGACCCCTTCCCCAAGCCTATTTAAATAATTATAATCCAAATTGGATTTTTGTTAGATAATTTTGAATACAAGAGAAACATTAATTTTTATCATTAGTGAATGTGTTTTCATATTTTATTTCCAATTTATGTGTAATTATTCATTATTTATTTGTTGTATGTTTCAATAATATTTAGTGTGTAATAGCTACAAATGGATTCTTAGTTATTTTGATTGATGTACTAATTTGTAGATGGGAAAAATATATTAAATGATTGGTAATTATATTGATTTGGATAATTAAGTTAAAATTTATTCATAATTCTTATTATGCATCAATTATTTCTTGACAGATTTTTCTATGTATGTCCAACAACTTCCTTAGATACTTCACTAGCTTGAGTCATAATCTTTTGGTTAAGGGTGTGATATAGTAGCCCTAAAAGGAGAAAAAAATCTATGAGTCTTTTGAGTTTCTTACATCATTATTTCATTAAAATTCTTATCCATGTTTAATTTTGCATGTGAATTTTTTTTGAGAAATATACATAGGTTATGAGAGCACTTATCCTTTTAGAAACTAGCCAGAGAAGTGATTCTTGAAAACTAGTGAGCTTTATTTTCTACCTTACCCTTCCTTCCTTTTTTATTTGAGTTTGTTTTGAGACTTAATCATGATATATTATCGACCATCCACCCATCAAAATCAAATATATATTCATTACCTTTTAAGAACCACACCTCTATCTAAAAACCTTGTTAATAACTTACATGCCCTATAGATGTTCCATCAATAGGTTGAAATAGACTACATACCTACAACTCATGCCCTAGAGTGGATTTTACCTCCATTGAGATCTTAAAACATTATAGGCTACATAATTACACTATAGTTTTCATAAAACTTGCATAAAAAACTATAAGACAAAAAACAAATTTAGTGAAGCACCAACTCCACATGGACCACCAACCCTAACTAGCCAAGCACCCACTTCACTAGGATTTAACAAAGATTCACTTTTAAGGAAGAAATAACCCACTAGATGACTCAATACCAACTCATCCACCTATTTTATTTAATCACCTTTAGAACACCTTGTTTATCACACAATAAATGATGATAATCTTATTTAGCTCTTCACACCCTTTAACTCTCTCAAACTACCTTCTAGGCTTCTTCGCTTACCTAGATCTCTTCAAGACTAATTAAGTCATATGACCTTGACCTTCATACCAAAAAATAATATTATATATTCATGAAAATTTATTTACACTCCTCTTATGGTGTAGAATAACTCCTTATGTTCTTCAATCTTCATTTTGATTTGCTTATTCTTAGCTTTCACAAATAGGCCTAAAAATACCTTGTATATATATCATTCTTTGTTCATATACCATATAGTTGGACACACAACCTTAACCTATTAGGTTTGCCATATAATAGGTCTTAGGGAATATTGTGGACATTAATCAAAGGATATTTGAGTCCCTTTTGTTATGACATGACTAAAGTAGGCCTTATTTCACTTTTAGGTCTCATGAAGACATAATTACATTAGGTTTATCTCTTAACACTAAAAATTGATTATCTTGGGCCTAAATGGATTTCTAAAACAAATAAAAACCACTCAATTAATTATAAATATACCTATTGGAAATATTTTCATTGATGTCAAAGGTCTAACATTATTAGTGATAAAGGCCCCATGCATTTAAAGATATTTTTAATGTTCATATCTTGGCTAATGGGTGTTAATATTTATTTAATATTAAAAAATATATTTTTGGTTTCATATAAGTCAAAAGAGGGCCCATGGAGAAGTCAAAGAGTCACAGGGTAAAGACAAAAGAGGAATGGGATGCATTTTCTCATGAAGAGTCATCTTGAGGAATTCCAAGAGTCACCATGTGAAGAAAAAAGAAGGTATGGTGCAATTTTCCATAAAGGGACACTTTGAGGAGTATGAAAAGTCACCAAGATAAATACAAAAGAGGAAAGGATGCATTTTCTTATGAAGGGTCATCATATGAATTTTCAAATTCAAGGATATGAAGGGTCATGTAAGTCTGGCACCATTTTCCATGAGGATTGAAGGGTCACAAAGGGTGAATGCCAAAAGTCATTTGGAAAGATATAAATAAAGGCTTGAGAATCCATTTGAAATATGAAAGAGATTTCATGGTTTGTATTTATATTTTAAGAGAGAAAAGAAGGAGGTATTTTAGAGTTCTATCATTTGTTGATTAAGCAACATTGAGAGATAGTTGTGTTTTATACACAAGAGGGGTTGGTGCTCCTATGGGTTGGTGCTCACAAACAGTTGTTGTGTTGGTGCTCAATAAAGGGTTTTATGATATTTCAAGTTGGTGTTTGATAAATTTGTAATTCGATTTGGTGTTCATTCATATACTTGATATTGTTCTCCATAGTTTTTTCCACTTTGTGTTTCCATGTAAAAATATGGTCTCTCTCTTTCTTGTGTGGTGCGTATTATTGTTTCAGTTTTATTGCATATTTTGAATGTGTGATTAATTGATTAAAGAAAATAAATAAGATTAAGTAAAATATATATAATATACTGATTCACCCCCCCCCCCTCTCAGTATATTTCATGCTTAACAATTGGTATTAGAGTAGGTTCATTTGGAAAAAGTTTCATAGCTTGAAGGTAGATCAAGAAAGCATGATGGCTAGATCACATGAAGGTTTTCTTAAAAATAAGGCACCTTTGTTTGATGGGACAAATTATGCTTTTTGGAGCATAATAATGAAGACTTATTTGATGGCCCTTAGATTCAACATTTGGCAAGAAGTGGTGGAGAAATATGAAGAGCCATAGGCACTTGTAACTACTCTAGCAAAAAAGAAGGTAAGTGAAAATAATTATAGAGATTTAAATTTTATTTTTATGTGGTTTATGTGAATAAAAATTTATTAAAGTTATGCAATGTAAATATTCTCATAAAACTTGGGTAAAACTTTAGAATATTTACAAAGGTGATGGAAAAGTTTAGCAAGCTAAGCTTCAGACTTTCAAAAGATACTTTGAGAGTTTGAAGATGGAAGAGGCAAAAAATATAGCAAGTTATTTTTGTGGGTTGATCAATTATTTAATAAGATTCAAAGTCTTAGAGAAAAAATTAAAAGAAGTTCAAAAAATTTTGAGATCTCAACCATTAAGATATGATGTAAAAATTTTAGCAATTGAAGAGATGAAGAATTTAGCCAAGATAAATATGGATGAACTACATGGTATTCTTATGGCATATGAGATCTGGACCGAACAAGAGAAACCCTGAAAGAGAGAAGCTACTTTGAAGACATCAAATAAAGAGAAGGCTAAGATTCAAGAATCAAGTGATAGTTCTAGTGATGATGAAGATGACAATAGATCTCTATTCATTTGCAAGTCAAAAAAGGGCAAAGGTAAATATTAAGGAAAATTACCTTTTAAAATTTTTAATTGTGGATAGATTGGAAATTTTGTAGATAAGTGCCCAAATAAGGGTAGTGGTGACAATGAAGAAGGAAATTCTATAAACAAGAAGAATTTTAAAGGAAAATTCAAGAAGGGATTCAAAAAGAAGAGTTTGTATTCTAAAATCTTAACTCAGTTGAAGATAGTGGAGTCAGTGATCTAGAAGAAGAAGAGATTTTATTCATGGCCATACATGAAGATGGCTCCATAAGAAAAAGTACAGATGATCAAGAAGAAGAACATGATGAAGCTGACATGAATCTAGAAGGAAAACTCATTTGTGCCTTAGAAAAGTTAAAAGCTCTTGAAAAGAAGAATTGAAGATTAAAGCTCTAGATCAAGAAAAATGAAAAGGAGTTAAAGGAAATAATTGAAGATCTATAAGCACACTTTGAAAAATCCAAGAAGAATGAAGAAGATTTAATGGCATAGTTGGAAAAAGTAAGTAAAGAATGTGAAAGGTATGTTATTGAAATTTCTTATTTAAAAGTAGATCTTAAGAAAATAAATAAAATGACCAATGATTTAAAATTTGAAAATATCACTAATATATTGAATAAGATATTAAAAAGTCAAAGATCGATATCAGATAAGATAGGTATCATATTTGAAAAAAAGAAATGGGAGGCCACTACTTTCATAGACAAAGAAAAAGGAAAGAGCTATGTTGAAGATCTTACAAAAGAGGAAATAAAAAGGGAAGAAGTTAAGAATATAGAGGACATCTCAAAAAAATAAGGCTAGAGGGAACAAAGCTAAAAAAGGAAATCATGTTAGAAGTACACAAAAGGTCCTATTTTTATTGTAATGGATATAGTCATAATAAAATAGAATGTCAAAAAAGGGCTAACAATTTTGGAAATAAGGAGAAGGAAAGTCATTCAAAGTCAAGTAGAAGCCATAATTCTTTTGATCCTCTATAAGGCTTTAATAAAGAGGACATAATATGTTACAAGTGTAATAACTTTAGACACATATCTTGGTACTATAGAAGTGTGTTCGAGTTAGTCAAGAAGGAATATAATTTTAAGGCTCCATTCATCATGACTAAAGTTCAGACAGGTTCATGGTATAAGAAACAACTTGAAAATATATGTTGGTATAGACAGGTTTGCATGCAAGAAATTAAGAAAATACATGGTTCATTGATAGTGTATGTTTGAGTCACATGAAAGGAGACAAAATTAGTTTTATAACCTTGAATAATATCAATGGTGCCATAGTGAAATTTAGAGATAATACTACTACCAGAATTGATGGAAAAGATACACTAAGTTTGGATATTGGTAGAACTAAAACTAAAAGTATTTTCTATGTAGAAGGTCTTAAGCCTAATATTTTGAGTGTAAGTCACATGTGTGATTAGGGGCACACTCTAAAGTTTTATGTATAAGGTTATGAAATTAGAAGAAAAGATTCAGATGTGTTGGTTGAGAATAGGCAATAATTTGTATATGTTATCAGACATCAAAGGTTAAAGATGTTATTTGAGTCAGATTGAATAAATTTAGATATGGCACAAGATAATGGGACACATAACTTTTGATAATCTTTTTAACATTAGCAAGAAGCAAGCATTCAAAAATCTTCCAAAGATTACAAAGACATATAACACGCTTTGTGAAACTTGTTAGCATGAGAAGTAGGCCAGAAGGCAGTTCAAAACAAAAGATTACTCAACCACTTAGATGTTAGAACTTATTCACACTGAGTTGTGTGGACCTATGAGAAATCAAATTACTCAAGGTGAAAAATATTTCATGTTTCTTATTGATGATTTTTCACGTATGACTAAGGTAATGTTATTAAAGAAAAAATTAGAAGCTTTCAAACATTTCAAAGTATTCAGAGCATTAGTTGAGAATGAAACTAGTTTGAAGATTAACTGTCTAAGATCAAATCAAGGAGGAGAATTCATGTCAAGTTTATTGAGTTTAGTGAAGACCATGGAATAAAGAGACATTATTCACTAGCTAGAACTCCACAGTAAAATGGAGTAGTTGAGCAGAGAAATAGAATAATTCAAGAGATGGTGAGGACAATGCTAAATGAATCCAAGAAACCAAATAAATATTAGAGAGAGTTAGTTGTTATATCAATGCATATTCATAATAGAGAATTATTGAGATTCAATAGTGATAAAACTCCTTATGAGCTATGGAAAGAGAAACCAACAATAGTTGATTATTTTAGAGTTTTTGGTAGTAGATGCTTCATAAAGATAACTGATGAAAAATTTGGTAAGTTTGAATCTAGAGTAGATGAAGGTATATTTCTTGGTTATTCTTTCAAAAATAAAGGTTATAAATGTTATAACAAAATAACTAAGAAAATTGTTGAAAGTGCAAGTTTTAGGATAGAAGAAGATGGAACACAAAGAATCAGTGATCCAATAGACATTCTTGAAATCATTGAAGAGGAAGATTTTGAAGAATCAAATGAAGATGAGAAGAAAGAGAAAAGGACACCAAAACCCCATCCAAATATGTCTAGATAAATCATAAATAAAGTAATATCATTGGGGATATAAATGAAGGAATTCACACTAGAAGAATGATGGTAAGTTAATCTGAGCAAGTTAATTTCTCTTTATTATCCAAAATTTAGCCTAGAAAATTTCTAGAAGCTAGACATGATAAGCATTGGATTAAGGCAATGGATGTATAGTTAAATAAAATAGAAAATAATGATACTTGAAAATTAGTTCTTAGATGAAAAGATCACAATGTGATAGGAACGAAATGGGATTATAGAAATAAGTTGAATGAAAATGGAGAAGTGAAAAGGAATAAAGAAAGATTAGTATGTAAAGGATATACTCAGATTGAGGGAATAGAAGTTGAATAAAATTTTGCACTGGTAAAAAGGATAGAGGCTATTAGAATGTTTCTTAAATATGTATTGTTTAAAAATTTCAAAGTGTTTCAGTTAGATGTTAAATCTACCTTCCTAAATGAGAATCTAGAAGAAGAGGTCTACATTGAGTAGCTTGAGGGATTTATTCTCTTAAATATTAATAGCCATGTATGTAGATTGAAGAAAACATTGTATGGATTGAAACAAGCTCCCAGAGCTTGGTATGCAAGACTTGATAAGTACCAACAAGATCAAGGTTTCAAGAGAGGATTTACTAATAGTAATCTCTACATCAAAATAGAAGGTGAGCATCAATTGATTATTGTGGTATATGTTGATGACATCATTTTTATAAGAAACATTGAAAATGAGATAAAAGAGTTTTCTAATAATATGAAAAAAGGAATTTGAGATGTCTATGCTTGGAGAATTTTCATTTTTCTTAGTGTTGCAAATATTTCAGTCAGATAAAGGAATTTTTATATCTCAAAGTAAATATGCCAAGTAAATGTTAAATAAATTTAGTATTGAGGATTATGCACTAGTTGGAAAACCAATGTGTATATGAAATAAGCTAAGGATGAATATTCACATATTATACATCAATCTTTGTATAGATCTATGATTGGCAGTCTTTTATATTTGATAGCATCGAGGTCAAACATCATGCATGTAGTAGGTATGGTTGCAAGATATTAGTTAGCTCCTAAAGATAGTCATGTTCAACTAGGGAAGAGAATATTAGATATATCAACTGGACATTAGATTATGGATTGTGGCATCCCATAGGTAGAAATTTCACTTTGGTTGCTTATATAGATTTAGATTGGGCAAGGTGTTTGGATAACAGAAAGAGTACAAGTGGAGGAACTTTCTTCTTTGGTGATAGCTTAGTATCATGGCTAAGCAAGAAGTAGAATTTATTATCACTTTTTATAGCTGAAGCAAAATATATTATAGTGGTATTGTGTTGTACTCAAGTGATTTAGATGAAGAAAAATTTAGAAGATATCAAGGTAAAATATGATGAACCTATTTCTATTTTTTGTGACAACACAAGTTCTATTAATATTTTGAAGAGTCTAGTGATGCATTTAAAAATAAAACATATTCCCATTAGATATCACTTATTGAAAGATCAAGTTGAAAATCAATAGGTTAAGATTGAATATATCAATACTATAGAGTAGATTGTAGATATTTTCTCAAAGGCACTACAAAAAGACACATTTGAGTATCTGTGGGAGAAGTTGGAAGTAATTTATTTTACTTCCTGCCATTGAGGTTTAACATCAGTTAAGGGAGAGATAAGTGTTAGCTCCAAGTAGGTCCCTTTCCATTGATGTCAAAGGGGGAGAATAATAGGTAAATGTATAGGTAAAGGTGAAAAATAGGTATAGGGAATAGGTACAGGTTACTAAAGTAAGGAGGAGTTACTATATGTTTTTTAAATGGTAGTATGTGTAGGTTTTAGGATGTGGTAATTTTAGTTTGAGGTTGTCGTCAATGACAAAGGGGGAGATTGTTGGAAATATTTTCATTGATGTCAAAAGTCTAGCATTATTGGTGATAAAGGCCCGATTACATTTAATGATGTTTTTAATGTTTGTATCTTGGCTAATGTGTGTTAATATTTATCTAATATTAAAAACAATATTTTTAGTTGTATATAAGCCAAAATAAGGCCCATGGAGAAGTCAAAGAGTCACAAAGTAAAGACAAAAGAGGAATGGGATGCATTTGCTCATGAAGAGTCATCTTAAGGAATTCCAAGAGTCACCATGTGAAGAAAATAGAGGGTATGGCACATTTTTCCATGAAGGGACACTTTGAGGAGTATGAAAAGTCACCAAGATAAAGACAAAAGAGTAAAGGATGCATTTGCTTATGAAGGGTCACCATATGACTTTTAAAATGCAACAATACAAAGGGTTATGCAAGTTTGGCACCATTTTCCATGAGGATTGAAGGGTCAGAAAGGGTAAATGCCAAAGTTAATTTGGAAAGATATACATACAAGCTTGAGAAGCCACTTAAAATATACAATACAGTGTATGGTTTGTATTTGTTTTAGAAGAGAGAAAAGTAGGAGATATTGTAGAGTTTTATCATTTTTTGAGTAAGAAACATTGAGAGATAGTTGTGTTTTATACACAAGAGGGGTTGGTGCTGCTATGGGTTGTTTCTCACAAATATTTTAAAGGTTTTGGTGCTCCTATGGGTTTGTGCTCACAAATAGTTGTTATGTTGGTGCTCGGCAAAGGAGTTGATGCTCCTGCAAATTGTTGCTTGTGAAATTTATAATATGAGTTGATGCTTATTCATATACTTGAGGTTTTTATCCATGGCTTTTCCCACTTTATGTTTCCATGTAAAAATATTCTCTCTCTCTCTCTCTCTCTCTCTCTCTCTCTCTCTCTCTCTCTCTCTCTCTCTCTCTCTCTCTCTCTCTCTCTCTCTCTCTCTCTCTCTCTCTCTCTCTCTCTTCTGTGGTGCATTTTATTTTTTTAGTTTTATTACATATGTTGAATGTGTGATTAAGTGGTTAAAGAAAAGAAATCAAATTAAGTAAAAGATATATACTATAATAATTGACCCCCCTAAGTATATGATATGCTTAATTATACCTATAATAACTTATTAAATTATTGGTTAGACATATGTATTTCTTTCATATCATGAAACCTTCTTTAAGATAAATTGCCCAATTAGAACTACGTGCCTCAAAAAATTATCTTGAAAGAATGAAGCTCAAGCATACTTAATACACTTAAATATGATAAAATAAGTATACATAGAAAGTATAAATTACCTTAGTTTAATCATCAAATCCATTACACATGCTCATAAAATAAGGAATCAAGAACACCTGTACAAGTCACTCACACAGAACTGCCAAATTACCTCAAAACATAGTCATGGTGACTTAGACCTCCAACACCTATATAAATAATTTCCATGACATATAATTTATGTATATGGTCATATAATATATAAAAAACCTCCTGTAATATAAATATAATATGTTCTAATGTCAAATATTGGTCTTTAATACCAATCTCATGACCTTATATCTCACTGTCTTATCTGAACCAGATAGGTCAACTTGTGAGCAAATTTTTCACCATATTCGTTGACCTTTAAAACTAATACAAAAAATTAACATATATTAAAATTATTTAAAAACATATAAATAAACTTTTTTTCATCATAATATCATGAAAATACATTCTAATTCATCTTCTCACTGATGTTTGGGTTTTTCACTATTTACTCCATTAAGCCTACTAGTGACTATCTAACATGGATGACTAGTTTAGAAAATTTGAAGTGTGAAACCTATATATAAAACTTCATGGACATGTATCATGAGTCTCTACCTTCATCATAAATCCATTTTTTTATTATTTACATTGCAATTTTGACTTCTAAAGTAACTTCTTTAGAAATAACCCTGTAACTCAACATTTTGTCTCTCCTCTCTCTAACCAATACCACATGGAGCTCCCTAGGAGATCCCACTACAAGATCCAATAGATTACCTAATTAATTAAATACATTATAATAAATTTTTATCAACATATTCAAAATTGAGTATTTATTAGGGTTATAAGAGGGTTTAAACCAATTTTCACTCTTAACGATTGTTCATAAAGCATAGTCCCTTAATCCAAAAGCTAATGCCTATAATTTTGAGATAGTATCCTTCCCCATATACCATGAAATTTTTTGTCTAGATATTTTTTAGGATATAAAAAATACCTAGGTAGTCATGGGATTGAATCCCATTTATTTAACAGTAAATCTCTCATATGCTTATGTCTACTTCTAATTATTCACATCTCTAAGTTATTCATAAATGATACAAATTATTTGAAAGTTGTCTTATTTTTATAGAATAATTATAGAGTTTATAAACCACAATGAGGTAATTTTTTAGAAAGTAATTAGTTTTTTAAGAGAATGTATAAGGAAATTTTGGTAAATACACAATGAAAGACTAGAATATTCAAGAAGAAATAAGTCGCACTTCACAATAAGTAGTTTTATAGAGATTATTGAATCCATATAGGTAAATAAACATTCAAAAGATGATAATAATTTTAGAGAATTATTAATAAAGATTTTAATTCACATTCATATTTAAATATAACACAAATTTTACCATTTTAATCTTCACAAATCCACCAAATGATCTCATGAGATGCAAAGTTCCACAGAAATCAATGTCCTTATTATTCGCTTTGAACCAATTTCATAAAAAAGAAAAACTCAAAAATCTAAACACAAATTTTTAGATTGCTTATAATCTCTTGCTTTGATAACAATTAATTTTCAAAAATTACCATCCCTGAGTACATAGGCCTACACTTATATTTATTCAATTTTAGAAGTCAAAATCAAATAGGAGACAACTCCTTGAATTTCCATGTGTTGTGCTAAAAATAAGGTACCATTGATAATAATTCTCCTAGAATTTATACTTTGTGTCATGTAATGGTAGATGACATGTATCACATTTTGGTTTTATTTTTTGAATAAAAAATAATCTCTTTACATGTAACACAAAGTTTACTTAAGTAATTTACTTTTACAAAATGACTTCAAGTAATGGCATTTACCCAAGTTACATGAGTCTTACATATTACAACGTAACTTACTTATACAAGTAAATTAAATAAGTGACATTATTTATAAATTAATTACTCAAAATAAAATTACTTCAAATACATCACTTAAAGAAAATAGAAGAAGATGGAAGAAGAAATAAGAAGTTGTCGAGGAGAGGAGAAAAAACAATCACTCCATATAGTGAACTTTAGATCTGCATTTTTCTCTATTTTGATATGTTGGGACATCATGAATTATATTGATACATCATCTAATTTGGAAAGTGATTATCTTTTAATTTCATATCTCAGCATTTGGTTTTCTAGCTTCCTACAATAAGCTTTCACCCTCTCAAGTCATAGTTCAAGCCTCTTAATTTCTTATTGACTTTAGATTAATTTCTTTATATATATTTATATTAAAGGAGTTGTAACCTTCTCAATAAATTTCTTGAAATGTTGATGTAACTGTTCATATATCCTTGGAGTTTTTTTAGACCAAATTTTAGTGAGACCAAAGATTCAATCTTCTAGATCCACTTTTTCATTACGAGCATCTTATTCTAAAGTCTTCATATCTTCAAGCATGGCCCAAAGAATACACATGTGAAAAGATAAGAGGTACTCCTCTTATTTTGATTTATTTATGAACCCTTCAGGAATAATTTATTCTTTGACTAGGACTTTCTCCTTAAAAATGTTTATTCTTTGAAGACTTTCTTACTACAACTCAAAAATTCCATTCTCATTTTCTATTTCCCTCATCATTGCCTTTCTCTATGATAATTTATTTTGAATATTAGCTTGAGTACCTAGGACCTTAGGAAATTATTTTTAATTAGTTTTTAACACCTTCTTAATCCACTCATCCATGGATTTAGCCTTATCTCTAGTTTCCTCTACCTCATTAATTACTTGCTAAACAATTGAATCACCTAAGAATTGACTACTAAGGAATGAATCTTGCCACTTTGGTAATTATTTCATACAAATTTGTAATTTGTTCCTTTATTATCAGATTTTTCTTCATCAATATTTTTAAATAGAGTATTAATCAAATTTTGAGTGTCTTGCTTTAAGCCCTATATGGTAATTTCTCCAAGGGGTATTTTCATGACTATTCAGTCTTGTTCATTGATTTCATCTTTTCCTTTATCTTGAGGAGGAATATATACCTATGCAAACTTATACCCTAAAGGTTCAATGATTAGATTGGATATTACCTTTGTGCTCTCAGTCTTCTTTCCTTTTTGATCAAGAATCTTTAAAAGCTGCAAATCAATCTCCTTTAACTTTATTACTTCTTTGGTCTCATGAACTATTTATAGTTCTAACCAAGATGAGAAGTCTATAATTATTGGAGTAACTAAATGTAAAATCATGTTTTTTTAAATGTTTATAACTATTAAGTCCTATGAAGGATATTATTGTATATTTGAAACACATTATACTTCATTACAAACTACTTGCTCATCCTTTTCTTTCTCTGCTTATGTTCCTTTCTCCTTCTCCTTTTCAACTTCCTTACCAACTACTTTTTTCTCTTCCTTATCCTTCTCAACCACCTTTTCCTTCTCCATTTATTTCTATGTTACCTCTATTTATTTTTCAATTTTAATTGATTCCTATTGCTTTTCTTGTGATACCTCCTGAGATAAGGTCAATATTCTAGTAGTTTCCTATTCTAGCTCCTTTTAAGTAGTTAGTTGATTATTAAAAGGGAGTGGATGTGGGGCAGTGGGTGGATAAGAT
Source organism: Torreya grandis (assembly GCA_037957365.1). Classification (NCBI taxonomy): domain Eukaryota; kingdom Viridiplantae; phylum Streptophyta; class Pinopsida; order Cupressales; family Taxaceae; genus Torreya; species Torreya grandis. Next base: position 188,260 of record JARHVA010010025.1, read on the forward strand.
AGAGGAAAAGGAGGAGTAATAAAAATATTCTTTTAAATCACCTTCTTAGGAGGCTTGATTCTATGATATTTTGGAGGTGTCATGAGTATTAATGGATCTATGGTAGGTGTAGTAGAAGTAAAAATGATGGGTGGAGAAGTATATGTGGAAGTGACCAAAAGGGGTATGGTGATGAATAGATGAATTGGTTGTTTATATTTCACCATAGATTAAGTTTCATCATCATTCTTTGACAACTTCAATTTATTAGACACCTAACTACTTTATTGTTGAATTATCTTCCTCTTTTGACTTATCCAAGTAGCTTCAGTCATTAATTCCTTCATGAAATATACCTTATTAAGGATTCATGTTGAACTCATGGTGAGGAATTTAGAATTTTTTTAGTAATATTTTTAAATTGATCTTTACCAAAAATAATATCTAAAACTAAAGCATTATCTCCACTTGTTGCATGGTAGGCATCACTAGTTATAATTCCATTATCCTCTATGTCCTCTAAAATTGTTGATAAATAAAATACATGAATTTGTTTAATAGTCAATATACTATTGTCTCTTTTTTTTACATCAAACTCATCCCTACAATCAATCCAAAAGTCTTCAAGTTTAAGAATATGCATATACTTAGGATAAATTATATTCTGAGCTATACCTCTACAATTTAAATTTGCTCTAGCTTCAAAATGGGTCTGATTTTAATTGTGGTATATCTCATTTTGCACATTATTTGCTCTGTAAATATTGGGACAATGATAATGACTAACAAAAATAGGAAAAATAATATAGGAATGGTGAACCTTTGACTATAAATTATGTAACTAAACTAGATACCTACATAGTTCCATAAGAATCCATTTGTTAGTAAAATATCTTGGCAATTTGACTGGTGTGTTTGAGAAACCACCAACTCTGATGTATGTAAAATTGACAAATTTAATGAAGATGCTTCTAAAATGAGATACTACTTCCCATGCTTCATTCAACATTCTATTGTGTTTTAAATTAGTATTTAACTTACAAATAATGTCATAAAATAACCCATAATTTACCCTCTTGTAATATTTTAAGTATTCAAAAAGAACCAATTAGGGGTAATATTCATATATAGGCTCTGATGCCAATGTTGTTCTTTTAGTTAATCTAGTGAAAGCTCCAAAAGATGCTATTATGTATACCAAGTATGAAGTCATCTTGAATTTGAAATTTTCCAACACCTAACTCAGCTAGTAATCAATGTTATCACTTATCAATTTTGACCATTCAATCATTGCAGAGCTCTTATTGAAATCAATGGCCCTAATTTATGCATATATCAAAGCTAAAAAATACTTAGAATTCTTCTCTCCATTATTCTACACAATAATTAGGTAATATCATCAGCTTCCTAGATGAAGTCAAACCTTAATATCTATTTTTGGAACCTTGAGGGTTACATAGCTTTCTTCAAATAATTAGTGTTCTTTACTTTAATACATTCTACAGTCTATCTTTCCTAGAGACTCTTGGCTTTATCAATTGATAAATCTATAACTTTAGTCTTTGATGGAATATTTAAATAGTAGTCAAAGTATTAAATATCAAGCCTAATTACCACATTGATAGAAGTGTCCTTCACTATTCGGGTAAGAGAGTTATATTACTTGGCACATCTTAGGACAAACTAAGATAGTTGTGTAGAACTTGGGAAAGATGCAGATTGTAGGATTCCACTATTGGTTATTAATTACATCAGTGGAGTCTTAATGTTATCTTTAGATCTCTCTAATAGCTTAGTTATAGATACATGCCCCATATCTATGTCACTTATTCTAACACCTTGGATACAACACTGGACTCAATGGGGTATCTTTTGTACTCATAATTCATCTTTGGTTCCTAAGATTTCACAACTTTCTTGGCTCTAGGATTTATTCAAGTGATAAATCAAGGACTTCTTCAATGATGGTTTTTTGTTCTTCTACTCCAACTATTTATTTCTTTGATCATTCTTATCTTGACATTTATTTTCATTAACTCTAGAAACACTTAAAAAGTGAACTAAAAAACTTAGTGACTATTCCTACTAGTTTAGAAAGGATTGAATAAATGAGTTAATTTGTTACCTCAAACAATAATTCTAAGCAATTTTTTGATTTCAGGTAGTAGAGAGTATTGAAAACTTCAAGTAACTCATAGTAAGTAACAAGGTATCATAACTCTGGGTTGGTCTAGATAATCATGAATTCTTAAAAATTCAAGAATCCAAGTAAGTAATAAGTAATAGGCATGGACAAATTTGGGTTTCTCTCAGCTTATAACTTTGGATTTATATTATCAAGTTATTCAAGTTTGATAATTTAAGTAAGTAGTAAGTTATGAGGAGTTTAGGTCTCTCTTGGGTAGTTCATTGGGTTTTTTCAGGCTTATGACTTTGGGTTTATCAAGACAAGTAACTCAGGTTGGAAAACCTAAAGAAGTAGAAGTAAGGAGTAACTAGAATTATAAGTAAAGTAAATAGTAATGGGAGGTCTTAGTATGCAAGGTGCTTGAGAGATTTAGATTTATTGAGTGTAGTTACTTGGGCTTGGGACTCTAACTAAACACTAAGTAAAGAAAATATTGAGTAAGCAAAGTTTGGTTAACTGCTAGGTTTTCTATAGGGTGATTCTCATTTCTTGTTATTTTTCCTATATTTTTACATGAAAAATATTATTAAGGATTATACAAATTATTTAATATAATAATATGCATGTAAAATAACAAAAAATTACAAGCAAAATAGGAAAAGAAGGAAAAACTTTCACTGTAGTGAATGAAAACTTACCAGAGGAAAGATGAGAAGAAAACCCAAAATAGAGACATGAAAACAAAGGATAAATTATCTAGATACCTCAAATTTAAATAGTTTGAGAAGGATTTATCCTAAAAACACTACAAAAGCTCGAATAGTTTCATTTGGGGTTCATAGGGGTGACAACTTAGTCAAATAACTAGAATGCCAAGTAGGAAATGAGGTGGAATTTCTCAATATTTATATTAGATAATGCATTAATGACAAGTAGGAGACATGTGTGAGTGATCCATGTAAGCCTTTATATTTGTGTCATGTTTCTTGGACTACTTTGCTTATTTTGGCTTTTTAAGTGAAGTAACCTCATAATTTCAATTTGGTCTAGGCTTGAGAGTACTTCAGAATTGTAAACCCTTATTGCTTTTCCTTGTACCTTTAAGCAAGTGAAGTTACTTTGAAAACTTGATTCACTTTAGTTAGTGTTTCACAAGTTTTTAGACCTAATTTAATTTTATTTTAATGATAATTAAAGTTGTTTGATAATTTTTATTTAAACTAGATGGTACAACTCAAGTTTGTGATGATCACTTACTTTTCACTTAATAAGTAAAGTAACTCTGAGAACCCGAGTTGGCCTAAAAGTGAGCTCAAACAATTAGCTTTTTGATCATATTATAAATATGATTAAATGGGTTTTTCAATGATGGTCTTAATGAAACATTTTCTCACCTTTTAGAGCAATTTTTGAAGAAATTATAAATGAAACCAACAAAAATGAAAAAAGTAAAGACTAAGTCTTATTAAGGGGACTAAGTTTCAACAAGAAAAACTGACTTTCAAAAGACAAAAGAGAACAATTCAATAGGGTTATTCCAATATTCTATGAGAGTAATTTTGGGTGACACTAGTTAGCTTTGATTGGGGACATCTTTGTTTCTATCAGAAAGAAAGAAACAAGGATGATATATTAGTATCTCTAGTTTTGAGTCTTTTCTATTGGGAACAAAGTCACGTAAAACTTAGTCACAAAAAACTTCAAAATAAAAAAACAAATAGAAAAAAACAAAAATAATTGAACAACATAAAGACTAAGGACTTATTTATATACATACAGGTGTTACCTTTCTACTCAATTTTTGTATAGCTTCAAGTGATACCTATGGTATGGTAGTGATAGTTCACTTCCATCTTGATAAATTAGGATGAAACTATCTATTCTACCAATCTTCTTTATAGTGAAAGGCCCTTTCTAAAATGAGTCAAATTCGCCATGCTTTCCTTTTTGTTCATTCTACTTATCTGACAAAAGCCCGAAGTTACCAAATTCAAGCTGTCTATCTCAAGATTTCTTATCAAATATATTTTTCACTTTCATTTGATGATCAGTCAGTCAACAACTTGTGTATGAACCTCTTGCAGTTTAGTGAGAAACATAACCCTATTCTCAAGTGAATCTTGATAGATTACATCTTCAATAGATTTAAACAATTTCAAAGCAAGAAACTCTCTGGTGATTAGTGTCTCATCAATTTTTCCATATAATATCTAGAAAGGTGACATGCTAATGTCTTTATTTAGAGTGATTCTATCCACCCATAGTGCATTAAACAACTTCTTATGCTAAGTACATTGATTCTTATCTACAATCTTGTGAATGGTGGTCATCAAGTTTTTGTTACTTGACTCAACTTGACCATTTCCCTGAGGATAGTGATTTGAAGCATGAACTACGGCTATTCCATGTGAGTAAAAAATATTAGTTAGTTTCACTAAATAAAATTTGGCTACATTATCTATTACTATCTTATGTGGGAAACCAAACCTTATTATGATATTCTCTTTGATAAAATCACATACAACATCAGAAGTGGAATGATTGATAGGAATGGCTTATACCCATTTACTAAAGTAATCAATCATATTTAAGACATAAAAATGTCTAACACTTGAAGAAGTATTCAACATGCCAATAAAATATATGCCCCACTATTGGAATGGTTCACTATTTATAACTAGTTTTAATAGAAATACAAGAAACTTTACATGATCCATAAAGTATTGACATGTTTGAAACTTATAAATCCAAAAAAAGGTATCTTGGAAAAGAGTAGGCCAAAAGTACCTTATACATATGATTTTGTGTGATGTGACTCATGCTTAGAAGTGACCTCCACAGGATTTATCATGAAATTGCTCTAGAAGTTTCTATTGTTGTTATTTGTCCACACAACGTAAGAAGATGCCATTAGTTCCTATTTTGTTTAAACCATTACCCTAAAGTACATAATCCTTTAGCTTTAGTTTTATGGTCTAAATTTATTTGTGTGTAAGATCAGCTAGACATTCTCCATATGTTATGAAGTAAGCAATATTTTTTACCATTCATCAACAAGATAAAAAAAAGCACTATAGGAAAATATTCATATGATTCAGCTTGGGGTGAAGGTACCACTGTATCTGTGTCATTAGGTTTTCTCTCTATCATCAATTGGCACAATCCTCTTCCTTTTAATAGCTTCATTGGTTTGATATCAAGATCAAAATCTTGCACCTTAGCTACCTAAGTGTCCCTCATTAATCCCAGCTCCCACTATGTTAAAATTGATTTGATTATATTGTCAGGTACATAAACTTTGGTATGTGTAGATAAAATGTAGTACCTAAGGAATTTACATGCCTTGACTACATCAAAGGAATGTTTTTCCATCTATGAATACTTTAGTTCAAAAAAATTCAATGAGTGACTCATGAAATCTATAGGAGATGCAATCCCTTCATCATTATTTTATAAGAGTATGGTTGACTTAGTGTGCATGAAATAATAATAATAAATAATGAATTCTTTACTAAAATCTAGAGAAACTAGCACTAGAGCTTGAAACATAGCTACTTTAATCCTTTCAAACACCAATTTACCTACAACGTTCCATTCGAAGTCTTGTTTACTTTTCATCATATCAAAGATGTGGCAAGTCAACTCAATAAAGTCAAGAATGAATCTTTTGAGGAAGTTAACCTTTTCAAAGAAGGAATGTACACCCTTCTTAGAAGTAGGTAAAGATAGACTTTGTATGGATTTCACCCTTTCTAGGTTAATCTTCAAGCCTTCCCTTGAGACAATGTGACTAATAATTTTCCCTTTAGTCATGAAAAATATTGATATCTTGGGATTCAAAAAAATCCCATGTCTCCTGCACCAAATGAGAACTTCTTCTAAGTGAATCATATGATTACCTCTTTGCTTAGACAAAATTGTCAAGTTATCAAGGTATACCACTATAATCTTGTTCTTAGATTTGAAAATGTCAAATCCATTTCTAATTGAAAAGTTTCTCTAGAATTTATAATCCTAAAAATCATATTATAATAGGTAAACATCCCCCATGGCATTGTGAAAGCTATCTTGTATTGATATTCATCTACCACTTTTATCTGATTTTACCCTAAGAAACCATCTAATATAGACAACATATATGAACCTATAACTAATTTAAAGGTGTCATCCATAGTGGGTAATGGGTATTTATATTTTTAAAAAGCTTGATTCATATTGAAAAAATAAACACATAGGCATATTTCTCCATTTTTCTTTCCCATTGGGATAATGTTAGCTAGCCATTCTAAATGGTAATTTGGATAAATGATATTAACATCAATAATCTTATACATTTAAATGTACACAGTATCTAAAATTTTTGGGTTATTATGGTATATATTTTGCTTGGAAGGCTTTGATTCTAGCTGAAGTGGAATATAGTTTTTCACCTTATCAAGTTGGAAGGTCTTCAGGTCTTTTTAGGACCAAGTAAACACATCAATGTATCTTTTGAGAAACTCAATGAATGTTTCCCTTTATTTTTTGGAACAAAATTTTTCAATTTTGACCATATAAAACTCTTCTTCACTACCCAAATTAATCTGATATAAGTTTGGAGAACTATCACCATATTCTTTCCTTTTATTTAGAAAGTAATTGTTCTTGTTGAAGATTTATTCTGAAGAAACTAACCCTTTAGGGATTTTATTTTCCTTCAATTGAATTATATCTTGAATATTAGTAAGCTCAAGATTAATAATACATATTATCATCTGGCATGGAAGTGAACAACTTCCTTCAATGTATAGTTTTTGAAAGTTATCTTGTTTTTCAAGAAATGCAGCTATCTGCTTGTCATCATTGAAAACTTGCCACTAATTGACATTGTTTGGTACTTTTAGATTGAAAAATGTCTATACTCTATAATCACCTTATTAAAAAATTATGGGTGGATGATATGGTCTGAGTAGAGATATAGTGACTATAAGAGAATTAACTCTAGAGTTCTAATCATGAGGAATGGAGTTGATTGAGAAGGTTGTGACATCAAGTGTTCCACTCAAAACTTGATCATGGTAGTGCCTCAAGTTGTCTTTCCTCACTTAATATTGGCCATGAATTTACCTTGCTATTATCTCAACATCTCCTTATGTTTTTAGGAGTCTTACTCCCTTTTCCTTTTATTTTTCAAGTCTTAACAATAGTACCTCATACTCTGCTATGTTGTTAGTGTTTTCAAACATGATTTTGTAAGAGTAAGGAAATACTTTACCATCAGGTGATATCAATACCACCCCAACACCTAAACTAAGAAAATTTTAGTTGTAATAAAACTCTAGAGTCCATATATTATCTTATTCTTCTACTTATTCTAGTACCTATATCTCCTTGACCAGTTCAAGGTAGTAGACTCCATGGTCTAATTCTTAAAAAAGAATCCATGATATTGAATCATTAGACTTGTAAAATGTATACTTGGACTTATTTTTAGGTTCAATTTTATGATTTACTCCTTTGATTTAAATGTGAGCACATGACCAATCCATCTTAACTTCTTCACCCATATATTTTTAGAAGTTTCTACATAGCAACATTCTATAAGATATAGGAATATCTTCTACCAGAATTATCATTTTGAGTCTTTTATCTAGGAAAGATACTAGGATAACTTGGGAATTTTTTATCTGTATAATCAAGGGAACTTGTATCTTCATTAAGTAACATCTACCTATTATTTTAGTCAAAGTGAAGCTGAGGGAATTTTCTACTTTAGCTAGCATTACATTATCAGAGGCTCTAGAGTCTAGTATATAGTTGTTTAACTTGAATCCATTGATCAAGAGAGAGACATTGAATGGCTCTATCCTTTCAGATGTGGAAATCAATGTGGGGGAATAAGTTGTAATATTATTTTGAGGTGATGATAGTTTGGGGGTAGTTAAGATACCTTTAGAGGTATTGGCTATATTGTTTGATGCTTTACTTTGAACTTACTTGACTAGTCTATTTAATTGATTTGGATAAGACCTCAAGTATTCAAATTCTCACATTTGAATTTTTTTTCTTTATGTGATCAATTATGTTAAAATAGGGAATGGATGTACATAGATCAAGATTAAATTTATAAGTATAAGTTACTAGCTTATGATTTTGAGAAGTAGAAGCTACATAATTATCTTTTGGAGCAAAAGAAGAAGGTAGAGGACTACCTCTTTTAAGAATGATTACATCTGATCTAGAGTCTCCTTTCTCTTGTTATTTGGAAGGTTTTTCACCAAATTGATAAGTCTATGACCTTATAAACACTACAAAATAGTGACTATGATCTTCTTCAAATGCTTCTTCATAATCACATTGTGATTGATATTCAAGGTAGCCTATTTTGGAGTCACCAATAGGATCTACAAAGTCATCTTCATCAACAAAACTTTGATAAGTATAATTAGTTATTTGATCTTGCTCATTCATCTTAATGTGATTTTTGGGAGCATATTCAATTTCTAATCTTTGTGTAGGACCGAAAATGAGGTTCCTATTCTAATTATTAAATTTACATACAAGTGCATTCCTAGTAGGAGGATATGAGTACCTTAAGTGATTTTCCTTTTGACTTATATAAAGTCATTATCTAACTTTTGTGATAGGGGATTAGTAGTCTGTGATGTGATTGAAGTAGAATAATCACCCTTAGAAGTTGTTTTCTTGATTTTTCTAGCCATTATCAAGTCATCTTCAACCTCTATAACAAGATTTTGAGTTACCTCTAAATCAGCCAGATGTGCTCTTTACAGTTGATAACTAAATTATGGTAACTAGGCATTAATGAAGAAGCACTTTTGATTATCTCCAATAGGTAGAGAAGATTGAGTTATTTTATAGATTAGTCTATTAAACTTGGAAATGAAATCATACATGTGTTCATGTCGTTCTATTTTGAGCTAAGTTAGTTGGGTAAGTAATTTATGAGAATCTTTGGTAGATTTAAATATATTCTCAAATTTGTCACACATAGTGGCCCAAATAATTATAATGTCAAGAGATAAATGGTAAAACCATTCTATAGCTAAGTCATGAAAAGTCTCAATGAAGAGTCTAATTGAGACATCTTCATGCTCAACACCAATTACTCTATAGGCTATGAAGAAAGTATCCAAGTGCTCATCTAGACTTTATTGTCCATCACCTATGAGCTTTGGAAAATTATTTCTTGACCCCTTTGGCAAATCATGAAGAGGATGAGTCAAATTCAATGGACCAATCACTACCCCCAAAGGAATAGGAGGTGGTAATGTCATTCTTCTAGGAATAAGAAACTAGGGGTTTACCAATTAAATTATTCTAGAATAATTATGTTAAAGCTAATACTTAAGAGTTTGTGTTTGTTTGATAGGCAAGATAATAGATCTTCTTGTTATGTCTTGGATAGGAAGGCTGAAATTAAAACATTATTATAATTCAAAGAAGTCATCAGTTTGTCCTTGAGCTCTCCTTACTCTAGTGAAAGGTTTATTTGCCAGTTTCAAGTGCAAAAATTCTTTAGAGGATTACTCAAGCAATTTGGTTTATAACCAAAGACTTAGGTGCTAGTTCCTTGACATGTAGTGAGCTTAAGATAACCAAGGCACAAAATAAAATGTGGATTTTAGAAATGTAATAATTTAAAAAAAATGATGTGCCTCTTTTTATTAAGTGAATTTAACTTAAAAACAAGGATTTTTAAATAGATAAGCATACCATTATTATACATACAATACTTTACATAGTGGTTTAGAAAATTTGGGATTTTTTGGAGAAATAGACATCAAACTATGCATATATGGACTTGTGTGAGTAAGCTAATTTTATTTTTTGAAGTTAAGCTCGTAGTTCCCCAATAAAGTCACTATAAAATGTTGGTTAGATATTTTTTAGGCTATCAAAATTACCTATGAAGTATGGGATTGAAACCCCTTCCTTTAACGGTGAAGCTCCCATATGCTTATGTCTATTTACTTTTTATTATTCTCAATTCTTAGTTATTCATATATTATACAAATTATTTGTAAGTTGTCTTATTATTGGGGTATTACTTTAATCACAGAGTTCATGAACTATAAAAAGGTGATTTTGCAGCAAGTAAATAGTTGTTTTAGAGAATGTATAAATAAATTTTGTTAAATATAGAATGAAAGACTAGAATATTTGAGAAGAAAGAAGTTTCACTTCACAATATGTAGTTTTATAGATCTTATTGAATCCGTATAGGTAAACAAATATTCAAAAGATGATAATACTTTCAAAAAATGATTAAGAAAGATTGGAATTCACATTCATATTTAAATATAACACAAATTTTACCATTTTATTCTTCACAAATCCACCAAATGATCTTGTGAGACTCAAAGTTTCACAAAAATCAATGTCCTTATTCACTTTGAATCAATTTCATAAGAAATAAAAACTTACATATTACATGAGTCTTACATATTACAAAGTAAATTACTTATAAAAGTAAATTTAGTAACATTACTTACAACGTAATTACTAAAAAAAAATTAATTCAAACACATCGCTTAAAGAAAATAAAATAAGATGGAAGAATAAAGAGGAAGTTGTTGAGGAGAGGAGAAAAAACAAGCACTCCATGTTTTGAACTTTAGACCTACATTTTTATCTATATTTGATATGCTGGGACATCATGAATTGTATTATTTCATCATCTAATTTGGTAAGTGATTGTCTTTCAGTTTCATATCTCATCATTTCTTTTTCCAACTTATTGTAATAAGCTTTCACCCTCTCAAGTCTTGGTTTAAGTGTCTTGATTTCTTATTAACTCTTGATTAATTCCTTTATATATTTTATTGTGAAAAGAGTTATGACTTTATCAATCAATTTATCAAACTATTTTTTTTAAATATTCAGATGCCCTTGGAGTTTTTTCAAACCAAATTTTAGTGAGACCAAAGATACAATCTTCCAAATCCACTTTTTCATTATGAACATCTTATTCTAAATTTTTCATCCATTTAAGCATGGCCCCAACAATATCCGTGAAAAAAAATAATTGATTAAAACTTTCTCACATAAAGTGTTTATTATTTGAAGACTTTCTTGCTACATCTTAGAAATTCCACTCTCATTTTCTATTTCATTCATCATTACCTTTATCTATGTTAATTTATTTTAAATATTAGCTTGAGTACCTAGGACCTCAAGAAAGTATTTTTGAGTAGTTTGTATCACCTTCTCAATCCATTTGTCAATGTCTTTAGCCTTATTTCTAGTTTCCTCTATCTTAGTTATTAATTACTAACTAACTGAATCACTTGAAAGAATTAACTATTGAGGAGTGAATCTTGCCACTTTGGCAATTATTTCACACAACTGTGAAATTTGTTCCTTCAATTTGGCTTTGTCAAAATTTTCTTCATCAAGATTATTAAATAGAGTATTAATCAAATTCTAAGTGTCTTTCTTTAAGCCCTCTATGGTAATTTCTCCAATAGGTATTTTCATGACTATTGAGTCTTGTTTAGTTATTTCATCTTTTCCTTTATCCTAAGGAAGAATGCATACCTCTAAAAACTTCTACCTTAAAATTTCAATGATGAGCTTAGAAGTTACCTTCACACTCTTGGTCTTATTTCGTTTTTGATTAAGACTATCTAATAACTTAAAATTAATCTTCTCCAAATCTATTACTTCTCTGGTCTCAGGAACTATTTGCAGTGCTAACCAAGATGAAAAGTCTATACTTGTTAGAGTAACTAAATGTACAACCATTTTCTACTAATTATTTCTTAATACTAAGTCTTGAGAAGGAGCTTCTTGTGAATCTAAAACACCTTTTACTTCATTAGGAATTGCTCACTCATCCTTTTCTTTCTCTACTTCTATTCCTTTCTCCTTCTCCTTCTTAGCTTCCTTCTCAACTACCTTTTTCTCTTCCTTCTCCTTCTCAGCCTCCTTCTCAACTTCATTTTCCTTCTTAAATTCCTTTAGCTTCTCAACTTTATTCTCTACTACCTCTATTTATTTTTCAATTTCAACCAATTCCTTTTAATTTTCTTATGATACTTGTTGAGATGAGGTTACTTTTTTAAAAGTTACGTATTCTAGATCCTTTTGAGTGGTTGGTTGATCATTTGAATGGGGTGGTGGAGAATATGGAGGAAGAGGAGGAGGAGGAAAAATAATATTATTTTTAATGGGATTCTTATGAGGCTTGATGATATGAGATTCTAGAGGTGGCATGAGTATTGATGGATCTGTGGTAGGTGTAGTAGAAGTAGAAATGATGGATGGAGAATTATCTATGGAAGTTACCAAAGGAGATGTGGTGACATCTAGCTAAATTTTTTCTTTATCTTTCATCATAGAGTAAGCTTCATCAACATTCTTTTTCACCTTCAATTTCTTGGACATTTGACTACTTTTTCCTTAAATTATCTTCCTCTTTTAACTTATTCTAATAGTCTTAATAATTAATTCCTTCATAAAATATCCCTTATTAAGGAGGCATGTGGAATTCATGGTGAGGACTATAAAAGTTTTGTCATCAATAGTTTTAACTTGATCTTTACCAAAAACAATCTCTAGAAATGGAGCATTATCTCTTCTTGCTACATTGTAGGCATCAATAGTTACAATTGCATCATCTCCATGTCCTCTGGGATTATCACTAAATCAAAAGGATGAATTTTTTTAATAGTAAATCTATTAGTGTCTTTTCTCCATACATCAAACTCATCCCTATAATCAATCCATAAGTATTCAAGTGTAGGAATATGCATATACTCAAGATAAATTATATTATAATATACCCCTCTACAATAAAAATTTGCAATATCTTCAAAATGGGTCTAATTCTAGTTGTGTTACATATCTATTTGCATATTATATGCTTTGTGAATGTTGGGACAATGATAATAACCAATAAAAATAGGAAAACTAATAGAGTAATGGTGATCTTTTATCTATAAATCATGCAACTCAACTAGTTTCCTACATAATTCCACGAGAATCCATTTGTTAGTAGTATATATTGGTAATTTGATTGGTGTGCCTAAGAAACCAATAATTCTAATGTATGTAAAATTGAGAAATTAAATGAAGATGCATCCAAAATAGGAGACTACTTCCCATGTTGCATCTAACATTTTATTGTGTTTTAAAGAAATATTCAACTTACAAATGATCTCATAAAAGAACCATCATTTATCCTCTTATAATGTTTGAAGTATTTAAAAAGAACCAATTGGGGTTAATATTCATATATAGGCCTTGGTGCCAATGTTCCTTTTGTAGTTAATCTATAGAAATTTGCACTTGATGTTGTTATGTATACCAAGTATGAAGTCATCTTGAAGTCAAAATTTTCTAACACTTGACTCAACTAGTGATCAATGTTATCACTTATCAATCTTTACCATTAAATAATTGTAGAGTTCATGTTGACATTAGTAGCCCTGATATATGCATACATCTAAGATAAAAAAATCTTAGCAATATTCTTTCCATTTATTTTTCATAATAACTAGGCAATATCATCAATTTATTCGATGAAGTTAGACCTTACTATCTATTTCTAGAACCTTGAGTGTTGTTTAGCTTTCTTCAAATAGTTAGTGTTTATTACTTTAATATATTTTGGAGTGTCTTTCTTAGAGACTCTTGGCTTTCTCCATTGATAAATCTGTAACTTTAGTCTTTTTCTAGAATCTTAAAAAAATAGTCAAACTATTGAATATCAAGCCTAATTACCACATTACCTAAAGTGTCCTTCACTATTCTAGTGAGAGAGTCATAGTAATTGGTACATTCTAAGATAAAATTAGGTAGTTTTGTAGAACTTGGGAAAGTTGTAGCTCGAAAGATTTCACTATTTGTTATTTCTTGCATGAGTGGAGTCTTAATAATATATTTAGATATCTCTAATAACTTAGTTATAGACACATGCCCCTTATCTATGTCACTAATTTCTAACACCTTAGATATAACACTAGGCTCAATGGGGTATCCTTTGTACTCATACTTCATCTTTGATTCTTGAGATTTCACATCTTTGTTTGCTCTTGCCATACCCTTCCTACTTTTCCCTGGGAGTTCTTCAAGTGCTAACTCAAGGAATTCTTCAATAAGATTTTTTTCTTCTACTCCAATTATTTCTTCCTTTAATCCATTTGATCTAGACATTTGTTTTGGTTAACTCTATAAACACTTGACAAGTAATCTGGAACACTTAGTGACTCCTCCTAGTTTAGAAAATATTGAAGAAATGATTCATGTTATTACCTCAAACAATACATCTAAGTAAGTTTTATATTTCAGCCATTAGAGAAGATTGAAAACTTCAAGTAACACACAGTAGGTAACATGGTATCACAACTCTGGGTTGCTCTAGATAATCCTCAAGTCTTAAGTATTTAAGAATATGATCAAGTAATAAGTAATAGGCATAGAGAACTTTAATTTTATCTCATATTATAATTTTATATTTATATTATCGAGTTACATAGGTTTGATATTCTAATTAAGTGTAAGTTATGAGGATTTCAAGTCTCTCTTGGGTAGTTCACTAGGTTTTTTGAGGCTTATGACTTCTAATTTATCAAGACATGTAGCTTGGGTTAGAAAACCTAAAGAAGTAGAAGTAAAGAGTAATTATAATTTTAGGGAAATCAATAAATAATGGGAATTCCAAGTAGGTAATGTTCTTGAGATCTTTATATTTCTTGAGGGTAGTTATTTGGGTTTGAGACTTTGAGTAAGCAATAAGTAAAGGAAATCTTGAGTAAGCAAAGTTTGGTTAACTACTATATTTTCTATAGGGTGATTCTAATTTATTTTTATTTTTCTTATATTTTTACATTAAATTTTTTTAGGAGGATTATAAAAAGGTTTTAAAATAACACTATGCATGTAAAATACCAAACAATTGTGAAAAAATAGGAAAAGATAGAAAACATTTCATGGCAGTGAATGGAAACTTACTAGAGGAAAGATAAGAAGAAAACCCAAAATGGAGACATGAAAAAAAATGATAAATAATATAAATACCTTTAGTACAAATAGGTTGAGAAGGATTTTGTCCAAAATCTCTCTAGAAGCTTGAATAGTGTCTCTGAGGGTTCGCTGGGGTGGCAACTTGGTCAAATAACTAGAATGCTAGGCAGGAAATGAGGTATATTTTCTCAATATTTATATAAGATAATTCATTAATGATAATTGGGAGACATGTGTGAGGGAGATATGCAAGCCCTTATCTTTTTGTTAGGTTTCTTAGACTACTTAGATTATTTTGGCTTTTAAAGTGAAGAAACCTCATAACAACGATTTGGTCTAGGCTTGAGAGTACTTGAAACTTGTGAACCCTTATTGATTTTACTTTTAGATCTGAGTAAGTGAAGTTAGAAAAATTGATTCACTTTAGTTAGTTTTTTATAGGTTTTAAAACCTACTTTACTTATATTTTAATGAGAATTAAAGTTATTTGATAATTCTAATTTGAATTGGATGGTACAACTTAAGTTTGTAATGACCGCTCACTTTTTACTTTATAAGTAAAGTAACTCATATAACTCAAGTTAAACTAGATGTGAGCTCAAACACTTAGCTTTCTTGACTTTTTTGAAATATGAGTAAATGGGTTTTTTAGTGATTACCTTGAGAAAACATTTTCTCACCTTTTGGATTAATTTTTGAAGCAATTAAGAATGAAAGCAACAATAATGAAAATAACTAAAGACTAAGTCTTATTTAAGGGACTGAGTTTCAATAAGAATGACTAAATTTTCTAAAGATAAAAGACAAAAATTAAATGGGGGTATCCCAAAATTCCATTCAAGTAATTTTAGGTGACACCAAACTACTTAGGTTCCCATTCAAAGGTTTGAGGAGATAATGAGCATAATAAAATCCTTCTTAGGTTGAGAACCCTTCATTTTGAGCACTTAAGAGACCTCCAAACAACTTTTCATATATTTTCATTCAAACTATAACCTCAAACTTCATACACATTCCTAAAAAAAATTGACTCACCTTTTTCAATGCTAACCTACTCACACGTGCCTTGAAAATTTATCCTAATACCATATTAGGCTACATTCTCTTTCTACACCATAGTCTTCATACCTTACTAGGCCTTGAACTAACCTTCATGCCTCTTTTTATGATCTCAACACCTCATTATCATGCTCAACAACTTATTTTCATGACATAATACCTCTTTCATGATTAAACATTTTCATACATACTTCACATGGCTTGATAATAGATCATGATACCTCATGAGGTTAGGTAGGGTCCAAGAGAGGTCTAAATGCAAACCTAGATTGAAGGTCCTACCCCTATAGGCTAATCTTGAAACTCTCATGAGTGTTTCAATGCCTCATATACATGCTTAAATATCCTTCAAAACCTTTCACATGCTTGAGTTCACTCACCTCATCATGTCATGACTATTCTCAAGCTTCTAATGCACTTGATGCCTTGATCTATTCCTTCAATGCCATGACCTCAATAAAACATAAACCAAGAAGATATAAAATATTACACCGCACTCATCACTGTACCATTCTCTTTCTAATGAAAAAAAATATTCCATAGAATCATGCAAACCTAAAACCACATGACCAAGCTTCATATGACTAGAGATATTTCTTACATGCACCTGAACACCTTTGACAGTTTGACCTATGGCTTCATTCAACCATAATACATTAGTTTCCTTCAAATTATCTCTTGCCTTAAAATTCTCTATTGATTTAAATTAATCTTGTCACATGGATTCCTATGCAAACATTAGTTGTAAACATCTTCCATGACCTATACCTTCCATGATCACACTAATTATCAAAAATCTCATCAAATCAGCATTCTCATGTGCCTTGAAATATCACATAATACCATCTATCCTTATTCACCTTTGACATCAACCTTGATAATACAATCTTGACATTATACATCTTTGACATCAATGACCCTTATGCCTTTACATGATTCACCTTTTGACATTAATGACAATAATATGCCAACAAACTCACCCTTTGTCATTGATGGAAAACATACTATAAAAATTAAGTCACTTCAAAATGGTACTTATCTAATCTTCTCATTCTCCCCCTTTTGACATGAATGATAAAGGGTTTTTTATAAACTATCATTACATCCTTAGACTTTAATTTAAATGAAAAACATATAAAAATTCTAAAAAAACTTACTTTTAACTCAAACCAATTGTTATAAACAAATTATGGGACATTTGAATTATACCTCAAGAAACCATGCTTCTTATCATTATTTTAAAACTTCACAACATAGAACTACAAATCTCTCCTGAACTTCATACTCTCCTCTTGATTCACAATATGGAAACCATTATTATAAACATCTCTAAATACTATACTTTTGCCATTTCTAACTTTCTCTCTTTCTAGGCTCTCTACCCCTTTTAGTAATATGATCATGAGTCTATGAATCATCATATAAACATGCTCTCAATCTTGGTGACATTTTTCAACCTATCTTCATGTTTTCTATGTAACTTATTTGACATAAACCATTTACTTATCTATTATTGAATCTAATTAATCATTTTATCAGTTCTCCCTTTATCCTCATAGTTTATGATCATCATATGAGTCATAAAGACTCATAGACCTTTCTCAACCTCATTCAAGTATATTGATAAAAATACGATTTATTGTATACACTTAATATTTTTAACTTTTATCAAATAATGATGATTAACATCTTGTAGGAACTCATCATGACTCAATATCTCTGAGTGCATGCCATAAGGGGTGCACTAAGAAATGTGTGGGTAGACCTTTAGTTCTTCATAGGATTGTTTTCCCTTAATGGCACATTATTCTGAATCCATTCAACTCCTAAAATCTTTCCCTAAGTTGTTTCTCCTCCCTTGCACATTCCTATAGTCTTACCATCTTTTTATGCTTCTTCTCATTTATTTACATCATTTTTACTTATTTAGTACACTAGGTCAACTTGGTCGACCTAGTGTATTCTGGGGTCACTTTATCTCTTTTGACTTATTTTCCTTTTGATTGACCTAACATAGATTTAGGCAATATCTTGAGAATGTAGTAGGTTGACCCAATCGACCTATCATAGTCAACATGTCCAAATTATTTTTGAGTGAGTTACTCCTTTATATACAAGGTCATTTTACTCATTATTAATAATATGTAATAAAGAGTTATTATTTACTTACACTTCTTCACAATCTGGTCTTCTACCATTATACTTGAGTAGTCTTAGCTTCAGTTTATTATCTGGATAATTTAGTCTTGTGGATAGGTATTCAATGTTTTGGCCTAACAAAGTGATTCTTATGAACCATAATAACCTCTTGTAAATCCACATTAGCCAAGGGATAGATGAATCATGATAGGTTCACATTCATGTAAGTATATTCTAACTTTGTTCTCCTCTCTTTTAGTATATATAAGTAGCATAAGTGTTGGATCAAATAATATTAACCTTCATATTATATGTATTAGGGTGTTTATCATACTTCATTTGAATTTTCCTTTACATATTTTATTATTTTGCATCTAACCCCTCACTTTGTGCCACAAGAGTTAGTGCACACTAGATTACTTTACTTTTATTTTTACTACAATAGTTTTATTTCTTGTTTATTACATAAGTGAACATAAAATAATAAGACTCTTTTAGGTTTTTTGTGAAATTATGTTAGACTACAGGCTTTATAACCTTTCCTAGTATGATGTGTTATGACAAATGATACAAGTGATCCCATAATTAGGTATAGTGGATCCCCATATTGGTCATGCTCCCACTTAACAAGTGTATCCCCAATCAAAATAGTAGGTATGCTCTATCTTATCTGATCCAAGATTAATTCATGCACATTATGTAATTTTGATTACGTATAATTCTCAAGACAAATAAAGATATAAATAAAAAACTCATACCTTGTAAGATAGATAACTTAGAATCCTCTCAAGATGAGTCCTTCTTAGACTTCAACCTCAATATTCTATTGATACAAAATTATTTCCATGAAGCCTAATAGAGTCACCCCTTTTCATAGGGCTCTCAAAACTCCATGAACTCAGGGTATTTAAAGATATCCAAACCACTTTCCTTAGCTATATTGAAATCATGAGACTGATAGTCCCTCTTTAAAATCCACTTAGGATTGAATAAATTATTTGACTCATCCATCTTGTCATCCTTCTTCTTATTTTTGAATAAATTATCAATACAAGTAGATAACAAGTATTCTTGGCATTCTTTCACTTTTGATCCTTTCTCTAGTTTATCAAATAATCCATCTTGACCATTTGGCTCAATATGATCAATATTGAATTTCTTTGGATTCCATACCAATGTTTGATTCTTATCATACACTTTAGGAGCTCTATATACCTTGTTAATTCTTGAGGGCCTTCTAACTCCATTAGGACATAATTTTACATTGTGTCCCATATTGTGACAACTATATATAATAACATTTTTGTACATACCTCTTGATTGATCACTCCTTCCATGGCCCAATTATAACTCATTATTTTAGAGCATTCTACAATCACTTGATCTATCACTAAAGTTATGAAAAATAAAACAAAAATCATTGAAATAATTGAAATACCTCATTACATTGGGATGTCTAACTAGTCTCTTCATGTTGGTGCTATTGACTTGTTCATTATCACTATGAGTCTCAGATTTTAGGGTTTATACATAAGTATTTGAGGTTTGACTCTTCTTGTTCTATTTTTGGTCTTATTTAAACCCAAGAATTGTCTTATCACGTAGAGACCATTGACTACTCAAAATATCACCAATAAATTCAATACTCTTTTCAAATATATGATGTGTATTCAAATTGACTAATGCCTAATCTAGTTTTGCCTTTAAGGACTACATTTTTGTTCCAAAATTGATGCATTCTTCTTCCTTGGTCTTAATATTTTTAGTGACAATTTCAATCCAAGTTTCTAGTTATTTGATGATCTTCTCATGTTCAACAGTGTTTATGTTTAGTCTCTCTTTAAAAATATTGATTTGATCCACATAACTCTTAACCAATGATCTTAAATTTTAATTCTTCCTTGTTTAAAACATCAACTTCTCTAGATCACTCACCAATTCTACCTTAAGAGTCATTTTAACATCTTCTTCATCATATATAAGGCCTTTCCCTTCTGAGAAACCCTAATTATCTATTTCTATAGACATGAATAAGGTTTCAATTTTATTATGGTAATTAAAGACATCATCACTATCAAATTTTCTATTTTCACTTACATCAAATAATCTACTATCTTCTTTTGTATAAAAACTTCTCTTGTTCTTGAATGTCCCTTTCTTGTCTTCATACTTTCTATAGTCTTTCTTATTTTTATCAATATTATAGAACTTGTTATCATCACCATGATGTTCATAATGTCATTCATCATGCTCAGTCTTATCCTTGTTAGGACATTTAGGGGAAAAATGACCAATCTTACCACAATTAAAGCATTTGAAAGGAAACTTGCCCTTATACTTACCTAAACCTCTCCCTAGTTTACTAAAAAACATGTCTTCTATCTTGTCATCATAAATGTTTATGTCATAATCCTTGGCCTTCTTACTTTATGAATTTTTCTCAAATTTTAATTAAACTTCCTTATTGGAAGGTTTTCCATTTATTATTCTCATTTCATAGGAAATCAAGATGCCATGAAGCTCATCCATCTATATCAGGTTAAGGTCTTTAATCTCTTCCATAGTAGAAACTTTTAAATAAAACTTAGAAGTCAAGGATGTTAGTACCTTTTTTACTATTTTTGATATTATAAATTATCTCTTGGACCTTTGATGACACTTACCACTTCATCTACTCTTAACAAATAAGATACAATGGTTTCATCCTCCTTCATTCTCAAGATTACAAATTACCTTTGATGTGTTTATAACTTTGACAACTTCACTTTGGTGTCTCCTTCATAAAATGGTATAAAAATATTTACAAATCCATTTAGTTTTATCACAATGCATGAAATTTACAAATTTTACCTTTTAAAGACCACACAAAATGGCATTTATTACCTTAGATTTATTTTCATTTACCTTCTCACATATTACATTAGTTGGTGGTGCAGAAGGTGGAGTGAAACTATCAAGAAAAGTTTAAAATATGTCATAACCCAAGGAAATTATATAGAACTTCATTTTTATGCTCCAAAAATCATAGTTAGTCCCACTGAAGAGAGGATCCTTATTGGTTGAGGAACTTCCTTGTGATTGTTGACTAGGCATGCTTATGCTTTAAGAATTTCCTTCAAGATATTAGTTCTCCTTAGAAGGACTAAGATATAATAATAATTATTGGAATTATAATGACTGAGATTGAGTTTAATTAGTCTTCAAAACCTTTCTTTTAATTACACTTAGTCAATCATGAACCATTCAAACAAACATATAGATCTAGCAAGCATAAGTAACTATCCACATAAGCATGAAACATTAGAACACATCACACATGTAAAAAATTAAGGGGAAGAAAAAAAATTTATATATACAAATTTAATAAAATAATATAAGTCAAAAACAAAATTTAATGAATCACCAACTCCACATGGAACACCAACCCCAACTAGCCAAGCACCCACATGACTACGTTTTAGTAAACACCCACTAACAAGGAGGCACCAACCCAGAATATTCTGAGAGGGGGGTGAATCAATATATTATATATCTTATAAATCATTCATTTAACCAAATTCCACTTAATCAATCATTCAATATATGTAATAAAACTCAAATAATAAACATCACACAAGATAGAGAGAGACACCAGATATAACGTATAAACCCAATGTGGAAAAAACCACGAAGAATTAGTCTCAAATATATTCATGAGAACAAACCCACAGGAGCACCATACCCCTTTGTCAAGTACAAACCTCAGCTAAAATTCATGAGCACCAACCCACAAGAGCTTCAAATCCCTTTGCTAAGCACCAACCCAACACCTATTCATGAGCACCAACCCACAGGAGCACCAACCCCTTTGCCGAGCACCAACCCAACAACAATTCATGAGCACCAACCCACTGGAGCACCAACCCCTTTGTGTATACCACACACCTATCTCTCAATGTTGTTATCTCAACAAATGATAGATCAATACAACATCTCCTTCCTCTCTCTCTTCTTTGCTCTTCTAAGCTAGATATAACAAATACAAATCATATTCATCTCTCACAATTGCTCTTCTAAACTAGATATTACAATATCAAATCAACCTCTCACTTCCATATTACAAATGGCTTCTCAAGCCTTTATTTATAGCTTTCCAAATGACCTTTGGCCTTCCCCCTTTATGACCCTTCAATCCTCATGGAAAATGGCACCAATCTTAGATGACCCTTCATATCCAAGCATTTGAAAAGTCATGTGGTGACCCTTCATGACCAAAAACGTCCTTCCCACTTTTGTCCTTATCTTTGGTGACTTTTCATATTCCTTAAAGTGTCCCTTCATGAGAAATTCACCCTTACTCTTTTGTCTTCACTTGGTGACTCTTGGTATTCCCCAAAATGACTCTTCATGGGAAAATGGTCCCATCCTTCTTTTGTCTTTACCTCATGGCTCTTCGACCTCTCCCTGGGCCCTTCTTTTGTCTCATATGCAACAAAAAATATATTCGTTAATATTAAATAAATATTAACTCACATTAGACAAGATAAACAACATTTAATGCAGTGGGGCCTTTATCACTAATAATACTAAACCTTTGACATCAATGACAATATTTCCAAAAATCTCCCCCTTTGTCATTGATGGCAACCTCAATCCTGAAACTGCCACATCCTGTCACCTACACATACCATCATTTGAAAACATACAATAACTCCCCCTTACTGTAGCAATCTGTACCTATTCTTTGTACCTATTTTTTACACCTGTATATGTACCTGTTATTCTCCCCCTTTGACATCAATGGTAAAGGGCCTACCTGGAGATAACACTTAGCTCCCCTTCACTTGATGCTAAACATCAATGGCAGGAAGTAATATAAATTACTCCCAACTCCTCTCGCTGATCTTCGAGAAGATATCTGATTAAAACATTGCCTGTCCTTTGAGAATCTATAATCAACTCATTTGAATATTTCCTTCTAATCTCAAAACCTTCCACATGAAACTTTAAGGTGTATTATTGATCACTTATTTGACTTACACTCAATAGATTATGCTTACAAAATATTCTTAGCTTTGGCTCTACTAATATCCAAACATAAAATACCTTTTTTAGCTATCATGGCAGCGGTTTTATCTTTGAATTTCACTATGCCACCATTGGTCTTCTTTACTCTTTTCTCCTATCATATGCCTCAAACATTTTCTATCAATGAACCATGGCTGATCTTTATTTCTTACATGCAAAGCTGTTTGCACCAACATAGAATCTTCATGTTGTTTCTTCTGCCATGAACACAACTGAACCTTTGTCTTGATGAATGGAACTTTGAAACTATGATCCTTCTTCATTTAATCTACATGAATATCCTTCTCCTTCATTTTAAAACTATTAGCTCTTTTTAAAATTTCTAATTTGTTATGACCACAATCATTTAAAACACTGCATATGCAAGAATCATTCTAATATCCTTAAACCATAATACTGATGCAAAATTTTATTCAAAAACATATTCCCTCAAAAGATATTCAAATTAATTTGCCAGCTCACCATCTTGTCATGCAACATAACCAAGACCCAATAGCATCCACCATGATTCAATTTTTAAAAGTGTCTCCTTGAAGCCTAGAAGAGACACCCCACACAATAGGGTTCTAGAAATAAATCTCAGGAGATTCCCACATCTCCTTTGTTTCTTCCTTGATATTCTTGTGTTTTTCTTTTAGAATCCATTTAAACATGTCTAACCTTTTTAACTTACTAACCTTATCATTTATGATGTTTTTGTTTTTCTCAAAATTTGCAACTCTCTTATCTTGACAAAGCTCATGCTCAAATATAATAAGAGATTTTGCACAATCCTTCTTATATGATTCTTTGTCTACTATAACAAGTAATTAATTTTCATTCTTGAACTCAACCTGATCAACCTTTACTATTTTAGGTCTCCAAACCTTAATTTGACTCTTCTCATATCTTTTAGGGGCTCTGTAACCTTTGACATACTTTGAATATCTTTTTACTTTATTTTGGCATAATGTAGCAATATGGCCAACCTCATGACAATAAAAGCAAACAATATTTCTCATACCTTTTTCTTGAATGTGACTGAGATCTCCCTTTGACTCATTTCTTCTCCTCATATAATTTCTTGCCCTATGACCAACATGATGACAAATAAAACAATGGCCATGAAAAGAATTTGAAAACTTGAAAGCATTGGGCTGCCTAATTGGCTTCTTTGATTTGCCTGCAAAACATGCATCCTTCTTTCCTTAGACTAATATTTCATGATCTTTTTCAACCTTGATTATAATATTCTCATGATTATCCTTTAAAGAACCTAACTCATCCTTCAAATGATTACACTCTTCTTCTTTTGATGTTAAAATTGAAGTTGCAACCTCTAACTGATTCTTAAGATACTGAATAAATATCTTATTTTCTTTTACTTCTATAGCCAACTTAGAATCTAAGATACACACCTTTTGCTTAAGATCCTCAACTATAGATTTCAACTCTTGATTCTCCTTCTTTAGCTGCTTGGCCATCTTATGCTTTTCTTTGATCTACCTTCAAGCTGTTAAACCCTATCTGAAGGAACCTACTCTGACACCAATTGTTAAGCACAAAAGATAGTGAGAGGGGGCATGAATCAGTATATTATATATCTTATAAATCTTTCCTTTAACCAAATTCCACTTAATCAATCATTCAAGATATGCAGTAAAAATCAAACAATAAACATCACACAAGATAGACAGAGACACCAGATATAACATGGAAACTCAATGTGGGAAAAACCATAGAGAATCAATCTCAAATATATTCATGAGAACAAACCCACAGGAGCACCATACCCCTTTGCTGAGTACAAACCTCAGCTACAATTCATGAGCACCAACCCATAGGAGCTTCAAACCCCTTTGCCGAGCACCAACCTAGCACCTATTCATGAGCACCAACGCACAGGAGCACCAACCCCTTTGTCAATCACCAACCCAACAAAAATTCATGAACACTAACCCACTGGAGCACTAACCCCTTTGTGTATACCACACACCTCTCTCTCAATGTTTCTATCTCAACAAATGATAGATCAATACATCTCCTTCCTCTCTCTCACCTTTGCTCTTCTAAGCTAGATATTACAATATCAAATCAAACTCTCACTTTCATATTAAAAATGGCTTCTCAAGCCTTTATTTATATCTTTCCAAATGAACTTTGGCCTTCCCCCTTTGTGACCCTTCAATCCTCATGGAAAATGGTGCCAATCTTGGATGACCCTTCATATCCAAGCATTTGAAAAGTCATGTGGTGACCCTTCATGACCAAAAACGTCCTTCCCACTTTTGTCCTTATCTTTGGTGACTTTTCATATTCCTTAAAGTGTCCCATAATGAGAAATTTGCCCTTACTCTTTTTTCTTCACTTGGTGACTCCTGGTATTCCCCAAAATGACTCTTCATGGGAAAATGTGTCCCATCCTTCTTTTGTCTTTACCCCGTGGCTCTTCAACTTCTCCATGGGCCCTTCTTTTGTCTCATATGCAACCAAAAATATATTCATTAATATTAAATAAATATTAACTCACATTAGCCAAGATAAACAACATTAAATAAAATGGGGCCTTTATCACCAATAATACTAAACCTTTGACATCCATGACAATATTTCCAATAGTAACTATCCAAATAAGCATGAAATGTAGGAACACATCACACATGTAAAAAATTAAGGGGAAGAAAAAAATTATATATAAAAATTTAATAAAATAATATAAGTCAAAAACCAAATTTAATTAATCACCAACTCCACATGGAACACCAACCCCAACTAGCCAAGCACCCACTTGACTAGGTTTTAGTAAACACCCACTAACAAGGAGGCACCAAACCTCCAGATGACTTAGCACCAAATAAGACAAATATTTGATTTTATCACCTTAAAATCACCTTTTTATCATATAATATATGATTATCACCTTCTTTATCTATTAAAACACTTTAACCCTCTCAAATTGCCTTCTAGGATTCTTTGTTCAACTAGGTCTCTTCAATACTGACTACATCATATAGCATTGATATTTTTACACAATACTAATGTTATATATTCATTATAGTTTATATAAACCCATATTATGGTATAAAATGCCTCCTTATATTATTAAATCTTCCTTTTTATTCATTTATTCTTAGTTTTCACAAATAGGCCTGAAACTACCTTGTATATACCATTCCTTATTCATATACCACTTAGTCAGCCAAAAACCCTTAACCTTTTAATTTCACCATATAATAGGTATTAATTCATATTTTTTACATGAATTAAATGATCTCTAAATCCCTTTTCTTATAACATGACTCAATTAGGCCTCATTTCACTTTTAGGTTTCATGGAGACCCAACTGCATTAGGTCTATCTTTTAATGCCAAAACTCGATTCTATTGGGCACAGATGGATTTATCCAAAATTCAAAACCATTTAATTAAATATAAATATACCTATACTTACCTCCTACATGATTGGTTAGACTTGTGTCTTTTGTTCATATCATGAAGACTTCTTTAAGGGAAATTGCCATAATAGGCCTATGTACCTCAAAATATTTTCTTATAAAAATGAATCTCAAGTATATATATATATATATATATATATATATATATATATATATATATATATATATTATACATTATCATAGGGTAATAATAAAATTCATTAGACACTTCCACTCAGAAGATAAGGCTTCAAGAACACCTCTATAACTCATTGACTCAGAACTGCTAGATTACCTCAAAACATAATCATGGTGACTTAGACCTCAAACACCTATATATAAACTTTAAATGACTTATTATGAATTTATATTGTATTATTAAACCTCCATACCATCTTAAAATACAAATATCATATGGTCTAGTGGTAAACATTGGTCTTTCAAACCAATCTCATGACCTTATATCTCATTATTTTCTTTGAACTAGATAGGTCAACTTGTGAGAAAAATTTTCACCATGTTATTGAACTAAAAAATTCATACCAAAAATGAACAACATATTTATGAATCATAATTCTATCATGAAAACACATTCCAATTCATCTTCTCACTACTACCTAAGTTTTTCATTGTTTATGCCATTAGGTCTGGTAGCAACTAGCTAACTTGGATGACAATTTTAGCACACTTTAATGCTGTAAAATATCCATAAACCTTAATTTATATATAGTATGGGTCTCTACCTTCTTCATCCATCCATTTTAGTACTATATACGATTCAAATTTTGACTTTTATAGTAACTTATTTAGAAATAAACTTGTAACTCAATATTTTCTTTCTCCTCTCTCTAACCATTACCACCTAGAGGTCCTAGAGATATTCCACTACAAGATAAAATATATTTTCTAAGAAATTCAATCCATTATGAGCACTTTTTAGTAACATATTCAGCCTCATGTCTTTATTATGGTTCTAATAGGGTTTAAACTAGTTCCCACTCTTAATGATTATTCATAAAGCATAGCCCCTCAATACAAAAACTAATTCTTGTAATTTTGAGATAGGACTCTTCCCCATCTAACATGAACTTCTTAGGTTCCCATGTAAAGTTTTAACTAGCTAATGAGCACAAAAAAATCATTTTCAAGTTGAGGTTACTTTATTCTAAGCACTTGAGAGACCTGTAAATAAATTTTCATGTCTTTTAATTCAAACTAGAACTTCAAAATTCATGCACATTCCCAAAAAAACTTGAATCACCTTTTTCAATTATTTCTTACTCACACTTACCTTTGAAACTAATCTTAATACCCCTTTAGACTAAATTTTCTCTCTACACCATAGGATTCATACCTTACTAGGCCTTAAACTCACTCTCATTATATAAAGCCTATTTCATTCTTAAACACTACCATACACACTTCACATGTCTTGAAAATAGATCATGACACCTCATTAGGCTAGGTAGGGTCCAAGATAGGTCTAGATGTACACCTAGACTGAAGGTCCTACCCCTATAGGTTTACCCTAAAAATCTCTTGAGTGTTCTAATGCCTCACATACATGATTAAACATATTTCACAACCTCTTACATCCTTGAGTTCACTCAGCTCATCATGCCATGACTTGAATAAATATTCTAATGCACTTAATTCCTTGGATTCTTCCTTCCATGTCATAACCTCAACAAGACATCAACCAAGAAGATATAAGACATTACACCACACTTATATCACTGCACCATTCTCTTTTTTATGACACCAATCTTCCACAGCCTCATACATACCTAAAACCACATGACCAATCTTCATATGCCTAGACATTTATTCCATGCACCTAAACACTTTAACACCTTGACCTATGCCTTCATATAACCATAACACATTAGTTTCCTTCAAATTCTCTATTTCCATAAAATTAATTCTTTCCTTAAAATTCTCTTTTTCCTTCAAATTCTCTCTCACCTTAAAATTCTCTTTTGCCTTTAAATTAATTTTTTCACATAGATTCCTATGAAAACATTAGTTGTAAACATCTTCCATGACCTATGACTTCCATTCTCATACTACTTATGACAATTATAATTAAATAAACACTCTTATGTTCCTTGACATATCACAAACTACCATTTGTCCTTAGTCGCCTTTGACATCAACCTCAATAGTACAATCTTGACATGATACATCTTTGACATTAATGACCCTTATGCATTTTCATGATGCACCATTTTGACATTAATGACAACAACATACCAAAATCATATGGAAACATCAATTTCTAATTTTTTTGAAAAAATCATATTCTCTTTAGTTACATCTTTGATTTTCTCACATGGAAACTTAATTTTTTCAAGGAAATTATATTCCTCTCTCTCTATATGTGTGTGTGTGTGTGTGTGTGTGTGTGTGTGTGTGTGTGTGTGTGTGTGTGTGTGTGTGTGTGTGTGTGTGTGTGTGTGTGTGTGTGTGTGTGTGTGTGTGTGTGTGTGTGTGTGTGTGTGTGTGTGTGTGTGTGTGTGTGTTTGGAAATTATTCAACCATTGTTTTTATAAAATTTTGTCTAGAATTCATCTTATTCTTTCACTTATATTCTCTCTTTTTTTAACATGTCTCCAATACACAACTAAATGTCCACATATATTATTGCATGTGATCTTTACCTACATGGGATCTAAAATATTCTCCTATTCACAAACATTTACAACTTAACAATCCATTTAATGATCTTATCGGAGATCTATTTACCAACAAAAAAGTCAATACTATAAGTGAAATTACCTCTTTCTTCCACCTTGACCTTGAATAGACTCTTTATTCTATTGGGTTTTTTAAATTTTCTTAATTGGTCTTTCACCAAAGTGTATAATTTTTTTATGAAAAATTACATCGTCATTTATTATTCATTCTCTTTACTCATTAATACATATTATTAATTTTATTTATTCCCCATCAATTTCATTTTTTCTTGAAATTATTTCACCATCTTTGGTATGTCTACCAATCTTGGTGATTTCCTTTTTTATGTGGCATTTATTATTCACAAACACGATTATGTTTCATAATTTATGATTGATTCAAATAGGCTTCCCTTTCACATTTTATATCAAACTCACACAATAGTCTATATTTCAAAACATTCCATTATAATAGATTTAGAATAACATGATCCAGTTTTCACATGTAAGCTTCTGTTTCCTAAATTTCTTTGGCATAAATAAGATTCTTTTTCACAAACTAAAAAAAAAATTCTTAATTTCACATAATTATTGCCCTTTTTAGGTCTTCTTATTACCTTAAAAAATAAAATATTATCTCTCATATATTTTATTGGACTCAAAAATAAGAGTCTCCTCACTTATTGTGTTACACTTCTTCCTTTGAAAACTCACTATGATTGAAAGGTATTTATTGACAACTTCTACCAAAATAAACTTCTTTGTTGGAATATGTCATAGTTTTTAATACCCCTAACAACATGGAAATAAATTCTCATTAGGATAAAAAACTTGGACATGCTCTAAAACCACTGGTGCACTTTATAATATAAAGTTCCAATGAATGCATGTCATTTTCCATACAATCATAGTCACACAATGGAAAATAACATGCATTATATGGTATTTATTAAATTAATAAATAGTTTACATTATATAAATTCATAATGACTATTGAATCTATTATATCTCTAAATATAACCCTACCTCTATGGGTTTACAATCACTCTTTGTTCATGTTATAGACTCTACAAATCATTTCCCTAATACCTCTCTTCATTTTGATCTATTTGTGGATCCTCTCTAATATGTATCCCTCCCATACATCCCTATAAAAACTCTTATTCATAATTCAAAATTTTAAATCTTCTAATGTTTTCTCTTTTAATTCTATTGTCTCCTCAAATTTTAGTTACTAACCTTCTCTTCATATTATTGTCCCTTTCCTTGATGTGGATTATGATCTCTCTATCTCTGAAATATGTTGTCTTAGATATATACTTTTAGCTTTACATATTGCTTATGAAACTCCCCTTCAAAACTTTCATGATATCCCCTATTCTACTTTACCCTTATTTATTGAATTTTTTAATTTTCTATAGTTTCTTTAGACCATTCTAATAACATAAAACACATGAATGAGTTATTCACTTTGTGATCAAAACCATATTAAATATATATTCAATATATTTATGATTATATATTACATGCCTCATTTTGTATATCCATGTAAAATATATGACCATTAAAATAATTATGTCACCTTCCTTGTTGTGTTTAAGTTTAAAATGTGACTATAGAATGCCCACGATTGTGCCATGTGGCATAACACTAGTTCCTCCACATAATGATCTCAAATTAGTCCCCATGACCTTCTATATTCCTTGAGTATATATGGTAACATATAATTAGTTAACCACTTTCAACACATCTCCCTAGATTCATAATTCAATTAATATAATAAGAGATTATAATTCATATACCAAAATGGTCCTAATGTTACAACCCCATTGGGATACACAAAATTTTATCATTTAAGAAAAAAATCCATATATATTACTTATAACATCATAAATAAACATTTGTATATTCCAATTTTTGACTAATAAATGCATATGAAGTAACAAATGTAGAAATATATTAACTCAAAAAAGAGATCAGTTGTAATATAAACTATATTCAATAACTAAGATAAGTGATAATACATAAAATTGTTAGTGAGTGAGTAATATTGTAATATGTAATACAATGTACATTATTGAGCATTTGATTAAGATAATTTTAGAAAATAAGGATAAAACCTATGTTTACCATGCCCAAAATGAGCTAGTTGATGAATGTATATGCTATAGGAATCCTATGTGAAGTCTAGAAATGAACAGTGATAATTTTAGCTCATTAGGACAATAGTAGGGTGAGGGACACTAGATCACTGAAATCCTTTCCTCCACAACATTTTTGTATTAATATAGTTTATGAGTGTGTAATAATAAAACCACCTATAGCTAGCTCTTTTTGATAACATAACAAACAAAAATGTAGTGGTAAAAAATGTAATAGTAAAAATGTCGTATGACAAAAATGTCATGAGGATAAAAAATTATGAGAAAAAATGTAGCGGTATTGGTAATGTCACAAAAATGTTGCAAAGAGCATAATTAGGACATTTTAGTGATTTTCACAAATTTTTATTTATTTTTTAGTTCATTTTGGTGATAATATTTAAAATTCCATGGTGGAAAAGTAATGAACTAAATTTAAAGCAAAATAAGAGAGGAAAATGTGATTTTGTGAGTTTGGACCTTTAATTGAAAGTTGTGTCATCTTTTATGTGAGTGCATCCTTTACTATGTTTTATTCCTATGATTTTTTATCCTTGACAATTTTTTTCCTTACTATGTTTTATCCTCTATACATTTTTCATGCTATGTTTTTAACCACTACTTTTTTATTTGCTACTTTTTTTTTATGGATTCCCCTAGAACTATTTCTAGAAATGATGTCATGTGTAATATGTAGTCCCTCATAAACACTAGTGAATCATGCATGATATAAAACTAGCTAAAACATTTATATCATATTATTTAAAACTTAACTAATGTATTAAAAAGTGCATATAATCATGCATAGTTTCTAGTTTTTGTTACTTTTTTGCAATATTTAACTATTTTCGTATTTTTTTGCATTATATGAATGGAAATAGAGATAAGGATACTAAATAATGAATACCTTAAGATTATTACCATCAATATATCCTATGTTAAACAAATGAATGTTCATCTCTTACAAATGAATAAGATCATGCAACTGTGTAGGTTTTGTAGTATTGGCATATTCATAATCTACATAATTAGAATCATTAGGATCATACCAATATGTATTGTTATGATCATCATCATCTATATTTTGAACTTTTGGAATGCCACTCTTATATCCTATTGTATCTTGATATGAATAAGGAACTATCCAAAATTATGTTATTGACCTTTCTAATTTCTACTTTGTAATGTGCACTGTGTCATATGCCTTTAGTGATATTCCATTACTTATATCTATTTTTATGTTAGTTGAAATTATGTTTTTTTCTATTATTTTAGATCTAAATATTTAACTTATTTAGAAAATGATGTGGCATTTCCTTCATGATTAAATGATATGCAATCTTTATTGTTATTAATCATTTCTCCTATTGATTTTAATCATGATCATACAAGCACAACATTATGTATGCATGTGAATTTGAAATAATATGGATATTTGGATAACACTCTTTTGAATAAAAATAAAATTTAACTTAATTTATCCCATACATGTCATATATCCATTAATTTGATCCAAGTGTTGATGTTTATTCCAAAGATATGTAAGAAATGACGTAGAACATAGATTAATTTCTTGATATTCCTTACCTTTGACATCTATAAATAGTTTTCCATCTATGTCATTAGTGATAGTGAAAGGGTATTGATATGATAAAAGTTTTGTAATTTCTCCCTTTGTGACTAAATTTAAAACTATGTATTTTATAGGTATTACATGCTTTTAAATTTCATTTTTTAGAAATCATCTTTTAGTGATATTTTTTTGCTTATTTTGAAACTGATTTGACAAATTATCCTATAGTAATTTCACTTAAAAAAATATTATTCAAATGGTTGTAAAATAAAATAAAATATTGTAATATTGATTTACTACTTGGCCCATGATAACCCTTATCACAATTATAGAAAACAAAACAACATCATGGGAGGAGATAAGGACCACTGTGAACCAATATCATATGTTTAAGTCTAGGCTAACCATAAAGTTTGGAGGAATTTTTGGATGGGAATAATCACAAATTTTATTTTAAATATATAAGGGCATGATGATATTATAGCCAAAATTTTCATGGCAGGTTATAAATAATGACATTTTAACTTTAAGGGCTACTATGGAAGTCTTTAAGGAATTCATTGAGGATTTTATTAGTATGTCATGTGATGAAATAAAGGCCTTCAAATATTTTTAAAAATAAGGATTTAGTGTAATAATTATTCTAGATAGGCACCCTCTACCATATGAACAAAAAAGACTTCCCAAGGGCTGACCTTTCATGGAGTTGGCTTGACATCTACCTGTAGGTAAGGCATTACATAACTTTAGAAGGCAAATTCACCCATATGTTTTCACATCACTTCTTATTGTTTAAGCACTTAAAATTTTATAGGATTATTATTCCATACTATTTGCTCATGTTTCTAAAATCCATAGTCTTATCTTTCCAATAAAAACAATTAGCTGATATAATCCACTAAGGATTAATCCTCCTTCTCACT
Organism: Torreya grandis; assembly: GCA_037957365.1. Lineage (NCBI taxonomy): Eukaryota > Viridiplantae > Streptophyta > Pinopsida > Cupressales > Taxaceae > Torreya > Torreya grandis. The sequence goes on from JARHVA010010025.1 coordinate 222,325, forward strand.
AAATGAGTAACCACTATGAGAAGTTAAGAAATCCATATAGTGTAAATCATCAGATATAAACTCTATTACAAGGACATTAATTTGGATGGTATAAAAAGTAAGGCCTCTCCTTCCACCCACTTGGTTCACCTAGGAGAGAGAGGAAAAAAGGGAAAATAAATTCTCATGACCCTTCTCCCCCACAAAAGAGTTATGATAAGAAATTAAATAGGAGCTTTTAGTTTGAATAGGGTGTGGATAACCCCAATTCTTAAATATATGAGCTGAAATTGGTATAGGTATAGAAGATTGATGAGGACCCAACCAATCTTCTAGAGGGCCTTAGGTAGAAGTTGACGGAGTTCCATGAAAACTTTCAAAATCTGGGTAGGCAGCTAGTTTCATACATGAAATAATGGAATAATTTAAAACATGAAATAAATGAGCTAATAGAAAGGAATAAGTAACTATAGACATAAAAAGGGGCAGGATAGGAAGAATCCCTAAAGTAAATTAAATCCTCACCATCACCCTGAGGAGTTACAATACAAGGAAAGGAAAAATGTTAGTAGAGAAGGCTAGAGGCTTAGTAGAACAAATAATAAACATGATGGAATGCTAGGAGGTTAAAACCATAGGGATGTTAATAAATAATTCAAATAAGATGATGGGTGGAAATAGGAAAGAGTGTTAGTCTAAGAAAATCTAATAGGTGGTGGTGTCTATTTTATTTCATCTAGGTCTTTTTTGCTAACTATGTGCTAACTTTTTGTGTCTGATAGGTTGGGTTGGCCTTGTTTCATGTTATTTTGTTTATACTTTTCATGCTAAATTATGGTTTTAAAGTCCCTATAAAACCTAATTTTAACTAATCAAATAAAAAAAAATCACTTTTTTTGTTGTCACACATGATTTTCACATTGTTTCCTTTGTGATTGCTCTATTTGATCTTGTTACTTTTATTCTATTTCCTTTTCTAACTTATCTTGTTGAATATTTTATTATTCTAGTTAATCCTTTTTAACCTTTTCTTTCATTGATTTATCCTTTCGTAACCATTTTTTATTGTTCTAATTTTGTCACTTTTTGTATGTTTTTTTTGTTGTACTATGGGTTATTTGATTGATGTATGACTTATAGGATCACCACAATCAATTACCTCTTGTATTTTATTTTTAAAATCCAAAAAATTATTAGTATGATGCCTATGCATTATTTTATATTCAAAATAATATTTTGATCTCCTTAGAATATCACTTGAACTTTTTTAACCACTTGCATACTTTTTGAATCACTTATTTCAGATGTATTCTATTCTATTTTCACATGCTTCTATGATATATTTTTAGGTATACCGTTTGTAGATGGAGATGCACATACATGATTAACACTAACATATTCTATATTATTTGTACATGTAATCTAATGCTCTAATAATTTGATATTTAAATTAGAAAATTGATTTTGACTTTTAAACTCTACTATTAACTTACCTATAATAATTATTTGATCCTTTATAGACTCAAATCACAAGCCATAGGATCTTTGAATTGAACATGTATACATACACCCTAAATAGGAGAAGTGGGAGTTAGAGGGGTTCGAGGAAGGATAGGTTTATTAGATTCATTTTGAACTATAGGATGATATAACTTATTTGGATAATGATAACATATAATTGGATAGAGGGGAAATACATCTCACAATCTTGAGGGTTAGGAGGAGGAAGATGATATTCTTTTCTGTCTATAAAATATAATGCTAAAACCTAGAAATTTATTTTTATAAAAGAATATATCAGATTTGAAAATCTTAAATCAATAAATGGAAATTTAAAAAATAAATATACAAACTCTAATGACATTTATGGTTAGGGTTTGACAATATTCAAATAATAAACAAGTTCACCAATATGTTTGATAAAATTTGGGATTTGTGTGAAAACCTTAATGACAAAATTACTATACAAATTTAGGAGAATAAATATAAAAAATGATAACATTCATTAATTTGTAACTACTATATTATGGAAACTTACTAAAAATATCAATTTAATGAGAAAATAAATATTTAACTATAAACTATATCTCTAAGAGGAATCAAAGTCTAATATTAACTATGTATAGAGGTCTAGTGATTGGAATTAGGATTTTATAATTGGATATAAGCCTAGACAATAGTTCTTGGAAAAGAACACTATAGGAGTGGAACTCATATCCATCCTAGGTACCTATTATCTACTTATAATGAGGAAATTAGGGTTTCAATGTTCTCTATGCTTTCATCTACAAAGCCATTATCTAGTGTAAGAGCTTATGATCATTTGTAGAGACCACGATGTAACTAATTTTACTTCAAAACTATAGCTCCTTGACATGTGAAGACCAATGCAAATCATTGGGTAAAAAGGATTCAAGGTTTGAATTTGGGTGAGATCTCAACACCCCATGTGTTGATCACTACCTACATATCAATACTTCATAGAAGGATCAAAATTCATGTAGTTATCCCATGTTATGATGCTATATGAATAGTTATTACAATATGCTAGAGGTTGGTGCAATAATAATGTGATTAAGTGCCTTAACTATGAATATTGACCTATAAAATGTATTCAAACTTGAGCTCTAGTCTAATAAGGTTATATGCATTACAATTGGGAATAATAGGTATTATTCTCTCAATGTAGAAGCCTCATATGTTTAAAATTATTTAAAAAGTGCATATATAATCATATCATTTAAAATCATTGAATGGGCTCATTAGGGACATGTGTCAACATTTTTTATAGCTTTGAATTTGTCAAATTGGCCATTATTTGGTGGGAAGACATGAGAGGGGGAGAAGGACACAAGAGTAGTGTGCTCTTGTCCCCTAGGGTTCTCCTATCTAATGGGTCATTTTACCATATTGATGGTTTGGAAGGAATAAAAGGCGTCCAAGGTTGATAAGGATAGGGATAAGTTAATTTGAGGATCATATATCAATTTAGAAGAGTATGTAAGGTGGTCAAAAGTGATCAAAATGGTTCCTACAATAGTTCTAAATCTAATTATGTAAAATAATGGTCACAAGTGCATGATTTTATCTTAAATAGTAATTTTACACATCTAAATATTCACATGAGGTATCTGGATAGTGATTACATGGGATTATGATTGGTAGTTAATTTTTAGTTTGTTGAGTTTGTTATATATTTGATGTACATGCTAGATAGATTTTATATTTTGGAGATATATATGTGAGATCTGGTATTCATTTGGTTTTCATTTTGTATATGTTATGGCCAAGGTAGTTAGGTTGTCTTCCATGGTGGAGAGAGAACATCATGATATATTGAATGATGTATTTCCTAAGCATGATACAATATATATTATTGATCTGATGGTACCCTCAACAGATATGTATGTTATTTGGTTTTATTTAGTTGTGTAATCACCTAAAAGTTATATTTTAGTGCTAAGAGTTTTACTTGAGACTACCTATCCCTAGCTTAGCCCTAGACCTATCCTAGAGACTATTTTCACAATTATCCAACCTTCATGTGGGTTATAAGCATACCTAGTTAACCCTAAAGTAGTCTTAGACCCTTATTCTTGCATCCTTACCCTTCATGCCTAGTGTTCTACCACTTGGACACTAGCACCATAATAAATATAGTAGAACCACATGGTGATAGTGTCATAAGAATGGTGATAATGTACTTTCCCTCTTCTTTTCACAAATAAATATATTTTCAAATATTAGACTTCTCAGGGTTAGCATAGACGTCTGCTAACACCTACACAAGCACCAAAATAGTATAAATACATGACTTTCAAACCTCTAACCACTAGACAGAAATAAGATGCAAATTATATATGCAAACCTAGACAAATTTGTGCACAATTAAGGTTATCAATCCCCATTCTACCTTAATTTTACATAATACCATTTACAATAGTCCTAAGCTTAGATTACCTAAATTTCTAGTCTCAAGCATATTTAAATCACTCAAGTCAACTATCATACTATCTTCACTTTAACTTTCACTTGCACTATCACTTAGGTGGGGATAACTACCTCAGTCTTGATCCGTCTTATAATTATTGGTATATAGGGAACTCTCATCATAATGGGGTGTTGACGATGTTTAGCCTACCCCACTAACAAACACAATTTTTAGCTTCTATCAACTAGATGCCCTAAAAACATGGAGGATTTATGTTTGTTCATAAATATAGTCAAAATTGGTAATATACAAGGTTTTAAAACTTGTGCACATAGGAGCAAACCTTAAAAATCTAGACATAGGTGTACCCATAAGCTTGATATAGTCATGAATAGAGGACATTACCTCCAAAATAGGGACACTATCAACACATATCCAATAATGGAACTACTATAGAATTAGGGTACTACTATACAAGAGAGTTTCAAACACTAGGATCCTATTTTCAATAATTAGACTAGCCTTTGCCTTAATTTCTAGCCTTGAGATCATTCATCTCAGTCATTTTCTAGCTAAGTTACTACTTTTATTATTACTTTTTGTTTCTGTAAAGGTCAAAGCTAGTTAATTATATAACAAATCAATGGTTGTATTTATTAATTATTATTACCTTGATTTATAATAATCAAATCTTTATCAAACATAGGATTTACATTCACTAAGTATAACAAGGTTAAAACATTTTGTGATCTAACTTACTTTGACTATTGTACAAAACCTAACCATAGATAACCCTAGGGTTTACATTTATAGCATTAAAATTTTAGATACATACATTTTTTGATTTTATTTAATCATGATAATAATCATATAAGAATTGTATCACTTTTTTGTTGCAAAGTTTAATACTTTCATTTGCATGTTTTTTCCTTTTAATTCAAAATGAACTCAAAAAAGACAAAGAAATGTATAGATGATGCTTTATATAAATTGAAATGTATGTCATATTTCATTCTATCTCTAGTATGTTATTTTTCTTTGATGCAAAATTTAATTAAGAAATAAATCCTTACATATAGAGAGGATCTATTACATAAGCTAACAACCAAGTTTTAAGTTTCAATGCCATATCTTATGAACATGAAATAATCTCCTTGACTTCTACATCTCTATGAGGGTGATAGTTACTTTCCCTATAAACTAGGTCCATGATATTACTCCTCCACAAGATAAAAAAACCCATACCATTACCACTAATCCTCATACTCAGCATATTCACACCTCTTCCCTACAAGGTGTGTGCACTTTTGAGACTCTAAGGGAGAAAATTATTAGTATGATCAAGCTAATATCATATTTATATACTCAAAATTAGTTATTATCTAAACATGTCACAATGTTAGCAAATTGCATTACATATACATAATATTCATAATATGTTAGTGCATACTATGTATATGCATCTACAATTAGCAAAATTATTCCTAACACCCTTTCATATCCAAATCATAAATCATAACAAAGTGCATATACAAACAGTGATTTAAAAAGCATTAAAAGGTTAAATAATTTTTCTAGTGAGATACTAAGGGAAATGATTAAACCAAAGTTGATTAACATACCTCCTCTACACATAGTGAAGAGATCTAGATATTATTGTGCATATCATAAAATGCATAGATACCACACTGATTCATGTTTAGAATTGAAAATGAAAATACAATAGATAATAGATAAAAATGACTCAAAAAAGGACACATACTTCAAACAAAATACAATGGTACATTTACAAACTCAAAAAGGGTCAACTTTAGAAATAGTAAAAAAGTAGTTACCAAAGCTTAACTCAAAATAATAAAAGTTTCACACAACACAATCATAGTAATAAATAATACAACAAGTATAGGTAAAGTAATTAAAAGATAAAAATCTACCTCTCTAAAATGAGGTTTTGTCAAAAAATATCTACAAGAGTTTGATTATCATGGTCAGGGTTTCAGCAAGTAGGCCCAGAGCATCACTATTATTCTAGTAGTTGATAATGTTGGTCAATAATGTTTGAGATGTTTTCAACATCACAAGGCAAATCATTCACAAATAAATTTTATCAAGTCAAAATATTTAGATACACATGACATGTTTTGGAAAGAGAAAGAACTTTAGTTGTAAATTCAAAATCATGCTAAACCAATAAGCATTCTCAAAAGAGGTTTGTAAAGTACCATATGCCTATAATAATCACAATTTCAAAAGGAAAATTGTAATTAATATGCTAAATCACAATTTAGGAACTTTAAATCCATAGTATGAGGTAATTCCCTCTAACATTCTAGGCTCTTATGATTTTGATGATGAAAAATACTTATATTCCTACTACAAGACCATTCAACTACAACATAGTAATCACACTGCATGAGAGATCACCATATTGTTTTTTGACACATGCCACATTAATATCGAGTCTCCCATGAAACTCCTTAGTATTATTATTCCCTAATTATACATACTTTCCATATTTCTTTCTTCTTATATATAGTTTCATTTTCATGTTGGTTGTACATAACTTATATCTATAAAATACAAAAATAATATAATATTTAAAAAACATAAAAATGTTCAAATATTTACTTATAAAACACAACATTACATATTGTATGCATTTCCATGTTTACATCTTATATTTTATAGACACTACATATGCTAGCTAACTTAGTATAGTTGGTTTTATCATACATACATTCTTCGCTTTTTCTTGTTGAGTTCTTTCATATTGTTACAAGATTGAAGTCCACTACAACAATCTAGATTTACTATTATCTACCCATTGGGGGAATATACATTGATACACATGTTATTGATTTGACATATTCACCCATTTGGGGGAATCCTAAGAATAGTTTAAATTACCATGTTCTATCATTCTATACTCTACATCATAGTTTTAGCATTGTTATATCTTGATATTAATCATGTTACACTTATATTTTTTTTCCAACTACTACTACTTTAGATTTAGCCTATGTACATCTTATATATTACATATATTTTTATTATATGTTTATGCATACTCTCATTTATATATATTTTAGGTTATACTTGATTATATCTCTATTATTCTTATACTTGAGGGAATTTGAATATGCCATTGCTTTTTATCTCCATGCCACTTATTTTCATTGAATGTATGTTTTAGATGTGTGCCCATATCCTTATGTGTGCTTTCTTGATTATGTATATAGAAATTTGAACATGTCCTTATATGTGTATCTAAGACAACTTGCTTGTTTCTTGTGTATGTATACATTTGAACAGGTCCTTGTATGTTTTGTTTTATTATATTTAGTGGCATGTACCCATGTCCCTTGTATTATGACCCCTTGGCATAATTTTTGTACCTCATGTGTGTTATGTGTATGCTTTATTTCATACATCATGTCCATGACACTTGTCTATTGATTGTTTCACACTTCAATTTTAGATTTCATGAGGGACCTCATGTATCTCCCCTTCCTACTTGGGTGACATGATGAAAATCATGCCACATCCCCCTAGGTAGCTATTTAGTTTTTGCTTAGATTTTTGTTGTGTACATTATTATATCTACCTTGACACCCTTAAATGTTATACATGACATACATTACACAATACAAATGTATGCTCAGACTATCTTACATTCTAATGTTATCTATGCACATTATATTGGATTATTACACATATATCATATATGCTCTTATTAACACACATTCTGTAGAAATTTTTATTTTGAGGAAAATTCTTTCACAATTTCAATAACTCCCATCAAAATAGGGGGAATTCATAAGGTTTTATCACATATATCAAACTCCTATAATACACTCATAATATAGTTTTTAGCACATAAGATCATATTTTAGAAATTAGACATAGATAAACACTATCAGAAAATAATGACTTAGAGATCATTATAATTATATATAAATTAGATCAAAAGGACACTAACACCCAAATTAGGACACTAACACCATATGGTGATTTTGTTCAAGATATGACACTGCTATTTAGTGTCCTTATTATTATTAAAATGTAGATTACCCAAAAATGTATATCATGTACAATAAAGGTTTACATAGGTTCAATTATATATTTATCAACTTTTCCTAGTTTGCTTAGATCCATACCAATTTACCTCATATTCAAACTAGTTTCCTTAGATTGGGAGCATTGTGAATGGTATTATCATTCCCATTTTTAATTTAAATAATCATGTATAGATTATTACAACTCAACCCAAAATCCATATGCTCAAATATTAGATTTGGAGGCATATGCATGTCACATTATTTTTGTATGCTCACTTACACACCAGTTGATTAGATGGAATGAAAAATTCCATGTCATTTTTTACACTATATACATTCAACATCATATTCCAAGTTACGCATTAGTTTCATTCATGCTTTAATCCATTTATAATGGTTGGCATTCTTGAGTGGCCTAGATCTACCTAATATACCCGAGTGGTTATAGAGTTGACATACCTAGTTAGACATTTCTAGTTACATTATACAGTTTTAGTTTCAGATGCATCTACTACACATGAGTTAGAAATTATGGAATCATATCCTAATTGAGTTCTTGATCCACATACATGAGAGGGGTTAGACACACCATTAGTCAAGTCTAAGATATTCACAAGTCATGATCCACCAATCAAAGAGGGAAATGATGGATTCAAAACTAGATTGAGTTATTGAGCCACCCACACATAAGGATCAAGAAAGCCATAAAATAAGTCCAAACTATTCATTAATAGATCATTATATAAATTCACACACATAGGTTGTCATTAGGTTTATGAATTGCTTAATTTACCTAGTGACGTGTATTCATTCCTTTCCTCTCTCTTATCTTTTTACTTGATTTTACTTAGTTTCAATTCTTTACTCAAGTTTGTATTTAATTTTTATCTCTTAAGTAAAGACTAATTAATGAACATTTTTAGTTACAAGACATGAATTAGAGTATGCTTCACATACCCAAACCAAGACTCATAGGATTCACATCTTAGGTAAGTCTAGGTATGCTTATTTTTCCCTTCTCCTGGTCATTTTGCTTTGTTACATTTCTATAATAAAGGGGAGACAAATGTCATCACCTAATAGTGGTATTTGAGTGATAAGAGTGCTAATTGAGACTACCTATCCCTATCTTAACCCTAGACCTATCCTAGAGCCTAGTTTCAAATTTATCCAACCTTCGTGTGGGCCACAAACATCCCTAGTCAACCATAAATTAGACCCAAGCTTCATTATTGCATATGGTGCCTTCGTATCTACTATTATGCCACTTGGACACTAGCACCATAATAAGGAAATTAGAGCCACTAATCATTAGTGTCCAAATAATGGTTTCTAATTTCCTTTCCCTCTCTTTTTCATAAATGTATATCTTTTCAAATCTTATACCTTCTAGGGTTGGCCTAAATCTCTTTTAACACCCACAAAAGCATTAGAATAATATAAATATATGACTTTTATCCCTATAACCACTAAATAGAAACCAAATGAAAATCAGATATGTAAACCCAAATTTATTTGTACAAAATTAAGGTTATCAATCCCTATTATACCCTACTTATGCATATTGCCATCTATAATAGTCCTAAGCTCATATTACCTAGATTTTCTAGTCTCAAGCAAATTCAAAGCAGTCATGTCCACTATCATACTAGTTTCACTTTTACTTGCACTAGAACTTAGGTGGGGAGAAGTAAATAAAGCTTAATCCATCTTGAGATTATTGGTATGTATACAAATCCAATCACAATGGGGTGTTGAGGATGTCCATCATACCCCACTAATGGACACACTTTTTAGCTTATATCAATTGGATGTCCTAAAAACCTAGAGGATTAGGGTTTTCTCACAAATATAGTCAAAATAATAAATATACAAGGTTTAATAACTTGTTCACATAGGAAAAAACCTCACATATCTAGACACAAGTACATCAAAAAAGCTCAAGAGAGTCTTGCACAAAGGACACTACTACCAAAATAGGGACATTATCGAAACATATCCAATAATGGTAATATTGTACAATTAGGGTGATACTATCTAAGAGGGGTTATAACATTGAAATCTTGTTTTTTGACACTCAGACTAGGATCTACCTTAGTTTAACAACCTCTATATCAATTCATCTTAGTCATTTCCAACTATGTTATTGTTTACATTATTTATTGTTATTTTAGAAAGGTCAAAGGTAGTCAATTTTGTAAAAAATTAATGTCTATAATTATTTAATATTATTACTCTTATTTATCATTCTTATCTATTTAAGAA